>CM067316.1:28544213-29126713 GCA_034231615.1 Meghimatium bilineatum
TGGCTTTTTTATGAGAATTTAAATCTGGCAATAGAGGCTTTACGTACGGACTTAGTTCACTGTTGAGGTTGTGTTTATCGTTTGCTTAGAAAATCTTCTTTACCGTTACATAAGGTAGGTGGGGGCCGAAAGATCCGCAGGTTTCACTTTGTAGGAATTACTGACTAATTATTTTATGCTCTGCAATATAATTATTTAATTATATCTGCAATTCAACGAAGTCTGTACGTCAACCCTGAAAAAAGTTATGAATTTTTTTTTCAAATTAATTTGACATCAAAATAATTATTAATTTACATGAAACTGAAACATATAGTAGGAAAATATAAATAAAACTTGACCACAAACATGTAACTGAGCTGACAATTTCTGAATTATCTTTGTTATTTTCAATAATACAACACACAAATTATACATTTTTGTGTTCGTGAAGACAAGAGCTTATGTTTCTGAAATGTTCAGATGGACATAGAACTAATCGATATTCAAAATGGCTGCTAATTTGCATAATTATAATGAAAATAAATTAAATATCTATTAAACATTAGGCATTAGCACTAAATTTTCAAATTGGGTTTATAACATTATAAACACCACAGTTAGATAGCCCTTGAAATTTGCAATTCAACGATACCTCAACCATGTCTGTAGGGTAGGTCGATTCTGTGAAAAGTTATGAATTTTTTTAATCGAAATTTCAGGAAAAGATAATTACATGAGAGCATATAATAAAATATGAACGGACTGATGATGAAAGTTGTGACCAAGAAATGAAGCAGAACTAGCAATTTATGAAAGATTTCAGTTATTTATGATAATATATGCATAAAACTATATATTTTTGTGTTCGGGAAGGCAAGACGCATCTGTTGAATATACTGTACAAATTGTCAGGCATAATTGGGGCTAATTAATATTCAAAATGGTGACTAATTTGCATAATTTACTTGTAATTTAATTGTCTAATTATTAATTATTTCACTTATTTATGATAAAACACCATACAAATTATACATTTTTGTGTTCGGGAAGGCAAGACGCATCTGTTGAATATACTGTACCAATTGCCAGGCGTAATTGGGGCTAATTAATATTCAAAATGGTGGCTAATTTGCATAATTTACTTGTAATTAAATTGTCTAATTATTAACTATTTCACTTATTTATGATAAAACACCATACAAATTATACATTTTTGTGTTCGTGAAGGCAAGACGCATCTGTTGAATATACTGTACCAATTGCCAGGCGTAATTGGGGCTAATTAATATTCAAAATGGTGGCTAATTTGCATAATTTACTTGTAATTAAATTGTCTAATTATTAACTATTTCACTTATTTATGATAAAATACTATACAAATTATACATTTTTGTGTTCGGGAAGGCAAGACGCATCTGTTGAATATACTGTACCAATTGCCAGGACAAAAGTCTGGAGGTAAGGTAGGACATAGCGAACGCCAACTGACTAGAGTATAGGGACTGTATGGCGAATAACTAAGAGGGAGGGGGTGGTTTGGAACAGAGGATGAAAAAATGCAGAGGTGGAGAATACAAGAGGAAAAAAGAAAATATGTACTGGATAGACGAAAGCCCAGAGACGGAGATACGCCACTTCTTCGTCATATTTGCAACTGTGCACTTCTTTTTTGCACAGGCATCACAGTCGTATCTCATCTTCATAGGTGATGGTGATGTAATCAATGTACTTGAAAACAGCGCTGCAATATCAGATGCACTGGAAAGGAATGGTGACTCAGTTGGAATAGAAGCAGACTGCAAATAATTGACTTCAGTCATGGGTGCCAGGGACACATCTGAAAAAGAAGGTGCTAGGGATACACCTGAACAATAAGGTGCCATATCAGATGTACCTGAAAATGAAGGTACAATATCAGGAACACCTGAAGAAGAAGATGCCATGTCAGAAACATCTGCTAGAGAAGGTGCCAGAGCAGATACATCTGGAAAAGGTGTCCTATAAATTGGTGCAGGTAGTTGCTGCAAAGCATTATCAGCAACCCTAAAAGGTATAGAATACGGTTCTTGAAAAAGACAGACAAGATTGGACCAATATACTGTAAGTCAATATGCACATTTTTACTTTGTGTTCTTAATTCCAGTTCAAATTTTTTTTAAAGTTACTCTAAGATAATCTTCTCTAATATATTTATCTTGTCCCTGAGCAAGCACTATAGTCTTAATCTTTCGTATCACCTCCAAAAATGTATTAGTTTTAGGCTAAGTCTTGACCGGGGTCAATAGCAGCTGCGCAATGTATCCTTTCTTGACAGGATACTCTGGTACAAAATTGGCAAGATGTCTCCTCAAATCCTCCATAGATTTCTTGACCTTATATGCCATCACTGTCACTACCAGAATTAAATAGAATAACCAAAAATGCATGTACACCCTGTTAGTTCATACATTCCAAATAAAATTATGGATATTCAAACTATAAGAAACTTACATAGGTGACTTCTCAACTTTGTGAACTCACAATGACATCACAAACTAAATTACAGAATATTTGTTTCAGCACTATTGCTGTATTGAATAATATTCTTACTAAGATTTTACGCCGATTTTACAATACGAATGTCATTATAAACAACAGAATTAAAAAAAAAAATTATCTTTACGGTAATTCTAATTTATACCTAGACCTACTAATAATGTTTGAATAGAAGCTATCTGAGTTTGATTACAGTGACTTCGGTGAGACACAAACACTTGTCATTGTCATGGTAACATGGGCTACAAGCATTCTGACGAGCTGACATGTTTTTTTTATCTGTACCCTTGAATAATTTAATATAATACTGTTTGAAGACATTTCAATAAAAACTAGTACATAGTGTCACATTAAATTAACTAAAGAATGATAAGATGTAGAAATTCATTAAACTGTAACTTAAATTTTTAACATTATACACGTATATTGATAATTAACGGCGCGGCAACATTAAACAGCCGAAAACGAACTCTGAAGTTAGTAGCATGGTCGGTCGATCACCATAGCATTTTTAAAATTTAATAATAATTACAAGGTACTTCTAGAAATGTTAAAATTTGGTACATAGAGAAATGGTTGCTGAATATGTTAGACATGGTTTCACATATAATTTTAATCAAAACTAAAAAATATATGTGTGAAAAGACAAAAAACACCTACCTCGTCTTGTTTAATTGCTTGGTGTTAATTGTAGATAAGGTATCTCCAACCTACCTAATCTTAATACACTGCAGAAATGGATGATAAATAGTATACAGTTCACTTTTATATGATCTAAAGCTGCGTGGCGTCACTAAATGACAATTCCATTGGATAGTACACACGTGGTCCATGAAAAAATGAAAATGTCGGCACATGGCATTTTTATCAAGGGACATTACTCTAAATATGTTTTTGCGGAAATATTTCGATTAGTGCTAATGCCTATAAACATTATAAAATACCACAGAAACTATATATTTTTGTATTCACAAAGACAAGACGCATCTGTTGATCACATTGCTGAATGTGATTCTCTGAAGCATGTACAGCTAATTAATATTCAAAATGGTGGCCAATTTGCATAATTAAAACAATTGTTGATGTTTTTTAAAAAATGAACTACCGTTTTCTGCATCGTCCTGCATCCTTAAAAGTTTTATATATATAAAAAGAAAAATGGTTACATAAGTTAATAACTATCTAACTATCAAAATAAACAAAACAATGAATAACAATACTTGTTTGGTTTGGTCAAGTAATGAGACAAGACTCACTTTCTAAAATTATTTTGCAAAGAACAGTCATGGGTGGAAGAAGAAAAGAGAAAATTCTGGCATTGATAACATCAAGAGATGGTCTGGACATGATTTTTCTACACTACTTCGAATGGCTTAGGCCAGAGTTGTTTGGAGAGCTTTTTGTGCTACCCTACAACCCTGATGTGTTATGGTTCTTATTATTATTGTTGTGCTCTACTCACACTGTCACAGTGTCTGCGACAGAATGTGTCAACTTGTGTCAAGGGGATAGATTGGAAAGAATCCAAATTGAGGCTGTGAGCACTGTGTTAGGATGTTGTACTAAACATATTTCTATCATGGTCCTAAGATTCTTTATTAGATTTGTCCAGCATTAAGGTACAACATCAACTAGTGCAGGTAAAGGCATTCCTTGGCTCAAGTCTAGTCTAAGTCTCCACTGTGACCTTTGTTCTAGTTTCGAGGTATTACCTAACCTTTGTTGTGTGATTTGACAAGCTTAATGTTACGTACTTCGAATACTGCTAGGATTAGAAATAATATTTCTAATGTGTGCACACACCTTGCTCTGTGTGTAACGAGCAGAAATAATGAGCGCTCAGTACAAATCATTGGAACATTTTTTTTAACCTTTAGCAAGCCAGATTAAAAAATACGAAACGTATCCCTGCCACCGGATTCTTTTTTGAAAATTTGCATTATTGATGGTGACTGTTTTGAAAATGTGATAATTTTTTGGTTGTTAGAGATATTTAAATAATATTTGCACATATAAATAAAGAATTGAATTATGCATATATTGGTGTAATTTATGTACGTGTGTGTGTGATACCAGACGTATGAGAAAGTGGTAAAGACGTTTTTCACAAAAAACATATTTTATAACAAATAAAGAGGAAAAAAATAAGAAAAAAAATAACTTACCTTACATATCGAATTCCTTGGCAACACTGTCAACTAAATCACGTAAATCTGTTGTATTTATGTTCTTTCACTGCGAAATTATCAAAATATAGCCGGGGGAACTGTATAAAACATGTAGATTTGCAGTAAAATCGTTCTTTGAGCTTAGGCCTAGAGTTATTTTTTTCTGCCACTTCAAAATATTCGATATCAAACGTACAAGTCCCCAAACCAGCACGGCATTCTGTATATTCACTGCTGTGAAACTAAATAACCTAATAATCCATGATTCAATCCACTATTCAATGTTATTTTATTCCAAATACGATGAAATAAAGGTCTGTAAAACCGATCCATCATCATGGCATCGTACCGGTGTACAGATGTGGTCAGATTAATTGCTCTTAAACTTTTACGAATAGCCAGCCATTCTCAAAAACGATCATGTCGGAAGTGGGGGATGTACCGGCTTCGATTGCGCATGTCCCCAGCTATGTGCACGAACTGTGGTACGTGTAAATCTCACGATAATCTCGCTGGGTGGGACGGCCCGCCATCAGCGCGCGCGGCCATTTTGTTTTTCGGCGGCTGGATATCATATCGGCTCGGTGAAGGTTAATGTGTAAATTGGAAAAAAAAACAAGGCTTCTACCACATTCCTTAATTTAGTTTAAAATGACCATCACCCCTTACACCAACATCTAAATGAGACACAGGGACAATGAATTAAACACAGAAAATCTTCAATGACAGAAGCAGAGGACACATTTCTCAGTGTCTGCGTGGCACATGACTGGTGATTAAAATATCAACTCATTCGTTGATACTCTCTGACTCTCAGAGCATGCTGCAGATGATAGAAAGACGCATGTTAAGAAAGGATTGGGTTATGTTACTGAGCAACTCTGCTGTCCACAGTATTACATAGATATACTGCCCTGCTCATGTGGGGGGGGGGGGGATTTGGTCAGAGACAAACATTGGCAGGTAATGCTATGGTTGGAGACACAGTATTGAAGAGAGATAGAATTGATTTAATCAAGATAGTCATTGAAATTTTCGACAAATGTACATGTATGAGACGATAATTTATCGGCCCACCGGGTATGTAGACGAATTCCGGCAATGTGATGTGAACCACATTGAGCTTGTTGTAACAGATAAAAAAACTTATGGTCATCTACTGCATCAAACTTCATTTCCAGCTGTCTCGATTCATCTTGCCACTGGTTTAAAATGAAGTCTGACGAGAGTGAGATCGACGCTTCGCTCACCTTTTCCTCACTTAAATAAAAACAGTGCAAGTAATTTTCAAGACAAGATTCCAGATATCACTGTCTTTGACATATATGGTATCATTTTCATTACTATTCTGATACAGATATGTTTGGCAGATCTTCTGGTATGTATGCCAGATCATCACTTGCTAAAGATACTTCTCAAGGATGAGTTTGCAGAAGGGTATACAGTCTCAAATTCCATCAATGAGGTTCACAGAGAAGAACAAGCGGGCCTCAGACCGAACCACACAACAATAGATCACATCTACACCTTAAGAACAATAATAGAAGAATCCACAGAAAGACAATCAAAACTCATGATCAATTTTTTAGATTTCCAGAAGGCTTTCGATAGTCTTCAAAGACCATCTCTCTGGAAAATATTACATTTTACGCATCCCGACGAAATACATAAGCTTTTTACTCCGATATGGCTAACTGTGTAAGAACAGAAAGTGGCTTTTCCAGCTGGTTCCCAGTAACATGGGAGTAAAACAAGGATGAGTTATGTCCCCAGTAATGTTTTGCATCGCGATTGACTGAGTGATGAGAAAATGCACAGACCAAAAACAGCTAGGAATCAAATGGGTAAGCAACAAAACCCTGGGCGATCTAACCTTCGCAGATGATATTGCTCTCCTGAGTTCAAGACACCAAGATCTGCAAGAAAAAAACAGAAAGACTCACATTTTTTGCACAACAGATAGGCCTTCAAATAAACACACATAAAACGAAAATAATAAACTTTACAGGCCTGACGGAATAAATTAAACTAGATGATAATATACTAGACAACGTTTCAAATTTCGTATATTTGGGAAGCAAGATAACAACAGACAGGAATACCAACTCAGAAATCAAGACTCGAATCACTCTCACCTCCAACGCCTTTAACAAACTCTCAAACATCTGGAGATCGAAGATCGCAAGTAAACACATCAAACTGCGACTATTCAATGCAAGTGTGATTCCATCATCGACATATGGATGTTAAAGTTGGAAATCTACCGCAATAATGGATAAGAAGTTAGTTGCCTTTGAGAATAGATGCATCAGAAAAATTACAAATACTAATTAGAAAGACTTCAAATCAAATGACATACTAAGAGAGGAGTCAAAACAAGAATATGTGATGAACATCATCAGAAAATGCCGCTGGACATATATTGGCCACGTACTTAGAATGAAGGAAGATAGAATTCCACAACAAGCCTTCATGTGGACACCAGACGGGGAAAGAAAACAGGGAAGACCAAAAACAACGCTCAGAAGAACATTTATGAATGAATTAAAATCAACAGGAATAAATGTGCAATCCCTAGCAACTGACCGACAGGCATGAAGAACTATGACATCCGCCCTATGTGCCAAACTTGGCAAAAGAGGGACTGACTGACTGAAGGTGGCCAAAAGAAGCGCTACATAGACTCGTTACATACCTCACTGAAAGCCTTTGAAATAGACCAAAATACATGGGGAAAACATGCACAAAATAGAGCTACATAACATTCTACAATAAGAAAAGGCGCAACATTATGTGGAACGAGGAGAAGTGCAGCAGCTCAACAGCAGAGAGTAGCTACAAAGTTATGGGTAGATCAAACACCATCTGCAATGGTCATCCCATAACTGATCTGTCAATGACATTTGCGGCCAGAATAAACAAGGACATAACTCAACTGAATTTCAAATGTCGATGTAACAAATGGTCATCATCTCTTGTAATGGATGAATAGCTAAATAGAGTGAAGAAGATGATGCTGAAGATAAGATACAAAGAATAACATATGGGGATAACCAGGAGTGAGGGGAGAAATTGTGTCCTTTCTAGAAAGTTACGAAGATCACATAATCAAATTCTGATGGAGACTTCTGTCTGCATTCTCTTGGTTGGCTGCTGGAATATTTCAGGAGGAGCACTTATTGGATATCCTGTGCCATGATCTGGTCTCTAATTAAGAATCACATAAATGTGTGTTATAAATACCTACAAATACTAATAAAAAAATTGACGAAAACAATTATAATAAAATAAATAAGGATAAAAATGGTTGACATTTCGATAAAAAATCTTCATCATAACAAACATATAACAAGAAATATTAATACAGAAAAACATATTAATTTAAGAACATATTTATTTTTTTTAAAAATAGGTACTTTGCGGAAATATGTGTCATCCCACATTTGGTTATTTCCCTTGCCTATGTTCATTATCAAGAACCAAATTGTGTTTACTACGAACATGTGTATTTCCTGTGGCGACATATGGATGTGAAGCATGGACACTAAATAAAACAGTGGCCCAGAGAATAACATCATTTGAATTAAAGTGTTATAGAAGAGTTTTGAGAATACCATGGACAGCGAAGAAAACAAACCAGGCGGTGTTACAAACAATTAACGTCCAGGAAGGCTGGCTTCTGAACACTAAATTAAAGCAAAAGCTAGTTTTTTTTGGTCATATTAAGAGACACGACGGCATGTAGAGAGTGTTAATGGAGGGGATGATAGAAGGCAACAGGGGCAAAGGCAGACCACGATGCCGTTGGACAAAAGAAATTCAAGAATGCCTGCGCATGTCACTGGAAGATGCAGGGCAACTTGCTCAAGACCGCTGAGAATTATAGAGATCCATAGGAAAGACTATGTTCTGGAAAGAATATGTCACTTGATGATGATGATGTTCATCAGACAATGGATAGTTATTTATTAATTTAAATACTATTCTTGTTAGGCTTAGGAGAGTTATATTTTACATAATTACCCTAACTCTAAATAAATTAACCCTTTCAATCCCAGCCGTTCATGAATAACACGGGGCTTATTTCCCAGGGTAAGGGGAATAACTCTGCCTAAATCAGAAGTGATTGTGCAAGAATGTTAATATAACATACAATTTGCAATCAATTTTTATTATTCAAAATCCGATTAACAGATCAATGGAAGAGATAGTGATCAGTGAACATAATAGTGAACAGATAAGTTTACTTTTCATGTAACATCCGAGAAATAAAAATGAGAACAATTTTCATGTCTGCTTCATTTACTTGTGTCAATTTGTTTTCTGATAAATGTTTAAATTAAAGCTGCAAAACAGTCTCCTTTGCACAGCATGACAACAACAGTCTGTAACTGTTAACTACTCCAAATATATAGGGCTAGTTCACATTAAGAAAGCCCTAGTTCTTGATCTAGATCTATTCCTAGATCTTGTTTTGCTAAAAAAAATGTATACCGGCATACACAACGTTTGTTCTGCGTGTACCACCAAAGAATGATTCATGTAGAAATAGTTAACACTAGGCCTAGTCTCGAAATCTGAGTAATTTCGATCAATGTCGTTTGCAGGACCTGATTTCTCATGAAATTTATCAATATTGACATAGATCAGCTGTGTTTACCATTCTCAATCATTACTAGGTTAATGGTGTGCGGAGTAGGATGCGCACATCATCAATTAGGTCTACACTACAGATCGGCACTAATTTCAGCTATGCCTAATAAATACTGAACTACTACTCCATCAACATCTAATTCATTCACGTTTTCTAGAATTCCATTTAAAAATTGCCTGTCCGCATCATCTGAATAATAAGTAGGTCCATTTTTACCAAGTGTTGATGAAAATTGAAGGTCATAATAATCTATGCGCAGTTCGGAAACAACAGCTGTTGGAAACTATCGGAAACACTAGAAGCCATTATTACTGGTAAACACACTATAGTGCGTTCATAAATAGTTGTCCACTGATATTGTCTATTTTCTTCATAATTACAGAACGTATAGGCTTCATATTTTGCATGAATGCATTATTTCTTAACCATGTTACAGAATTATGATTAATTATTATCTACATTGAATGGATTTATCGCAGCAGTCGCTACGAATGTTGTTTTTAAGGTAGTACTAATTTTATTGTATGTGGAAAAGAAATTTTACAGGTAATTGCTGGTATAGGCGTATCGTTAATATGTCATAGTATTGGTAAAAATGAAGAACAGTATTCCAAATGTAATATTTTTCTTTCATTGCATTGAAATTATATGTAGCGATATATAAATTTAACAGTTAAACATGTGTATAATTGTGGAAAGTCATCGCTCTGTGTATATTCTTTACCAATAACAGTAACTCCAGTTTAATGTGCATTTCAATAAATGGAGTATGTTCTTTTCTAAGTCATATGTTAATATCTTACTTAGTAGATGAGGTTGTAAGGATCTTACATGCAATAACATTATGGTAGGAAGCTTGTCCATAACCAGACAGGATGGTCTATCTAGTGATGGAAGTACTGTTTTTCTATCCAATATCTAAATATATTACCATTCATCTCAGCATGGTAGTCTCTGAGTATTCTTCATCGTTCTTCAGTCAGATATCAGGTTACAGCACCAATAGCTTCAATGAATTGTGTAATTCATTTCAGGTCATCCATGGAACCCCTCAAGTCTGTCTCTGAGTATTATCTGTAGATTTGGAAATGAAAATGAGTTCACCATTCTTCAAAAGAACATTTTGTCTGCTACCCGCATTTGCCATTATTAATCTTTGACCTTTGCTGCTTGGTACATATCTTTTAATAGTTCCATTTACAGATGGTCACTCCTTTTCAATAAAATCGTGTACCAGATACGGATCCGTCACCAGCGATGCGCATGGGTCTTTAATGTCAGATCAAAAGGGAAAACAGTACATGACACCAGTGTTACCTTTACCGCAACAACGAGCAGTCTAACTATGGAAATATTCGCCGTAACGCAGGCACTTTACTGACAGGAATCGGAAACATATTCCAATGCATGCATACTAAGTGATTCACTGAATATGATTCAGAAAGGCAAAACAGGTGATGTACGTAGGGAATGGGCGGAGTCATTGGACAGAGCTAAAATGCAGCCATCACGACGAAAACTCACGCTTATTTTTGTCCCAGGACATGCAGGCGTGGAGCAAAACAAACGGGATGACAAATTAGCTAGTCTCGCCACCACAACAGACGGTCAGCCTATGGACTGAGCAGACATACTTATTGCTCTTCGTGAGTCCTCACGATCAGAGGATTTTGAGATGAATAAGCATGAGTAAATATCAAGAATGCAAGAATTGGGAGTGAGGATGGGCGTAGCCTGAAGAGAACCCCTGACAAAGATTTCAAAAAGAGTAGTGAACCAAAAAGAACCGGAAAAATCAGCTGTTATACCCTGAGAGATTTACTGAAGTGGAGATCGGAGCACCTATGGACTCGTCCGGTGTGTGAAGAAGATAATAAACATACCTAATACCAGATACGGAAATCTTTTAGAAGTCCCATATCAAAGCATTCATGTAATGCTGACTAGGTCCCAACTCTGCTGGACTGGCCACATTGTCCGTATGCCAGACAAGCACCTTCTAAAGAGATTATTCTATGGGGAGCTGTGCGAAGGTAAACGTTTAAGTGGAGGGCAGAAAAAGCGCTTCAAGGATCACCTAAAAAACTCTCTCAAGTATTGCAGCATCGATAATAGCTCGATAGATTTCGAAATAATGACATCAGGGAAAGAATAGGTATAATACCTTGCACAGATTACATAGAAAGTCAACAGATCAAGTGGTTTAGCCACATTATGAGAATGCATCATGACAAGTTGCCCATACAGGCATATAACCAAATGAGATCAGGGTACAAAGCCAGAGGAAGACCACGGAAAAGATAAATAGAAAATGTCAGGGACATCCTGAACAGACACTGTCATAGCTTAGCTGAGGCCACACATCTGGCTTGAGAATGCAAGCTCAAGCTCCAACCACCCCAACCCTTAACGGCAAGAGTGGATAACAAACCACCTTGGGAAAGACAATAGACAATGGGTTAGTAGTTTGGCACATGCACAGTTCCTGAACATTTACAGCTCAGTGTAGAGGATTGATTCATTCAGTAAAACGACCAGTAATACAGTCAAATCCCATTATAAGACCAACTTGGTCCTGACAAAACATGCATGAAATATCGGCAATAGACATTTGCTATATACAATACAAATGGTAAAGAATAAATATAATTGGGGATTTTGAAAAGTGTAGTTACATAGGGAAATTTGTTTTAAAAGTATACACTATAGAGGGCACTGCATGACAGTGGAGGTGATAGGGGTGACCAGGGTAATGAAATGGCTGAAGTTGCAAATTGCTATTTATGTCTTCTGCATAAGCACACTGATAACCAACACACAATTTTCTGTGATTTCCGCCAGGATGCATGAAGCACATTGTGCTGTTGGTTTACAGCAGAACAAAGTTATTTGCATCCAGCACATCAGATTTCAGCATGCTGTGTTTATTTGCTAATTGAATCTTTTAGCATATTTAAAAAGTGTCTACCTACACTGAAAATGGTTGGAGTCAATGATGAAATTTGTGCTGAAGAGACCTATTTTGTGCCTAGACATGCTGGTGTTAGGGGAACAGAATAAAATAACAGACAACTTTGATAGACCACGGTGACAAAGCTGGAAATACCCTAAAATCCTAGATAGAAGATTTCTTCTTCTTTCGTTCACTTGAAACATGTCTATATCTGCAATTCTGTCTCCTTAATAAAACTCACTGTCTTTTGTAGTTCATACAGTGTCCCATAGAGCTTTGATTCCAGTGTTGTTTCCTCTGGCCAATATGTCTGCCTCAGCGTTTCATGCTCAGAACACTCTTGAAGTATATGTTTGGCACTCTGTACTGCCTGTCCACATGTACACATGGCCGTGTTGCCAATCTTGAACTTTGTATACATGTGACTGCGGAGTCGGTTGTGTCCTGTTCTGAGACGTAGAATTATAACTTGTTCTGATCTGTTCATAATGTGATAGTCATCTTGTGTTGGTGTTTGTGGCTTTCTTATTGACTTGATCATCTGTTTTTTCTGATGGTAGGTGATTGGTATATCTGGTTGATCTTCGGCAGCACCTTCCTTAGCCAGTTGGTCTGCTTTTTCATTTCCTGGTATTCCACAGTGAGAGGGTATCCACTGCATGGTTACCCTATACTGGTAAGACAATTCGCTAAGTAGTTTTTTCAAGTCTGTTAGTTTTCCAGACTGGAGAGCTTGAAGCACTGACCTTGCATCTGTCAGGAATACCACAGGCTGTAGGTCAGAGTTGGAGTTCAGCAGTTTTTTAGCTGCCACAGTAATTGCCTGGATTTCTGCATCATAATTATTGCAGAATTTTCCTGTCGGTGTTCTGATTGTATCTCTAGGCTTGTGTGGATATTCTATATATACACCTGCACCTCCATTCCTCACAGCATTCTGTGCTGACCCATCTGTGTATACTCTGACCCATATATCTTGTGGATATTCCTCGTCCAGGAAACTGAGGGTGACTGTCCTCCGCTGCACACTGTTCTGTTCGTCCTCGCTTAGTATTCCTTTCACATGGGTCTGAATGTATATTGGCATTCCATGCCTTTCACTCCATGGGGTTTGTTCTGGTACAGACCTTAAGGGGCTGTCAACTTCAGGTAGGTCTGTAAGTTGTCTACGGAGTCGTTTAGCTTGATGGATAAAGCTGCTTCTTTTCAGTCGCCCCATTGCTAGGTTTTGGAATCTTTCCTTCATTGGATGACTTGGCATACACTGAAACTTTTCCGCTTGAATTAGTACTTTTGTGTCTCTACGTTCGCCAAGTGTTTGCATTCTTCCCATTTTCTGCATCTCTGCTATGGGTGTTGATTTCATTGCTCCCAACATTATTCTAAGTGCCTGGTTTTGCACTTTATCTAGATCTTGTAATGTGGTGTTTGATGCAGGACACCACGCAGCTGAACCATATTCCAGGTGTGGTCTTATGCCATGCTGGTAAACTTTACTGAGTATATTCCCACTGGCTCCCCATGTGGTTCCACTTAGTTTTCTCAGGATAGCTAACTTCCTCCTGGCTTTTGTTGTTGCTTTGTTTATGTGCTGCTTCCATGTCAGCTTATCATCAAAAGTAATTCCGAGGTATGTTGGTTGTTTGTCTTCTTTCAAGAGCTCTCCGTCTATCTTGATATGACCGGCTTTTTGTTTTGGTGAGAGGGTAAAGAGTGTAGTGCTGCACTTATCTGTGTTAATGCTGACACACCATCTATTTGCCCATAAGGTTAGGGCATCGATAGCTCTTTGTATTTGTTTAGTGGCCACTGTCGCATGTTCTTCCGATCACCAGGTCGTCAGCATACATTGCCACTTTGATCCCGTGTGGTAGTTCAGCAACTAGGTCATTGATGTAAACCAAGAAAAGTGTGGGTGACAGGACTCCTCCCTGGGGGACTCCATGACGCAGTAGGACTTTCTTGCTTTTGCGACCATCTAATTGTACCCTGGCTCTTCTATTATGCAGGTATGCTTTTACCCATTTGTACATTCTTGAGCTAACCCTGCAATTTCGCAATTTCTTTAGGAGCCCTTCTTTCCAGACCTTATCAAATGCTTTCCTGAGGTCTATCCATGCTGCTAGTACCAGTTTCTTATCTTGGAAGGCATCCTCAATCTCTTGGGAGAGGTAGGTTGCCTGATCTTCAGTAGAGTAGCACTGTCTGAAACCTGCTTGCTGTGATACCAGAAGGTTTTCACTTTCAAGGTACCACTGCATCCTAAGATTGATAATGCGTTCCATTGTTTTGCATAGACAGCTTGTGAGGCTGATGGGCCTGTAGTTGGAGACTGTGTTGCCATCTTTTCCTGATTTGAGGAGAGGTATCATTATTGCTTCTCTCCATGCCTGTGGTACATTACCTGTGGACCAGCTTGTGTTAAAGATTTGCAGCAGCTTTGCTCTTGCTGCAATTCCCAGGTTTCTAATCATTTCATTGGACACTCCATCAGCTCCAGGGGACTTTTTCATTTTCAATTTGGATATTGCATGCTCCAGTTCTCTCATTGTGATTGGTGCCTCCATGACTTCAGGTATAGGTTCGTCTTGTCCAATGTTTTGCTGGTTCGCTCGAACCTCCTGTTGTTTGTCTGGGCTGACTTTGACGTTATTGTCTTCTGCAAAGGAATCTGCAAAGTAATCAGCTGCATGTTTACCTGTTAAAATGTTTTTATCTTTATAAAGTGTGATCCTGGTATTTCTCCCTGTACCTTCATCATTTAGTTGTTTTACAAGTTTCCATAATTTCCTAGTATCTCTTTCTAGGTTCAGCGACTCTGTTTTTTCTTTCCAGCTGTTCTGTCTGGCTTGTAACTTGGCTCTTTGAAATTTAGCCTTTGTTTGCTGATATTTGTTGTGATGTTCTTGGCTAGGTCTGTTCTCAGCCTGCTTTCTAGATGTTTCCATCTCATTTTGCAGCTTTTCCAGTTCATCATTCCAGTAGGGTTTGTAGTTTTTGCGTGCCCCCCTGGGTATGGTTTTACTAGCAGCATGTAGTATACATCTATTAAATTCACTCACTGCTCTATTGATGTCTTTGTCCAAGTTCATGTCCTTAGCTAGAACACTGGTTAAATGCTGGTACATTTTCCAGTCTGCCCTCTAATAGTTCCACCTAGTGAGCGTGCTGCTGTCCTTGGTATATTCATTGTGAATTTCCAGAAATACTGGTCTGTGGTCACTACCCCCAAGCTGCTTTCCAACGACACGTGTGATGTTCCATTCCAGGCCTGGTGAGTGGAATGCCAGATCTGGTGTAGAGGTGGTGTGCCATGCTCTCGAGTAGAAGGTTGGTGAGTCAGCTGGCTGGTTAATAAGAATGAGATTATTTTCATCCTGCCAGCTCTCAAGTTCCTCACCTCTCTTGTCGATATGATCGTAGCCCCAGCTCTGAGAGTGGCTGTTGAAGTCACCACACACCATAAGCCTTTCTTTGTCTGGAATTGTGTCTAGTGCCAATGGTTTATCATTTGGGCAGTAGTAGTTCAGGAGATGGAATTCTGCACTGTCTGTTTTTAGGTGGAGCATCTGGTATTCTGCCCCGTCCATGTATACTTCCAGCTGACATGCGCTGATATTGTTTTTAACTAGTGTCAGAATTCCACCCTTTCGCCTGTCTTTTCTGTCAGATCGGTAGCACTGGTAGCCTCTGATTTTGAAGCCTATGTCGCTGCTGAGGTGTGTTTCTTGGATACAGCATATATTAACTTGTTCTTCACTGAGGACATTTTCAAGTTCCAATTTTTTGCTGTATCCATCTCTTTTACTGTTGACACCCTCAGCATTCCAGTGCATTATTTTTATTGGTCGTTTGTTTGTTTGGCCAGTAGCTCTATTCCCTTGCCTCCTGGCTCCTCGGGGCAATTGAGAAGGACTTCCAGTAACTGAGGTTGGGCCCTTTCGAGGTATAGGGCCCGGCACCGTCCCTGCCTGAACGTCCGCCACAGGGCAGGCACCATAACGTTTATTAGATGCAGACATGTTTCCATTGTGTTTTATGCGTGGCAACCTGATTATCTGTGCGCCTTTTGGCTGGTTGCCTCCGTCTTCAGCACTCTGCTTACTTGGGCCGGACTATGGTCCTGCTCGAGTGGGAGTGCCCGACCAGTCTTAGTTTCCAGCCTCTGATGGCTGAACTAAGCCCCATCACCACTTCAAGGTTCTGGCCTCGATGGGGAGATAGAAGATGATATTTTAATCAACTATGGAAAAACTGATTTACTAGAGTTGCCAGGCAATTCTGTGCTGTTAAAATGGCTGGTTAAATTTCCATTAGTCTCAAGAATTTTTATTTATCCTCGTTTCCTTACTTGAATTTACTTGATAATTTAGAGAATAAATGTCTATGAAAAATCCTAAACATAGATTGGACAAAATTTGCCACAAATAGACTCGATAAGAGTCAAATTCAAACAAAAATATGTGTCAACTATCATTAGAAGTTGGAATATTTAGACCATGTGCTTAAATCAAACAAGAATAGACTTACCCACCAAGCTCTGTCATGGTCTGCAACAGGAAAACAAAAATGTGGAAGAACCAGGACAACACTATGAAGAACAATCAAGAGTGAGGCTATGACAATGGGTATTATCACCACCCAAGAACTACAACATGTTGCAGTTCATAGAGAAACATGACTTCTGTAATATGTGCCGCCCATGACACCAAAGAAACAAACTAACAGTGACAAGTGATAGTTTGATGGATCTTACTGTTACTTTCAAGTAATCAGGGAGTTAGACCAAGTTGGAGGATGCATGCCTTCTTCTGCATGAAGAATGCAGGACCTGGCAGTGACTAGTGGGTTTGCTAGAAACTAATGTATATAGTAATCAAAAGAAGAGTTATCACTAACACAAAACTAACACAGTCCAGTTACCATAGGCCCTATGCTGAGGAATACTGAATGAAACATCGGATCACCTATGGGCATGTCTGGAGTGCTACTGTGATAATCTGATGGCTAACTCCCTAGTTTCATTTTGCTTTGCCAACAGACCTACATTATTAATGATAACATATTCCCATGCCCCCCTTCTCCTTTTTTCACCACCAATTTCCCCGTACTTAAGTAAGGGGGAATAATCAGAAAAGCTTTGATGGGATTAAAACACTTCTACTGCCTTCTGGTTTTTCTCTATTACCCCTCAATGCCTTCTATTTATATTATTTTGGGGACAATTGTTTATTTTGAGAAATGCTTTTTCAATTTTTAACTTTTAATTGTCATCATTTACTATAAAAAATTATTGTTAATATCTATGTTATGTTTAATTTGTTACAGTTTACTGTGGTGATTAAATCATTTTGGTTGGTGACATGTTTTCTGCATCTGAGCAGAAATGTGGTGTATCAACAGATGAGCAAATTCTTTGCAAAATTGAAGCTGTCTGTCTGCAAGTGATCACGTCAATCTCACAGAATGAGACACCAGAGTTAACTTTCCCACGTCACTCCAATTGGAAAGAATTAATGTAGGAGATGAGTTTCTTAAATCTTAGTCTTGCAGGTTAATTTTTATTTTAGTTGCAACATTCTTCACGAAAAAACTTTTTGTGTATGAGTTAAATGAGAATTTAAATTATGTAACATCTTAAATTATATTAGACATGCAAAGGGTTTTGTACTGATCTTGTATGATTCCCAGGGCTACCATTGTACCTTGGACCTTACAATTGCCTACTTTTTGGTGCATCCTAGTCGCAGATAGTTTATAAGCTCATGATAAACACCTCGCTAATACTTTAGTGTTTGAATCAAGGCTTGATTCTTGATTAGGAACAAGTGTCACAGCACTGGGGGCATTCCCATATATGCTCTGCTTGTCGCTCTGTCAGCCATCTAAAAGTATATAAGCTCAGTGTCCTAGTCCTTGATTACACGTTTTTCTGATCTTTCCAGAGAGGGAGCACTTTCTACCATTCTCTGAATACTTACATTGTCACTTTCCATTTCCTCCTTGTCTTCTCATAGGCTATCAATGACTGCTCTAATAAATTGAATCCTGTCACTTCTTATCTCTGTGCCGTTCACCAAAGCTTTACCAGCCAACACATCAGCTCTTTCGTTTCCCCTGACCTTAGCATGACATGAACAGTAAATTCATGTAATGCTCTGCACATTGTTGAGAAGAGTGACCCATTCAGTTCTGATCATACACTTTTCTATCTTGTGCAGCATACTTTGAGAGTCCAATAGAATCACTGAGTCTGTTGGTGGTTGCGTCGCCAGCCAAGTGAGAGCTGCTGCCATTTCAAAATATCACTGTGGTTGATCGATTTTCATGAAAACTGCATTGTGATTCAGGATAGACTCGATCAGATAGTACTTGGAGTCTTCGCAGTTCAATTCTAACAAGTATTTTTTCTAACAGTGCACAGAAGCATAATTCCTCTGTAGTTATTACAGTCACTCCTATCCCCCTAGTTTTTGTATAGAGTTCAAAAAGTTGTTCAAAATTCATAGAGGACTTACTTCACTGTACTCGGTTTCTCATATGTACTCCGTCACTCTGATCGAAGCGGCACACCTCCTGCCGAGAGTACCACTCATAGCACATAACTCCAATAGCGATAATCGACAGAGATCTCCAAAAAAACCACCTTGTAATTATGACCTCATGAGCCAGATTCGTACCCATGACCTCTTGAACACAGGGCGAACAGCTGAACCACTACACTATGGATATATATATAAAGCTTTAGAATTAATATAGAGCTAACAGAAATAGTATAACTGTTACCAATATTTATAAACAAGGCATACTAGCAATGAGACAAATAAAGGCTTTATGCCTTCATCAGGACGAAAGACAACAGACAAAACACCAAACATGCTTTAATCTCTTCCTGCTATCATTATCATACTATAGGTATGTTTCTATGTAGAGTTTGGTGTTTTGTCTTTTTTTATTAAATATTGGGATGATAATGAAGTGATGAAGATGTCTGCAGTATGCCCAACTGTGACTAATGATTCTTATGCATACTTGAAAAAGTAATGACTAATGATGAATTTTGTTTAAAATGTGGAGAAGTCTCCAAGAGTCAACAAGACTACAATGGACACCTGACATCCAAGACCTTCTGAACATGACACTGGAAATAGCTGGGCAGCTTGCACAGAACGAGTGGCTTATGTGACAGTGAGGACAACGTTCTGTTAAGAGATTTCATATATTGTTTAATTTTTTATTTCAATTTTATTCTGATTATTTTATCTTATTTCTATTTTATCTATTATGTAATTGTTTTTTACATTTATATATTATTATATTTTATATTATTTTATCTTATTTTATATTATATTTTTTATATTTATTTTTAAGGCTCCTGACAAGGATGAAATTTCAACTGAGATCATCAGGATTGGGAGAGACATAGTTGCACCTTAGCTCCATCAACTGACAACATTGTGATGGCTTGTAACTATGTGTAGTTGAATCATTTCACACAGGCATGAAAGGTACTATCAGCTTTGATGGTGTTTCTTCAGAGGAGTTATAAGCTATACCGGTTATAAGTTATGCATTATACACTCTTCAGAAGAGTGGCATAAAACAAGGCTGCATTCTTACCCCATGCTTTTTGGAATATAATTCTCTCTCCTCCTGAAATATGACTTTTGCAGGCATGAGGGTGGTATATTCATCCATTCTCATATAGATGCTGGCCTCTACATTGCTCAAAGGTTGAAAACAAAACCCAGAATAAAGAAGGTCTGATAAGAGAGCAGCTCTGTAGATGCTGCTGTGATACTTGGAGGAGCTGCTAAACTTATTAGCTGCATTTTCTGATGCTTGCAATGAGTTTGGACTAACAGCAAAAAGAAGATGCAAATTATGATTCCGGTCGCTAGCAAGCAGCTGCAATTTGTGATTAATTGTGATGATCTAGAGGTAGTTGACAACTTTACATATCTAGGATTCTCATTTAGCAATAAATTATCCCTGGATCAAGAAATAAGCATCAACATTAACAAAACATCTACAATGAACAGGCCAAAAAAAAAGGTTTAGGGAAGCAGAAAATTAACTATAAAAACTAAACTCTTAGTTTACCAGCCCTGTATCCTCAGCCCCTTCTGTATGGCAGTGAAACAGGTATGCTATATGCACCAGGAGAGATGAGTTTTCATATGTGGTACCAGTTAGGAGGCAAGACTGTTACTAATGTATTGGAAAGAACAGATAGTACCACCGTGTTTTCTATGATAAACATGTGCATATTCCTATGCCTGGGACACACTAGGAGGATGAAAGATGACAAAATACTGAAAAATATGCAAACGTGATACATGATAGAGGCGTTGATATGGAATCATGGGAATAGGATGACATGGATCATGTTGCATGGAGGGGAAATATCAGGAATGGTATAAAGACAAAGGCTAAAGTGATAGCAGATAGTTCTAGGGCTGGATGTAAAAAAAAACACACAACAAAACACAATGGTACAAGCAGGCCTGTGATTCCTTATACATACTGTGCAAGGCTCTTTGTGGCTCAGATTGGTGCTGTGAGTCAGATCCTTTATCGTCATGGATTATATATTATATTTCTTATATCAAAACATTATGTGGAAAGACAGAAAGATGCCTACTATTATTTTTTTCATACTTCCCAGATTTTCGGAAACATTGTGCATTAATTCAAGATCTGCTATTGTTCCGGTGACTAAAGTCAAGTTTGAAAGTCTTCATTCTGTAAAGAAATTTGGTTTGTGGGGCAACTTATTAAAGTTGTAATTATATGTTACTTTAATTACTCTGTTCAAAAAATATATTATTTGTATGATTTTTTCAAATTGTAATCATATAAGAACTTTGTGGTTAAATTTTCTACTTTAACCAATGCAATCCTTTAGCAGCCCAAATTGCTGGCTATATATACATTACTGTATCTGCCGTTCTCATCGGATTGACACACAGTTATTTTCAGTGATATCTGTTACCGGTTCAATGCTAATAGACATGCTAAATTTAGCACTGACTTGATTACCGGTAGTAATCAACTTGGAGTCCAGTGTTGTTTTCCCATCATTTCTAACTGCTGTCGTTTCCGAACTGCTTATTATATTTATTATAACGGTTTATTATGACTTTCAATTTTTGCCAAAACCTGATATGATGTTGTTGATAAAGATGATGTTGATATGCAATTTTTAAATAGAATTCTAGAGAATGTGAATGAATCAGATGATGATGGGGTAGTAGTTCATTATTTAGTAAGCCTAGTTCTTGGTTCTATGGTGCACACATGAGAGCGCCATGGTTACCACAAAAATGCTTCAGAGAGCCATGGACATTTTGACTAATTGGGCTGACAAATGGTGTGTAAGTATCAATATAAAGAAGTCAGCAACAACCCTTTTTACACTTTCACCAAAACAAAGAGCAGGAAACATCTATGTAAATAAAACTATCTTAAAGGTAGATTACCAACCCACATATCTTGGTGTAACATTTGATGCCAAAATGACATGGAAACATCATATCAGCAAAGCAGAAACAAAGGCTAGAAGGAAGATAGCTATACTAAGAAAACTGAGTGGGACAACTTGGGGAGCTAATGAAAGAATTCTAAAAAATGTATACCAACGGGCCATTGGACCACACTTGGAATATGGTTCTACGGCATGGAGTTCATCATCAAACACTACACTACAAGACCTGGATGGAGTACAGAACCAGGCACTTAGAGTCATTGCAGGCGCAGTGAGATCCACACCAATCATAGAAATGCAGAGTGTCGGAGGGATGCAGTCGTTGAGAGAGAGTGGAGATACTGAAATTGTAGTTCATGGAGAAGGGTTTCTTTCCCACCGTGGTCACCCAGTGAGGGAGGGATTCCGGGGTCTATCGCAGGGACGGCTTAGAGGAAGCGGCTTCGTGCACCAGGCCAGCATCTGCGTGGACAGGTATCGGATCTACCAGAGGTGACAATACCACTGACATCTCAACCGGAACACACCCCATGGGAAAAATGGACATGCCTACCAGTGACCATCCAAACAACAGTAGCAGGTGTGCATGGGGATGAACATCAAAATAATCTGCAGAAAAGAGTAGCAGCTCTCAGTTTCCTTGATGATGTTTACCCAAGTGATCTATGGACCAGAGTATATACAGATGGATCAGCACAGAATGCAGTAAAAAATGGAGGAAGTGGTGTATATGTGGAGTACCCAGATGGCACCACTGATACCACTTGTATACCGGCAGGGAATTGCTGCAACGGCTATGACTCTGAAGTCAAGGCTATTTATACAGCTGCAGAGAGGCTGTTAACATTGGACAGGACCTCACACCCTATTGTAATGCTTACAGATGCAAGATCAGTACTAGAGGCATTACAATCCAGTGAACTTCCAGAGTTGAAAGGGGTGTTGTCCATAGTACAAAATGGGTGTAGAGTTGTACTGCAATGGATTCCATCACACTGTGGAATGGCGGGAAATGAGAGAGCTGATCAACTCGCCAGGGAAGGTGCTGGCATGCAGCAACCGGATGTGCCAATCAGCTATCACCAAGGGAAATCCATGGTAAAGGCACAGCGAAAGCCTGGCTTACCTCCACGGGATGACTGCCACCTGCTTAACGGACAAGAACAGGTCGTCGTGTTTCGACTGGGAACTGGACACAATAGACTGGACAGCCATGTGTATACAGAGTTTGAAATTGGCACAACGGCGGGGTGTAATTGTGGACGGGTCAACCAGACTTCAGAACATATTCTTCAAGAATGTGCAAACTATGACACATTGGGATGCACATACTGGCCTTCTGATACACCAATGAATGTTGGGCTTTGTGGTGCAAAACAAGAAATGGAAAACACTGTTCAATTTATACAAGAAACAACACTGCAGATATAGACATTATTAGCGAACGAAAGAAGAAGAAGAAGAAGTAAGCCTAGTTGAAATTAGCGGCGATGTGTAATTTAGGCCTAATTGATGATGAGCGTTGAGCACCTTAGACCTAGAGATGATTGAGAAGTACGCGCAGAAGAAACATGTATTCCGATATCATAATTTTCAGAAAAATGAGATCTGTTTTGGAACCCTGTTTCACCAGATATCTATTACTTTCTTTATGTGAACTAGACCTATATGTTTGGTGTAGTTAACAGTTGCAGACTGTTGTTGTAGTGCTGTGCAAGGGAGACTGCTTTGCAGCTTTCATTTCTATATTTATTAGCAAACAAAAAAAAATTAATGAAGCTGACATGAAACTGGCACTCATTTCTTTTCCTCTCACATGTTACATAACAAATAAACTTATCTTACATGACATTCACAAAGATATGTTCACAGATCAGTACCTCTTCCATTTATCTGTTATTCGGACTTTGAATCATAAAAATGAATTGCAAATTGTATTTTACATTAATTTTCTTGCACAATCTCTTCTGAATTGTGCAGAGTTATTCCCCTTGCTCTGAAAATTAAGCTTGAGTTTTTCCTGAACGGCTGGGATTGAAAAGGTTAACTGATTCACTCCTAAGTCCTCTTGATTTCAGATGTGACTGTATATTTATATAAACTATTCTTCTTCAGCGTTAAATCTCAAATTCTCGCTGAATCTCTCTTGTGGCAGGACAATTGGCCACTAGATTTTAAGCAAGATGTAGTACAGAGAATGGTAATGCATTGTGTCGCTGTTTTATTTGCTCCAATCGCATGGCACATCCATCTTCGACTATATGGACTATTAAAAAGCCAATCACTTAGCATTGTGATTGAGAAAATAGTCAGTGACATCAGTTTATTGGCTTTTTTGGAGTGATTTAGTTAAAAGTGACTAGTCAATTTATAGTTTATACTTGCATGTTTATACGTTTAGCACACCATTGTCTTGTCTGGCAGACAAAAAATTAGCATCTGTCATACACTATTGTCTGGTCAATCAGCCAAACAACATAGGGACGCTTATAGTACGTTGCAAAGCCTGTTTGGTTTTTAAACATAATCATGGACATACGCAGTTTGAAGCCAGCACATTTCAACGTCTGCATTGATCACTTGCACATTTCTTTGTGGAAGCTAGACATACAAATTTGTGTATTTCTGAAGCCATCTGTCGACATCAACAAATTTTGGCGGATACATGGAAGTGAATCGGGTATATAGATGTATGTTTCATCGTATTTTGAATAAAATAATAATTTATTGTGATTCGAATGATGAATTCTTGGATATAGTTAGATTCCACAGTAGAAATATACAGAAATGCCACGTTAGTTTCTGACTTGTAAAGGTTGGACCAAGTGTTCTGAAGTGGCTAAAATATGACTAATCTAGCTTCCAATGAATGATTTTACTGCAAATCTACATGTTTTATTCAGTTCTTCCAGCAATATTTGAATAATTTTGCAATGAAACTACATATATAGTGTAGAAATATGCCTGTACCAGTGCTGCCACTCAAAGACATCTCAAGGTTGGTTGGTTGGTTGCTGATCCAGTGGTCTATGGGCTCATGCCCTTTGACCCAATGCCATTAAATGGCATTATATTGCTGGGAAGTATGTGGATTTTTGTCCCACTACGGGACAGAGCCAGAGAATAACTATAACACCTCCAGGAAGGTAGGTTTAAACCTATGCACTGCTCCAAGCCACTGTAGCCAAGATAGGGTTCACTGTACTCATTCCCTGCCACCAAATGACTACTGGTTATGCCGAACTTCTCTATTGCTCTAGGCATGCAACCAAATGTTCAAGTCAAAAGGATTGTCATGTCTTGAGTCACTGTGCCTCTATGATGGGTCTCAGCCATAGGAAAAAACAGTGCTGTCAGTTTCCTCTCTCCCCCCCCCCCCCCCCCCCCCCCGCTGCACAGTACATCTCTGGCTCCCTTCCAACCACAGAGGGTGCATACATATATTCAAGTAAACATGAAACACATTTCAACAACAAAATAAAAGCAAAAGGAGCATAATTGTATAGATGACGTGCCATGAAGCTTCTATAGGATTTTCTGTTGCATGGGTGGTTTGTCTAGTGGGCCATTGGTGAGACCCACAGACGCAACCACATGCATAAGGACATCTCAAGAAAGAAGACAAGCAATTTTTTTTTTCTTCGTTATTGTGGTTATAATTTGTTTTTGGTGGAATAAACGTCTTTTCCACTTTCTCACACATCTCATATCATACACACACAAACAAAACTTAACCAATAAATGCAGAATTCAATTATTTATTTATATGTGCAAATATTATTTAAATATCTCTAACAACAAAAATATTTATCGCGTTTTCAGAAAAGGGTACCAACAATAATGCCAATTCTCAAAAAAGAATCCAGCTGCAGGGGGAAATTTGGTTTTTTGTTTACAGTGTGCTAAAGGTTAAGTGGCTATGTTACTCAATAGGAAAGGCTATCTTGTAGAACTTAAAAATATTAAGGAATTTAATAAAGGTAATGCAAGTGGGATATGAGGAATGAGAAACAATTAATAGTGCAGTGGATAGATAATAAAACAATTTCATTAATTTCTACAATCCATAAAGCAAATAAATTTACATATATAAGGAGGAGGACAAAAGTAATTGGGTTTTTAGGAAGATTCAAGTCAAGCAGCCTAATGTTGTTAAAGATTACAATAAGTATATGAAAGGGGTAGATAAAAGTGATCAGTTGATACAACTGTCTTAGGAAAATAAATTTTGGAAAACAATATTTTTTCATCTCATTGATGTATATAGGGTAAATGCCTATATAGGCCTCCTATTGTTCCAAGATTGTTGAAAAAAAGAATCCAGCTGTAGAGACTTTTAAAAAGACCAAATAGATATAGGCCTAATCAGTTAAATTTTACAGAGGAATTAGTCAGGGAATATAGGAATATATGATGATGTTCCATTTGCAGGAAAGCCGGCTACTTCCTCATGCCATGCAATGGACCCGGAATTTATATGCATACATAGAAATTGTAAACTTTGGTATATAAAAAAAATTTCGAAAGAAAGAGTAGCTTAGCATCACATGATAAGTCCAACTTTTTAATATTATGCAGTTTCATTCAGATTTCATGACCTAGCTCACCTCAGATTAACCCTTTCAATGCCAGGCATTCAGGAAAAACTCTGGGTTTAATTTTCAGGGCAAGGGGAATAATTCTGCACAGATCAGAAGTGATTGTGCAAGAAAATTAATATAAAATACAATTTGCAATCAATTTTTATGATTCAGTCTGACTAACAGACATTTGGAAGAGGTACTTATCTGTGAATACATCTTTGTATCATAACAACGGGACTTTGGACCATGGAGAAGAGACTTGAGAAGTGTTTTAGAGTAGAGTAGAAATATATCGAGACAAGTTTCTTCAGTATACATATAGATTAAAGGTAAAATTTCTTCAAATAGAACTTTATCTAAACAATATCTAGAAGGGTTCATATTGCATATGAACAAAGAGGGGCATGAGAAATTAATAAATTCTATCAGGAGATAGGATGATCATCAACTCAAGGACATTAGAGGTAAACTGAGATGGATGGAGTTTTCAGATACTGTAACCAACTACTAAGAAAACATAAGAAAAATCATCAAGCCAAAGGGGATTAATGGCATATAGAAATAAGAACAACCAGAATTACTATGACATTTAAAAAAGTGAAAGATGAGATGCGGTCATCTGGAAATAACATGACAATTGAACGCGATTAACAGAAACAATGAGAACCTAGAATCAGATAAATTCAGAGAGAAATGAAAGGTAGGAGGATAGAAGTTTTCTTAAGCACAAGAAACTGCTGCTCATGATACCAGCCAAACAACTTGTTACAATGACCATGTTGGACCATTTATATGCTGTGTAGAACCGTTTACTATTTCTATAGATTTTATATTTTTAAGTGACTACTCGATGTTTGGAAAAAAGAAATGTTTACATAAATAGATTATATATTAACACCATTTTCATCATATGATCGGGAACGGGAAGACGTCCATCTCCAAATAAATATACATGTGAATTTAAACATTCCCAGGGATCTGGACAACCTATCTGAGAAATTTATCAGCTGAAGTTTTTCATATATTCTGAAGCATAACCAAAACCACTGTTATAAGGATTTTCAGAAACTATGCCGAACCACAAGAACATACTTCACCTTTCGCAATTTATCTGAAGGATTCATTGTATCAACAAAACGAACTATAAAGATAAATTATGGGACCTGAGCGACAAGATTATTCTTGCCCAGAGAAATCATAACAAAGAGTATTTCTATGAAAGTCATTCCTCTGCAAGAAGAACACTGTTTCCCATAATCCCGTGGCTCCCCTATAAGGGAGCTATAAAACTGTATCTCCAAGAGGACAGATATAAGTTGTAAGAATATTTTATGTATTCATTATATATAAAGTATTACATGATAGTAAGTTATATATGTTCCCAAGAATAATAATGATCAGATATGTTTAGTATTGCTTAAATAGTATGCATGTCACTTACGCAAAGACAAAAGTGATCTCATACAAAAGTTATCTTCAGAAGCAAAAATAGCAGTTAACAATGGAAACAGTAAAACATTGTTCCATATTTACAAACAACTTACAAACCATCCCCCAAGTACAAACGGTCTGGTGAAAAACAAAACATTGTCTCTCAACAAGCCCAGATAGATTGGCAGAAAATTTCAAAACACTGTTAAATAGACACCACCACCCCCCCCCCCCCCAACAAAATCGCCAAATTTTGAAATGGAAGAATCATGCAACAACATTAAATGAAATAAAACAATCCATTAAGAAATTAAAAAACAAGGTGAAATGCTAAAGCAGCAGACAACTCCTTGGACCAACTACTTGCTATAATGAATGTTATATGACAGACAGAATCCCCTCCAAAAGACTGGAAAAATGGTGTAATCTTCAAACTACCAAAAAATGAGACCTGTCAGACTGCAACAACTGGCGTGGAATTACTTTACTATCAATCCCAGGAAAATTGTTTTGTAGAATCATAATGGAAAGAATGAAAAAAGCGATCAAAAACTTAGAGAAGAACAAGCTGGCTTTAGACCTAACCGTTCGTGTGTAGACCACATCTTCACTCTTAGAAATATTACAGAAAATTCAATTGAGTTTCAAACGCCTTAGTAAATAACTTTACTGACTTCCAAAAGGCATTCAACAGTATACATCGACCTGTACTTTGGGAAATCCTTAAGATCTATGGATTCCTAATAAAATATAGAAACAATATAAAAGACCTTTACAAAGAAGCAACCTACTGCATAAGAACATAAACAGAAAATTCAGAATGGTTCAATGTCAACACAGTAGTGAAACAGGACTGTTTATTATCACCAACACTATTTAGAGTAGCCATCTATTGGATCATGCATAAAACCATTCTAGACACAAAAACATGAGCATCCAATGGCTCAAAAATAACACTTTAATTGACCTTGTTTGATGACAATCTTAGATTCTACTCATCAGCATATACAAAATATAACCAACCAAACTATATAGGGCCTACACTGCAGATCAAATTGGCTTCCAGATCAACACATCTATATAAAAAGTCATGGAATTTACCAGTTCAACAAAACAAGGTTGTGAATCCCTTGACTGAAATCGTGCCTGCCCTAAGATTTAGCAATTATGTCAGCGCTATATATGATTTTGTCAAGGATGGTTCTTCGTTGGTTTACACTCGAATAGTTCCAGTATAAGATGTGACTGCGGCCTACGTCCGCGTAGATATCGGTGGTCGTCGTTGCTTCCATCATCAACCATATCAGCTGAAATACCATGAGAGAAATTACCCATGCGGAACTCGGCCAGTGCACGAAGCTCCGTAGCACGGCCAAGAATAAATGAGTTATGAAAAGAAAAAACATTATAATACAAGTACAATATAATATGCTCATAAACTAACTATAAAATTGCACTATAATGCGTAGAATACTAAAAGTCATCAGTCATATATTCCTATATATCATTTTTGGAGTAAGCCGCCATTAGAACTTTAATCAGACATTGTAATTGTTTGTGCCAAACCTGCGGGTCCAATGATGAGTTTCATGACATGCATAGACAATGATGTCTAACATTAGGACTGCCTGCAGTTGGAGAACATCATTATTCCATTAGTACATATTCTATATCAAGGATATTAATGCCTTCTTTCACAAGAGTATTCCGTTAAAGCTGTTTAACAACCGACAAAAATTATTCTTCATAACCTGACTCACATTGGGCAGGCAATTCTGGTAAGCAGCAGTATAACGGCTACCGTGATGGACATGTCTCGGTGGAACGGCAACGAGATGCAAGTTCACGATGTTATGATACAAGTGCCGGTGCCGATGGTTATCGTAAACGTGTATGCTCGCAATTGCAAGATAGGGAAAACCACATGGGATAGCTTACTTGAGCAAGACGAAAAGCACATTGTTTTTTGCGGAGACTTCAATGCCAGATGAATACAATGGGGAAGATCTGGAGGATGCGCTGGTAACCGCTGGTGTGTTTCTCAATGATGGCACGGTAACTAGGACTGCCAGCCGATCTGGAGACACAGACAGTAGCATAGATCTGGCATCAGTTTCCTCCGCCTTGGCCCTTCTATGCAGGTGGACTGTGTTAGGGCATTACGGCAGTGATCACTACCCGTACATTATCCTTATCAAGAAACAGAACCATGGGAAGCATAGCAACGTTCCAAGGGACTTCCAGTACGACAACTCGGGCTATGACTCTATAAGCAAAATTAGGTACAGCAGGTCGCATATCAAGCGCCCAAGGAGCAGCGAGTTGAACCAACCACCATGGTGGAATGACGACATAGAGAAGCATGGAGGAATAAGAGGCATGCCGTCAAAGCGTGGCAGAAAGCACGCCACTCCGGCAGCGCATCATCAATAACGTAACTGCATTGAAGCAGACCGTTGATGACAGCATGTTACTCTTCAAGATAGTTGACAAACAAACTAACGAAGAAAGGTGGAATAAATCTGCAAGCAGATCAGCTCAGACAAGTCTCTTAAGACGTTCTGGCGTTTTCAGAGGAGCATGAATGGAAATGTTCAAAGAGTCGGCATACCTGACTTTCAATCCACTGATCTGACATGGAAGAAATCAGATGAAGATAAGGGAATGGCCTTCCTTGAGCGTTACGTTCAACAGACGGACCAAAACAATCTAGATGTTAGGCGGAGGATTATCACTATGCTGTCTGGTCTATGTACGGAGGCTAAGTGGAATGAGAGCATGCGCATCACTGCTGAGACCGCCCAGACCACTATTATATGGTCGCAGAACACTGTCCCACGCGTTGACGGTATACGATACGAGGACTTCGTCATCCTTAAAGAAAGTGACTTAAACTACCTGGTTGGCGAATTTAACGGAAGCATCAAGAACGGAACCGTCAAGGAAGAATGGCTGCACAGCTACCTATTGCCTCTAAAGAAACCCAGTAAAAACCAAAAAACCACGCCCAGATCAACGGTTACCGAATCATAACGATGCAGAACACCACAGGCAAACTTACTGAGAAAATTGTAGCATGGCACCTCGCTCGAGAACTGGAAGAGAGTTGCATCTTTCCGGGCACGCTCAGAGGATACAGGCGTCAGAAAGAAACATGGCGCAATGCCGCTGTTTTCGCATACGATGTATTCGAGGGCTTCCATGCAGGTCTTGAAACGTGCGCTATCACGATTGAATTGGTGGACGCGTATAACAGAGTGACATTCGAATACCTCATCAACACATTCTTGCTCTTTAATGTTGACCCTTTCGTCGTCAGATGGATATCAGAGGTTTTGCTCGAGAGGAAGGTGGTCCTGAGGTGCGGTTGTTGGACATCTAAATCCATAACAATACGCACAGGCCTTCCACAGGGATCTCCCCTCTCACCCGTATTATTCAATGTCTACACTGTAGTAGTCACACAGCAGCAGCTCGACGGGATAGGCAGATAAATGTCTTCTGCGGATGATATCCTAGTATACTGACAGGGAAGAGATAGAACAGAAACTGTCGAATCACTGCAGAAAGAACTAGACCGTATCGTCTCCTGGTGTGATGGTTCAGGGGCACAGATCAACCAGGAGAAGGCTGCCGTGACATGGTTCTCTCTTAATAATCACATCGTAATGACTACGACACCGACAGTGGAGATGAGAGGGTCCGATATAATCAGGACCTCATCCTTACAATACATGGGAGTGCGATTTGATCGTAGTCTGTGTTTCCAGGAACACTTTGATCATGTTATTGCTAAGGCCCGTAGAGGACTTTCAGCTGAGAGTAATGGCAGCGGCTGACACTAAACAACCACATCTCGTAATTTTATACGAGGCTCTTGTCCTCCCTGTCATTGAATTTGCAGGCGCTACTATCACCGCCAGTCACACACATATTGAGAGGTTGGAGAGGATTCAAAACGAAGCGATGCGGATCATTCTTGGATGCACAAGGGACACATCCTGTATGGCTATGAGATTTCTCCTTGATTTTCCGAGAATATTTCATAGAATTGATATGTGGCGCGCCAGTGCATACCTTAGGGTGAGTTCTGACATTGACCACCCACTACACAGCGAGCTCCCTCTTGTGAAGGGAAGCAGGCTCAAGAAAGGCAAATCTTGGATGGGTCGGGCCATGGATACCGTTAAACATATCTGCGCCCCAGAAGACACATCTCCTGGCGAGGAATGGAAACCTATTCCTACGTTCTTTCAAGAGGCAGTCACGACCGTCACTACACTCAACAGAGAGTGCAGGAAACACAGCCAGGTAAGCGTAGATGCTGAGGTAAAGGCACAAGATGCTGAGGTAAAGGCACTAATATGGGAGAATGCCGATGACACAGATGTTGTGATTTACACGGACGGGTCGGTCATCCGTCACCAGCGATGAGCATGGGCCTTTACTGTCAGATCACAATGGGAAACAGTACATGAAGCCAGTGGTGCCTTTACCGCAACAACGAGCAGTCTAACTATGGAAATATTCGCCGTAACGCAGGCACTTTACTAACAGGAATCGGAAACATATTCCGATGCATGCATACTAAGTGATTCACTGAATATGATTCAGAAAGTCAAAACAGGTGATATACTTAGGGAATAGGGAGGAGTCATTGGAGAGCGCTAAAATTCTGGCATCACTAAGAAAACTCACGCTTATTTTTGTCCCCGGACATGCGGACGTGGAGGGAAACGAACGGGCCGACAAATTAGCTAGTCTTGCCACCACAACAGACGGTCAGTCTATGGACCTCGCATACATACTCACTGCTCTTCGTGAGTCCTCATGATCAGAGTATTTTGAGATGAATAAGCATGAGTCAATATCAAGAATGCAAGAATTGGGAGTGAGGATGGGCGTGGCCCGAAGAGAACCCCTGACAAAGATTTCAAAAAGGGCAGTGAATCAACAAAGAACCGGAACAATTAGCCGTTATACCCTGAGAGATTTACTGAAGTGGAGATCGGAGCACCTATGGAAGTATCCGGTGTGCGAAGATTATAATCAATATACCTAATCATAAAGAAGTGCAGAGATCATGGAATCAATTGGTCCAATACCCAGATCTGGAGAGGGAGATTATTAGAATTCTTCGAAGAGGGGTTTCTTTAAAGGAACAGGAGGAAATTTTGGTTAATATCTGAAAATTTTAAGCAGCCAACTATATGTGAACATTGGGAATCCAATGGAATATGTCTATTATTGATAACTGTACACATCAGGGAAATATCAAAGAAATCTTCTTCTACCTTATTAACCTTCATTTTGTATACATATCAGGGAGGGAAGTTATGACATGTCACGGTTACACTGTGATTCTTTTGGTGGAAATTGGTCAAATTATGAAACAGAGACTGTGGTCATCAAGACAGCCATTGAGTTAATACACAAACAGTTTGATGTCTTGGAACAATAACCATCAGACTTAATAATTTTACACTCTATATCAGTTTTAGAAGCACTTAAACATACCCCATATAATAAAATCAAGATATTCTCCACATAGCAAAAGCAGCGCAGAGTCTTATCTCTGCATATCCAATCAGTGTGACCATGCAATAGATCTCTGGACATAGCAGGAAAAAAGTATCGGACAGACTTGCAAAAAGTGGCGCCTCAAAACAACAAAAGCAAAGACCTTGTATTATGGGGAAAACAAATTCTCAGTAATAACATCAGGGAATTCTGACTGAACAGATGGGCAAATGAGCTGACTGGTCGTAATGTATTTAGTGACATGACATGGCCAAAGGACAATGACAACATAAAAAAACTGCATGAGAAACCAATACCTTATCAATCAGTCTCAAACAGGACATGCGAGGATCATTTAAACCGTATCAAACCCCAGCAACTACCCACTTGTAGACACTGCTCTCAACCCAATGAAATAATGGAGCACCTCGATATTGACTGTCTTTACTTTTCAAGTGCCAGGAAAAAACTTCTACAGACACCCTTAACAGTCACTAACTTACTGTATGAAACTTGTGTCAATTTCAGGAGGTTGTTTTTTTTGGTTGCGATAATTAAGTTATCTCCCTTTGATTTTAGTGATTGTCGTTGCTAATGACGCTTTTTTTGTGTGGGAAAAATCGTGCTGGTTTCTATGGTTTTACATAGCGCGGAAAATTCAGTGCCGCGAACACGCAAACACAATATGCACTAACAAACTGTAATAATATCAAATAACATATGTAGATCTGTAATTATGTACAGTTTTACAACGGCACTAGTTAAAAATTTGTATATATTGAATGAAAAGTTTGCTTATAAAGTTCGACATTCAATACAAGGTAACTGCGTGAAACGTAACAACAATTAGACTTACGTAAAATACAGGTGTATATATCGCTTCAATGAGACACGACAGACTATAACTAAAATTAGTAGGTAATGATGTGCACACAAGAAACCATACAAATTACATTACACAAATCATATTCAACGTTACAACCAAAAGGTCTTTATCAAGACACAAACAAAACATCAAAAGACGACGAATGGAAAAATTATCACAACAAACAAACGTATCCAACGGAAATATGGAAATGAGATGCCAGAAGGTCATAAAGAACATAAAAAGCTTAAATATATGTGGAAACGAAACGAACAAAAACATGAGTAAATGACGGAACAAAAAGAATAAAGACAAAGACCACACCAACCCAGTACTAGACATAAGAGTGGTCGGAATTGAGTCCAAAAGGCTTAAGTGTACCCAATTAAAAAATGAGACAATTTTTTAGAGTGTACCTAGATCTATGATCGGCGGTGCAAGATCTGATAGCGGTGACCTGAATATCAAAAGCACCATTATGATCAACGCCGTTGAAGTGTGTGGCCACAGGGGTGGGTGTTCTGTGTTTGATGGCATGAAGATGGTTACAAAAGCGATCGCTCAATCGTAGGCCGGTTTTCCCGATGTACTGTTTGCCACAGCGTTTGCATATGATCACGTAAATGACATTACGGGATTCACATGTAAAGACCTCATCGATGGAGAAAGTGGCCTTGGGAAATGAAATGGAGCGCATATGAACTACGAAAGGACATGTATAGCAACGAACACGTGAGCAACGAACAGTGCCAAAATAGTCGGGAACAGAAGACTTAAGGTGGCTATGAACCAAGATGTCCTTCAGATTTCTATCACGCCTATAAGCCACCAGAGGTAAGTCATGGAAAGCATCACTGGTGTCAGGATCAGACTGGAGAAGAGAATAATGTTTAAGCATAATGCGTCGAACAGAAGAGTTATGGGGATGAAAGGTAAGCACAAGTTTAACTCTATCAGAGGAGGAGGAAGAAACATGAGAGTTAGTCAAGGTATCGAGGCGAGATAAATGGCGCACGCGGTCAAGCGGATGAAAGAATACTGCCAGGGAACGATCGTCTACAGAAAAAAATCATCTCAGAGGACTTGCCGAGAAAATCGTCGTAATCGCTACATAAGCGACGCAGGCGAAGAAGCTGGGAGTACGGTAGAGAGTTACGACAAGCAGGAGGATGAGAAAAAGTGTAGAGCAGAAAGCCATGTGCATTAGTAGGTTTATAGTAAACGGATGTGCTAAGGTAAGGGGGATGAATGGTGACAATGATGTCAAGGAAGTTGGCAGAAGTAGTGGAGATATTAGATGTAAATTGAATAGCAGGGTTGAAACTGCCGATGAAGTTGATGAAACGAAACAATTCCACTTCGGACATGTCGGTGATACCTATCCCATCGTTAATGTATCTATGGAAAAGAGATGGGAACGGGCCATCATAGGTAGACCAAACTAGATGTTCAAGATGTCCCATGAACAGACACGCATAGCTAGGTCCTATTTTGGTTCCCACGGCAACGCCACTGATCTGATCGAAAAAGTGCCCAACAAATTCAAAAGAGTTGATCGTAAGCACCAGTTCAGCAAGGCGGATAAGAGTAGAAGTGGATACAGAGGGGTGGGGACTCTTGTCAAGAAAGAACTGTAGAGCCCTGAGACCATCTGCATGGGGTATAGAAGTGTACAAAGAACAGACATCAAGCAAGAACAGACGATAGGTACGGTCAGAAGACAACTGGACGGAAGAAATAATGGTTAGGGCATGCTTAGTGTCTTTCAAGAATGAAGGCAGTTGTTCGACTAACGGCTGGAAAATGCTGTCAATGAAGTCGGAGATGTGCTCAGTGGGACAAGAGCAAGCAGAGACAATAGGTCTACCCGGATTCGATGCCTTATGGATTTTAGGCAGCATATAGAAAACAGGTTTGCCTAAACAGCTTTGATCGATGCAAAGAGACTTGGCAGTGGTAGGAAGGTGATTGTTAAGGATAAGGGTTTTCACAGTGCTGTTAACAACCTTCTGGTTAGCTACAGTCGAATTAGATGTGCGTGCAGTGTAGAAAGAAGGATTGGAGAGGTGTTGGTGGTCCTCCTGGAGGTAAAGGTCCTTACGCCACACCACAACGGCCCCACCCTTATAAAGTACGACTTGTGAAACTCTAAGATTCGATGTATGGTCGGTCTGTATCAAATTATGAGTGCAGCATAAATAATACACTACAGAATTTCTTGAATTTTTGTATGTATATTCTAGATATAAAACAATAATGAAAGAAGAAGTTTTCTGAAGGAATAATATAGAAACATGACAGAAAGTCATGCAGACATCACAGTGTTGTGCTAACAGGGCCGTAGATATTATTACCACAAGAAGGGGGGGGGGGTACCATTTAAAAAAATAATTTCGCGCATTAAATTACACTATTTGATGGGCAATTTTAAGGTCTTTTTGTGAGAAATCATGGAGGGAGTGGTTTTAAGGAACATTTTGGCTAACTTCCAAGTACTAAAAGCAGTGTTCAGAGTTAATAAGGGAGGGCTTTGAACACCACAAACCCCTCCTTTATTTACGGGCTTGTGTGTTAATGGGAGTAATATGATAATATCCATGAGTAAAGGGCATAGTGTATACATATTAAATGTGAAATGACAACATGGGCAGAATTTTCTGTATTCCATATTTGTACGTGAAGTGTATTTGTAGATGATTGTTTTCACTATTAGTTTTTTAAGTAAATCGGTTCTCCGTGAACAGTCAATTGTCCATCATTTTCATACTTCTACATCATAGTATTCATCTTGCTCTGTTCAGCAACCTTTTCCTCAATAATTAATCATTTTATGTTCAAGTCTTCATGGAAATTGCATTGACTCGTTTTTCTGTCCGTGAAAGGTTCTTAGGACATATCTATAGTATTGCATCTTGAATGCTGATATTGTCTTTTCCATTGTGAATGTCACAGTGCAAGTCATAGATGATTCATATGTGATGCCTTTTGTAAGACCATTACTAAGCACATTAAATGGAGTAATATCCTATGTTATTGTTAATTTATCTTTGAGTATTGAAGTTGGTATTTCATTGTTGTTCTTTGGCAATGACTATTACAAGTATTAGTTCATCTTTGGTTTTTAATCATTTTGTTTTCTCTTTTGCTTTGAGGAGAAGATTTTGAGTCTTTCTATGATCCTTGACGTATATATTTATGTGTTCAAGATACATGGATCTTCTTGATATTTGATCAGTGTCATCTGCATGTCCAATATCTGTAATCTCATGCCATCGGATAGAGGTAGGAACACATTCTATAGATGGTGCAAAGATGGAGATTGTAGGAGATAGAGGAGTTTCATAAAATGTGATTAAAAGTTGTGCAGACATTGTGATGTTGTGCTAGTGAGGACAACATTGAAATGAATACAATTTCTGATGAGAACACCAATAGTGATAACACAAAGAAGCAAAGGAAGAAAGTAGCACCGACTTGCAGAAATACTAAATACGTAGGTACATAAGACAGTAACACAATCAATTAGGAAATATGGAAGTGTGTAACATAAAAACTGAATAGATAGTTACATAGGACAGTAACAACAATTAACAGAAACAAATGAAAAATAATATGTTTAATGTAAATCAATTTTATTATTTACAATTAACTAGAATCATGCATTTCTTATTACATTTCACACCATCAAGATGCAATATAATAATTAATGGCACAAAATTAACACAGGTTGAAATGGTGAAATATCTTGGCACCCTGTTAACATCAGAAGGTAGATGTTCAAGTGTGATAAAGTGCCGAACAGCACAAGCACAAATCCACATTACAAAAAATGTGAATCATTTTGTGCATTAGAACACTATCAATGCAGATTTGAATTTGAGTGTTGAGATGTTATATCAAAGCAATTCTTTTTTTATGTATGTGAAGCAAAAATGTGACTGTAAACAAAAAAATTCAAAGTGAATCAGAGGCTACAGAGATGGGGTTTCTCAGAAGAATGATGAAAATACCATGGACAAGCTAAGATAACTAATGCAGAGGTTCTCACTGATGCTGACATAAATCATATCAAACATTAATGGCAGACTGCCAAGAGTTCTACGGCATGTGCTGAGAAGAACACAACGTGAACACTTAATAACCACTGGAACTATCAAGGGGAGAAGAAACAGGGGATGACTAGATAGACTTGTATTGCGGCAAGGCATAAATCCACCAATCGAGCTTATTAACAACACAAGGCAGAGAGTCGTGGAGAAACATAGACGCCTATGCCATTCGGCATGGCATTGACTGATTTAATAATAATTTAATGTGGAAATTAATAAATTTACAATATTCACATGACATAGGCCTATATATGATATTGTGAGTACAAATTCACTGCTAGAAAAATGAATGATAACCTATCAATCTCTTAGAGTATATATATCAACATAATATTCAATATTATTTTCATAATTGTTGTCAAGCAAGATAAATATTGACCTCAACATACAAGACAGTTGTGTTGTCATATAGAAAGTCTTGGATAACTGTGCATGACCAGATGCATTCTTTTGATCACACATCTTCCTAATATGCATCAAAATTAGTACAAACAGAAAAGATACACGTATAATTTTCATTTCCTAGGGAATTTTATCAACTTTCATTTCAGTTGTTCTTATCTCAGTTGTTCTGCACAAGTTACTAGCAGTATCACAATAACTGTTATGATTTTGACCTTAGAGGTGAGGTAGAGACCTATCAAAGACAAACTGGTGCAGAACAGTAGGTACAGAGATAAGAAAAATAAATTAGTGTCATTCTGTAAAGACATTTCTCAAGCACAGCAGTACAGTATTAGTTCAAGGTCTTGGGAAAATAATCCTTAAATGTCCAGTCTGAAATGTCCAGATCAGTGTGAGTGTTAAAAGATTTAAAAAAGAAGAAAACACACAAAAAAGACAAACATGAAAGAAGACTTTAGACTGCTTTTCTTTACCACAAGACCTTCATTCCTCCAACTCACAAACACCTACTATAGTTAACTTTTAAAAAATGTTATGCTCATCCTCACTTGCAAAGTTGCACATCATAATTTTTGTAAGTAAAACATTCATAATACAGTGGAATCTGTCTATAGTATATTCCTTTTTAACACATTTCCCTATAGGCCTATTACAACACTTTTCAAAATCCCCAATTATATTTATTCTATATTGCTTGTACTTTATATAGCACATTTGGTTATTACATACATATTTTGTCTGTCCAGACCAAGTTGTTGTAATGGGATTCCATTGTAAAAGTTTTGCTGGTACAAAACCAATGCTTTATCAAATTGTTTAAAAGAATTTGTCATCTGTGATTATTCTGTCTTAAGTTACTTCAGATGAGATATTAGTCAAATAGCAAAGATTTAGGTTACATAAATCAATTTATTCCTCAGCAACCATGTTGAAAATTCTGAAAAATATCTACACACTTGTACAAGAGAACAGATTTTGCACTAAAAGGTAATGCAATAGTTCTACAATAGCTGACCAGAAAAATTAGCCTACCTTAATTCTTTGTATACAAACAAGTAGTAGCCAAAGGGTATGATTGAAAGACATGTAATCTTTGACCCTACTGTATAAGCATGAATATTGTCATTGCCTTAGAACTTCAGAATTCAATGTTATTTATTACTGCATTCTTCACTAGATCTTTGTGTCTCTACTTACTAAGGATAGTTGCCATTTCTTAATTACATTCCATGTTAAAAAGGTTTCAAAGAAGCTAGTGTGAGTTGATAACATCCATAGCTACTTTCAGCCTCCTATGTTGCAGGACTCTAGAATAGAGATTAATATATCTAGTAGAATTACAACTGTATGAAATTCAGTAAACCAAAGTGTTCTGAACCTTACCTTCACTCTTAGACAGTTTTACTATGTTAATTATTAGTGGGCCAGGAGCAAAACCACAATTTTGGCAAGCCTGTTTTTCAACATCAATTGTTATCTATGACTATGTCATCAATTTTATTATGAATCGTATAATTATACTTCCTATAATATGTATTATATATGTAAATGTTTGGCAATTAATTTTCTTTAATGGTTAAACATGTATCTGATAATTGTTTATAAAATAAATTAGGACGGAAAAGACATTTTAAAAAAATTATGTGATAAAATTAGATAACAAATTTCACTTAAAATTTTATTTCAACTCATTCTGTGCACTAATGCCAAACTACTATATTTATTGCTATACCCATATATAAATACTTCAGGAAAGTTTCATTAATATTTAATTATAAATACATTTTAGATAGGAAGACAATATCAAAAGCTTTTCCAACCAGGAAATACTCCTCTAACTTTATAGCAGAAGCAGTTGCACTCCATCAAGCACTGAAAGCCTTCACTGAACCAGGAATGCCAAGACCAAAGAAGATAGCCATATTCACAGATTGCAGATCCCTACTGGAATCAATCCAAAGCAACAGAAATGAAAGCCTTCTGCACAACATCAGACATGAACTAAGACAGATCCAAAAAACATCAGCTATTGCCCTTCAGTGGATACCATCACACTGTGGAATAATGGTAAATGAGAAAGCAGATGCTCTATAAAAAGCAGGAAGGGAAATGGAGCAACACAGACACCCACTGTCTTACGGAGAAGCAAAAACAATAATCCACAATATACACAGCAAAGTGAAAGAAACAAATGGAAGAGGAATACAAACATGATGCAATACATCTCTTCCAAAGATATCAACAGACCACAATATTTCGCCTTAGAACAGGCCACTGCAGACTGTTGGGTCATCTTTACCGATTGAGGATTTCATACACAGAATAATGTCCATGTGGATCCGGAACCCAGACCCAGGAACACATAATTCAGGACTGCCCAACATACAAAGAGCAGAGACAGCAGACCCTGGCCAGAGGATACAGACTTGAGGCAAAAGCTATGGGGCAGCCGCTCTGACCTGGAGAAGACAGTGGACTTCGTTTTGACGACAGACCTGACAATATAGCATGACCACAGTTGCTGAATGCAGAAGAAGAAGAAGAAATACATTTTAAAAAATACTTTACATTGGTCATCATTTTTTGGGCTCATTATAATCATAACATTTTACGTATTATTGTTACTAAATGTTTCAACAATTGCTAAAATATAATCCAAGAACATGATTCATACATGAAAGTCTTCAGTAACTGAATGTTCCACAGATTTACATTTGTTAAACATAATATTACTGCAAATAACTATATATAAAATTAGATATTGATGTGGGATATGAAAGAGAAAAAAAATTATAACATCTCTTATACTACTTACGGCTTTGATGCACATAAGTAATATTCCCTTACCCAACCAGTTCGACAAACTAAACACATTATTATGCATATAATCCATGAACATTGTATTATATTTAAAACACAAAAACATTATAATTTATAGTTTTTATACTATTTGAAGAATAGATCAGGAAGCCATCCGAAAAAAAAATCAGGAAACACAAATCAACAGTTGAAATTCTTATTTTATGAATGAAGTTTTAGAATCACAAACACTTGTTGCACAAGCGACGATTAATCGAAAACAGACGGAAGTGGTGTCGAGTTTCATTGACATTGATTTGGAAATGCTAGAGTTATATATAAACGTACTACAGAGTATTAACTCTGTTTATCCCCAAATGACAAATAGGTTGTCGATTGGTCCTGAGAGCAAAAATTGGAAACAACAAATAGGTTGTTGGTTGGCCCTGTAAGAGTTAAAAAGCTCCTAACATGAAAGGCATATCTCCTTTATACATTTTAAAACTGAATTTTGCTTGGGCCAAAGAAATATATGAGATTACCTACTGGCACAAATACCTAGAATCTCTTGATATATATACCAATCAGAGAATTATATGCAACTTTCATGAATTCAGTGACAATCTATTGACAGAAGTGTTCATGTTATTGATTATAAACCGACATCACTGCACTCCAGGAAAGCTCATAGATTCTCAGTCTCCCCAAGCAAATATCAAAGTGTATTCATCTCTTCTTTCTTGTTGAACACACTCCTCATTCTTCCCTTATTTGGCCATTTTACTCATACCATACTGAATACCAAATTTTCCCAATCGTATCATAGATTCATCATAAATGGTAGTGTCTCCATTGAATAGTCATTCACCAAGCATCTGCAAAATGTCTCCCTTATCCATTTGCGGACTATAAGTTCATTCAACGCAAGCCTACTTGCTCTCTTATTTCCATGACTACAAGCATGTCAATAAATCTATTAATCAAATGTCATACTGAATGGCGTAGGCAATCATGTTTTTCAACTCTCTGTCTCTTGTGTTAATAAGTTCAGTTGGTGACATCTTTGTGTGCCACAGTGATACCCATCCAGAAATTTCTCTTTGTCTTCCTCTGTCTCTTCTCCCCTCGATCTTTCCAGTGGTTACTAAATGTTCAAGTTTTGCTTTTCTCATCACATGCCTTAAAAATCTTGATTGTCTGCTTATAATTTTTTCTACAATTTTGTGTTTTAGGTACTCCAACATCTATGAGGACTTCTACATTAGTTTTCTTTGCTGTCCATGGAATTTTAATCATTCTTCTTAAAAAAACCACGCCAGTTGCCTCCAACTTATCTTTGGCACTTTTGTTTACCATCCATGCTTCGCATCCATAAAGAATTATTGGCACAATATAACTTCCTGGCATTCGAAATCGCATATGCATTGATATTCATTGAATATACATTGCTTGAAACTGTGGAGTTACATGCTATGATTGACACTCTTGACTGGCAACGTGCAGCTTCATTGGGAGGCACAGAGTACAAATGGGGTAACCAGATTACAATAACATCAATCGTCTATGCCTTTTGAACCCCTTTTGCCCAATTCCTAGTGCATCCAAGAACTATGTATCACATTTTGCACAAACATGTATCACATTTTGCACAAACATGTATCACTAAGAACACATTTTGGATATGTTCAAGACATTTAAAGCTGGAATGCTAAAGCATGAGAATGCCTAATCCATAATCAACAACAGAGAGAACCAACTTATGAAAATAAAAAACAGTCACTGCTCAAGTCGCTTTATTTGCTCAACACAATATTTGTAGAATAGACTGCGATAAGAGTGTTCAGGGCTACCAATGGAGTAAAGAAGGATGGTATTGTTGTCATCATGCTTCATGTTGCTCATGATGACATTCAAGCTTATATAGATATTACAAGAATGTATAGGGTATGATACTGGAAGATCAGACCAGTGTACATTTATTGTCTCATATTGCTGTACTCTGTTGCACCAAAACTAAACTGGTTTAGAATTACTATACTTTTTTATACCTCATATTGTTCTTTCCTTCAAGAGAACTGTATCCTTATGTATGGATGGGTCATTTATGTCCATGGACCAGCCTTTAATTTCATTTGTTCATGAACCTGCCTGTAATCTCATCTGTACACGGGCCAGCCAATAATCTCATCTATCTATCAGTTTACATATGTTTCCTTGTGTGCATACATAAGACCTGTCATATACTGTAAAGGAAGCATCAGAGAAGAGCTGATTATCTGAGGAGCAGTAGCTATACTTTTCCATTTAAAAAATGAGGATTACTATACTGCTGCCATACTGTCAACCTTGCCTAGTATCTCTGGTAACAGTCCACAATGGACAAATCTATACCTTTGAAATAAGATATTTAATCAAGGTTGTTCCAGTAAGGACAAGATTAATATTCTTGTAGTACATCAAGGTGCAGCCTCATTGAAGAAGAACCAAGGATTTAATAGTGCTGGACCAGAAGTAAGACAGTAGATAATTGAGAGTATTCATTCTGGGTAAAACTTAAGACTACAGAGGAGGAGCAGCATCTAAATAACCAGAAAGCTACATGCCAGCTACAAGAGATGTATCACCCATGGACACATCCAAAAATAATTGCTATGTGCATATATTTATAAGGATATATTTATATTGGAATATCATTTCTTAGACTACTGATATCTTCTCATGTAAAAGTGTGTTGGCTTTATTTGCACCATCTAATAATAGTAGTGTTATTCATTGCAGAGATATTTTCTACCAGCATCCAGACTTATACCAGAACCAGTCTTCTGTAGATCTAATTATTGATGACATTGCCTGTATGTTGAAAATTCCTCGTTGGGAACTTCATATTGTGAGTCACCAATATACAGTCAATATATATTTACTTGAACTTTTTAAAATCATTCTGAAAATTCTTGAGACTAACGGGAATTGAACCAGTCCGTTTAACTGCACAAAATCGCCTAGCAACTATTGTACACACGTTCTTCTGTACTTGACTAACCGCATCTCCCAAAAAAAATCTTCTTTACAAGAATCTGTATTAGTTATACAAGGGCCGATAGGTCTTCTTTATAAGAAGACCTATCGGCCCTTGTATAACTAATACGGATATTATATGTTATATGCTTGTTGTTACTGAGGATATTTCAATACCTGTATGGGATGTTTGTTGTTGTTGTTGTAATAGTCCTTGTCTCGATTAGTCCATTCTGGTGACTTTGAGTGCACGGTTTGAAGGGCTTGACAAAATCGCATCTTTTTTTTTGGAGATGCTGTTAGTCAAGTACGGAAGAACTCGTGTGCAATAGTTGCTAGGTGATTTGGTGCCGTTGAACAGACTGGTTCAATTCCTGTTAGTCTCAAGAATTTTTTTAAATTGTCATCTGGCTTCCTACTTAAATTTACTTGTATAAAAAATCATTCTGCAGGGTTTTCAAAAAAATCTTGCTAATTGACCTATTTTTGAAAGAAAATTCAAGTAGGAAGCATGAGGATAAATGAAAAAATTCTTACGGCTTTGGGAATTGAACCAGGTCCATTCTAGCGGCACCAAATTGCCTTGCAACTCAAGTAAACAGGTTTTTCATATTTGAGCAACCTCATCCCCCAAAAAGATGTAATTTTGTCAAGACATTCAACCTGTGTACTCAAGTCACTGATAATGAACCAATTAGGGCAAGGACTATTGCAACAACAAACTTGATTAGCCCACCGACTTCGCATATGAGTGGTCCCTGGTTCATTCCCCAGTTGGCAGAAATATTTTTAAGATTCCAACGGCTCCCGGGTTGACCCAACCTCAATTGGGTACCGAAAAAGACTGTGAGGGAGAGGAAATGACTACTGCCCTCATATAGCAGAGCCACTGAAATGTGAGATTGCTAACATCTCGCACCCCTACGACGTTAATAAATGTTGTGAATATTTTACTATACTATTTAACTTTAATGTGTTTTCCCAGTAGCACCATGTGGATGCAAGACAAGACAATACCAAAAGAGTAAATTCATTTGAAATGAAGTGTTACAGAAAGATACTACAAATATCATGGACAGAGAAAAAGAAAAACATTGGAATTTTGAAATTACTGAAACTAAATGAAGGGTGGCGTCTAAATAACATCATAAGAAGGAAGCTACAGTATTTTTGGACACTTAAAGCGACATGATAGTATCGAAAGGCTATTTCTAGGACAGTGTACCAGGCAAGAGAAGGCGAGGAGTACATAGAAAATGATGGACCAGCGACATCGAAGAATGTATGAACATCTCTGGCCAAATCAGAGCTTGCTTGCCCAGGATAGATAGGCACTCAGAGTATCAACGATGAAGACAATGTTCTGGAAACAATATGTCACTTCATCACTTGATATATATATATATTTAACTTTACTATACTCAAGTATGGAAAACCTATTTACTTGAGCTGTAAAGTGGTTCGGTGTTGCTAGAACGGATCTGGTTCAATTCCCATCAGCAATAAGAAATTTTTCATTTAGCTGCCTCATGCTTCCTACTTGAATAAGCTATTATTAGAAGCAACATTGTCCTGTCTCTATGTTATTTTTGTTCATAAGTAGGTCAATCGGTTTTTGTAGTATGAATGCTGATGTTCTATGTTTGTGGTCCTGAGGATAGTTCAATATTTGTACGGGATGTTTGATATTTTTATTGTAATAGTCCTTTTCTAGATTGGTTCATTCTATAACTTTAGTGCATAGGATGAATGTCTTGCAAAATCACATCTTTTTTTGGGGGATGTATTTTTAGAAGTGATTATTTATATCATTGTAGTACATTGAGATTTATGAACTATTGTCTATAGAATATACTTTATCATTATCATGCATACACTTTATCTACACATTATCAACATACTATCATCATCCTAACAACTGATCATTCTCACTATTATGTAATTCAAGTTTAGTAATTAGTGATTTTCTGAATTGAGAGAAGTATACTCTGAGCATCTCTATAAATTATTATTACAACACTCCTGGCAGTTTATACAATTCTCCAACCTCATCTCAGTAAAACCATCATGCTGTAGCAAACTCATAATTCCTGGTCCTTGGTCTGTGATTTTTGTGGGATATTATTTGCTAATCTTTTCATTAGAAGTTGTGCCATCTTTAAGACTATTTTTCTTCATTCTGGGATAGTATTTGTAAATCATGTCCCTGTAAATTCTCAGTCATATATTGTATATGTCATTGGTTAATCTTTTATTGCATAAGCCATGTCTATAGCCTATCTTATATATGAGAGTTGTGTACTTTTTACACTATTGTATGGCTCTGTATGCTGGAGGAAAGCACTAAAAGAAATATGTAAATTGTAAGTTTTCCTAGTTATATTCAATCAGCCAAGTGCCATGCCGAGTGGTGTAGGTGATTATGCTTCTCCACAACTCTCTGTCTCCTTTATTGTTAATAAGTTCAGTTGGTGACTTCTTTTTGTGCCACAGTGATAACCCATCCAGAAGTTTCTCTCTTTGTCTTCCTGTCTCTTCTCCCTTTGATCTTTCCAGTGGTTACTAAATGTTCAAGTTTTACTTTTCTTATCACATGCCATAAAAATCTTGATTGTCTTTTTCTATTTTTCGCTATAATTTTTCATTTTACCCCAGCATCTCTGAGAACTTCTACATTAGTTTTCTTTGTTGTCCATGGAATATTCACCATTTTTCTTAAAAACCACATCTCAGTTGCCTCCAGCTTATCTTGGGCACTTTTGTTTACTAATTGTCTATTGTCTATCTCCAGGTGGTGGTATTGTCATAGATTCCACCCTTGCCGTTGAGTGTAGGGGTTTGTGAAGATGTAGTCTGCATTCCAGAGCCAAGTGTGTTGCTCTGGTTGACATGTATTCATGTTTGTTCAGGATGGTCTTGATGTTGTCTATCAATCTTTTCCTAGGTTTTCCCTTGGCTCTGTATCCTGATTCCATCTTGTTATAAGCTCTTATGGGAAGTTGATCACTCATTCTCATAAGATGTCCAAACCATTTTATTTGTTGTTTATATATTCGATGCATGATGTTCTCACTGCACATTTTGTCGAGTCTGGTGACTCCAATAGCCTTTCTTTGAATTCCATTTTGCAATTTTGGTTATTCTCTTATGTGTAGATGTCAGGTTACCAAGTTGTTTACTAGTTGTATTACACAAAATAATATGGCAGAAGACATCACTAATCAAAGCTGCTAACTGGTAATAATCAGAAGGATATTCAATGACATAAAAATGATGGTAATGGAATGACTACCTCAAAAAGAGAGTCCGATATATCCAATCTCTCTATATTGCATGTGTTGCAACCAGGGCCTTCTAGTTCAGGGTGCAAAGAATAGGGCTACTATCTTCTTTCGAGGCATGTCGTAAGAGGTCACTAAGGAAAGTTGGGGACTGCGTTAGCACCCTGTCCCCTGTGAAAAATCATTGTCATTGTATGTCTTGTCTCAATTTCTTACTTTTGTCTTATAATTCCCATGGATGACAAAGAAATTCAAGTCAACAAATATTTCACCTTTATCATTTTGTGGCAGTCTTCAAGTGGCTAGGAATGAAGTGTGCTGTCATTTCAAATGAGTCAAGGGATCTGACAGAAATGATGACCTGGTGGGCCCAGACATATGTACTGCACCCCTGGCAGAACATGATCATCGTGGAATACTGCCATATTAGAATGTCTCCCTTTGGGGACAAAACATGCATCCATAAGCTCTCCCTCCCTAATACAACCATGCCTATGAGATGGCAAACCTTATGCAAGTTGAGGTGTCTCCTTAGGTGCTCAACTGTGAAAGACCTGTTCTTTTGTCAGAAATGCTGTGGGTTGTTAAGAGCTATCTGCAATGAGCTAATGGGATTACCGGTACTTCATACAATATGAGAAATCTATCTTCAGCACCAAATATGATGCATAAGACAGAAATCAGTGTTCTCCAGTTTGAGTGATGTGGTACTGCTGTGTGTAGTTCTTGTATGTTGTAGAGATTCATAGTCATACCCTTTTTTATAGTTGTTCTGAAAAAATTGTTCTTACTTTTCTATTATTTTTCCTTTGCCATCTGTTACCCATTACACTTGTAGGAGCAATCTTTTTTTCATTCAATATAAATATGTGTCTGATATAATTTCAGTTTCCTTGTTATTGTTTTTGAAACACATTGATATTTGATGTCTTCTCTTGCTTGTTAGATTTGAATTGTTCCCAGCCAATATTTAGGAGTTTTCAAAGATATTATTTTCAAATGAATGTCATCTCCAGTTATTTTGTTAATTTCAAGCTTTCTTTTGACAGATTATTTTGTTGGAGTTAAACAGTTGTAGTTTGGTATGTTCATTCGTACTTATTTTTAATTTTTAAATATTTGCTAACTCGTAGTATCTGGCTCGAGTTTTGAAAAGATGTTTTGTCATCACCATAGAACGTTTCGTTTTTCGAATAGACCTTGCTAAAAAAGTCTTCACCAAAAGAGATTATATAAATACTGTAGTATTTCATCCAGTATCAATAATTCTAAAGTATTTCCTCTTCACTATTTGTCAGCCATTTTTGTGATATCAGTTCTGGTGCAAATAGTATCATTACCTATTCTCCTCTCTAAGTGACACAATTTTCCTTTTTGTTATTTGTCCTCTGTCATTACATTCTCTCAAAGTGCTTTCAATGTGCATATTGTTCTAAAAGAGACAATTCTTCCAAATCATGATTTCATGGGACCCCTTATTTGATCAGGGCAGTATATCCATGTAATACCGTGTGGACAACTGAGTTGTTCAGTAATGGGACTCATTTTTTTCTTAACATGCACCTTATAGTTTATGCATCATGCTTTGGGAACTGAGAGTATCACTGTGTGTGTTTATATTTCAGTAACTAACCAAGTGCAACTGTCGTTAAGATAACTTAAGCTGGCACTTTAATATCTTCATTACAAGCTTGACAAAATGGTAATACAGATTACCTTAGAATACATCTACAGTACTAGAAAGGTACCTGACTGGTCGCAGAAGATCATTTGTTACCTGTGGCCCCTCTCGAAACATTCTTGCCTAATCCTCAACTATTGTCATTGAAAACATAGCTCCCACCATATACTGCCTGCATTCTTTGATGAATGTTCTTTGATAGCCATGACATCCTTCGGCTGTAAGAAACCGAATCAATGCTTATTGGTCAAATTTGGACAGATTCATTCTCACACCTACCATGTTGTTGACTGCCTGACCTGCATAGGACACTAGGCATATGAAGAAAATGACCAAATGGTGATTTGTTCATCAACATGTACTTGTTACATATATATTATTATTGATCATCCTCCGTCATCTCCTGCAGTTTTGCTTGATTCCAGGCATATTGGCCTTACCTTTCCTATGAACTACATCAACAGAACCGGGAGGAGGCTAGTTTAAAATGGGTAAGGTACTTTCTCCATATAAACCGCCCAAGTTTAGCAAAACACACCAAGAGAGAAGCAGAAATGAGTCCACCTTGCAGTCCCTAATTGACAACGCAGACAAAGGCTTGTGAGCTGTTCTCTATGACAATAAGCAAAGATCTACAGTACCAACCAATAGTGATGTTTGTACAATATTCATATGAAGCAAGTTCAAACTTTTGTTACCTAGAATCCACAATTACATCCAACCTTTCCCTAGATAATGAAATAAACGCACACATAGGGAAAGTGGCTATCATTTTTGGTGGACTGTCAAAACAAGCTTGAGAAATACTGAAATACTGAGCTAAAATTGAAAACCATAGTAAAGATGTGTCAAACATGTGCTGAATACACTATACTATGGATCTGAAAAATGGACTACCTACACAAAACATGAGAGGAGACATCTTTCTTCTAAGATGTCTCAGCAAAGTCTTAAATATTAAATAGCATGATAAAATCACCAATTTGGAAATGTTACGCCACACTCAGCTACTATCTGCATGGAAACACTTAATAGAAATAAATTATGTTGGCTGGGTCACGTCCACAGAATGCCAAACTACTGCATCCCAAAACGAGTTCTGTTAGGAGAACTGGCTGAAGGCCATGGAGCCCGCGGTAGACCAGTGCTGAGGTATAAAGACATCTTTAAATCCTCAATGAAAAACTTCTTCATAGATCCCAAAATCTGGGAAAACACGGCCAAATATCGGGCTGTCTGGAGGTATAACCTGCGTGCGGGGAACCATTGTTCAGAAATAATCAGTTTAAAGATATACAAGAAAAAATAGAAAGATCCAAAAATCTTCTGTTGCTGTGATATGATTGCTTGAAAAGTCATGAGAAAAAGCTCAACGGATTGCTTGTATTTGCTTAATGTCCGTCTGCAAGATGCAACAGGCCATACATTATTATAGGGGTCCACGTAGCGCAGTAGTTAGCGCACTGACTTTGCATATGAGTGGTCCTGGGCTCATTTCCAAGTTGAGACGGAAATGTTTTTCAGGCCGCAACGGCTTCCTTGTCAACCCAGCCTGAATGGAGAACTGGATCAGTCCAGGAAGTAAAGACTGTGAGGAAGAAGAGATGACTACCGTTCTCATATAGCAGAGCCACTGAAACGTTAGATCGCTAACATCTCAGATCCCTGTGACAGTTAAATGCCACGGGTTAACTTTATATTACTTTGATACTTATCACATCAGTGGTGGTGCCTTTACGGTCATCTTGTGCTGGCATAGGACATGCAGCACAGGTGGGTTTCATATGAATATGTTTAGTAAATACTGTTGGCAAAATGGCATAGGATGACAATTGTGTTACCAATTTCCGTCTGCCAGTAAGGGAAGCTTAAGAATAGGGAACAGGAGATGGACGCCAACCTAGTAAAATTCTGCTACCATATATATATATATATATATATATAGCCTGGGGTAGACCAAAAGAAACACTCAGAAGAACAACACTTAGAAAAAGTAAAACAAGCAATATAGGCCTACATACTATTTAAGAACTGCACAGAATAGCTTTGACCAGACAGAATTGGAGAGATCTGACCTCTGTCCTATGCACTAACTTCAGCGACAAAGGAAATTGAATGAATATATATATTTATATTTATTTATTTCAATTTTTTTTTTTATTTACCGGTACTATCACGTCTTATTCAGGAAGTAGCAATGAACCAAGCATTTTTATCTGCAGTGATTTTCTAGGCAATATTTTATGTCCAATAAGTAACCAGTACTTTCTGAACATGAGTCCGGATGCACAATTGCATGCAGCAGAGTTGAACTTGTTACTTTGGTCATCATATAGATGCTATGTATCTCTCCAGCACAGAGCCAGACAGGAATTTCATTACTATAAATACTCCTATTTGCCAAACAATACCAAAACATAATTTAATTTTGGCATTATTACAGTGGTAGTTAATTTATTTATGAGAATATGTTTATATATTTAAATAAATGTTTATTTTCATACACAAGCTGGCAACTAGTAAAGGTCTTGTGGCTGGTGACCTGCAGTTTCAAGATGCACAGGGAACACACATAGACTGTCAGCTTGCCACACAGGTAAACTAGTTCTTCTTCTGCATTTGTTTTCAAACTCCTGCAGATTAGCAGGATGTAGTCCGGAGAACGGAATGCATTGTGTCATGGTTTACAGCATTGCTGCGATATCTAAACCTTTTGGCCTGACACATCCGACTTCAGCATGGCTTTGGGTCACTGACCCTTTATGGGATGGGACAGCCAACTCCACCTCATAACCTCCTAAGTCGCCTTTTACGACATGCGTGGAAGGTAAGCAGTGTTGCTATTCTTTGCTCCCCTTTCGGGCCCCGGCACCACACGGGCGTAAACTAGTTAGTATACTTCTTATGGAACGGACATAAAATACTCCTGAAGAATAATTTAGAAAAAAGTTGTATTATCTAGTATGACTAAAGTTGCGTTATACAAGACAGTTATTATCCCATCACTGTGCTACCAGTGCCAAACCTGGACAATGACAGCACAAGACAAAATAAAACTAGTGATAGCAGAAATGACATGTCTACGAAGAATACTCAGAGTGTCATTAAGATATAGAACTAGAAGCTGTCTGACAGCAGACAGATAACCAAAACAACACCAGTATTGAAACACATCAAAAGATAACAGATCAAGTGGTTTTCTCACACTTCCAGACTACCAACACTTGGCATGCCACAAATGGGCATGACAAATAGACATCGTGGCTTTAAATCCAGAGGCAGACTATGTAAAAGATGGATCACAGAAATCAAAGAAGACACAGGGACAAGCTTACAAGCAGCACACAAAAAGGCCATCTCCAGAGAACTTTTCTACCCCTGGCGCTGCGGGCAAACAAGGTCGACAGCGTATAGATAGATAGATCACCCACACCAGCTGACACAACAACTGATGATGATGATGCTTTGTATGGCATGGATTTTATGATGTTGATGTTCCTCCTTCGCAAGCAATGATGAACATGGTATGAAAAACAATAAACATATGAGACGAAAAATGATGAACAAAGAAAACGGTTAGTGGTTGCCTATTTTGGCTTAGGTTTGTGAGTTCAAAGATGCCGGAGGAGTCCAATTCGTGCCAGGAAACATCTATTGCAGTGGGTGTATGAGTGCAGAAAGTTAAGAGTAAGAGCATTTTCAGATATTTCCTTTCATTTCTGTCTCTTGTAGATTGCCTGCAGTGTTCTTTTTTTTCCCACATTTTTTCATGCCATTGGTGATCTGAGTGTGCCAAGCTGAGAAATTTAGAGTTGTTGTCTCCCAGAGGCTAGAATCAATGCTACAGTGTTTGAGGGATATCTTTAAGTAATCCTTGAAGGACTTTTTCTGCCCTCCACTTGAACATTTGCTTGGCTCCCCATTCTTTCTTTCACTGGTACCATGCCTTCCGGCGTAGGCCATCATGTCTCTCTAGAGTCCTCTGTTTGTCCCATAGAGATGTGATAAAACAAGATATGTGACCATCAACACCAAGGCTGCTATGTTTAAGTGTTTGCTGAGTATCTTGTATTACACCAGTGAATCATACTCTATATGCTTTATGGGAGAAAATAACACTGGTTTACAAAAAAAAATGAAGTTGATATTTGTCTACAATTTTCTAACTGAATTAGGAGCAGTTTGTGCCACTGAAGCCAAAAATGACATCCATTTTTCTCAATCAGGTCAGAATTTTTTTCTAAATTGATTAAAAAAAATTGTATTCTCTGATTATATAGCCTTCTATTCATAACTACATTTTGGTGATATTAGTAGTTGATTTATGTGTTACATTTCTCACATAAAAAGTAGTTAACATAATGTATTTATTAAATGTTACAAACATGGAATTATATAAATGAAGAGAAGACATTGAAAAAGGTAAGGACATGTAAATTATGTCATCACTGAGTAAAATTCAAGACATAAACTTCATTTCCTTCAACTTGATACCTGGTCTCCATCTCTTTTATGTCCTGATGGAACCTCTCTCCCTGCGCATCACTCATTGATCCAAGATTCTCGGGAAACCGATCCATATGTGAAAATAAATCAAGTATTTTTATGCTCATGTTGCATCCAAGGTTTTTGAAAGCAGTCAGCATATTGTTGACAACTTCTTCATAGTATAGAACAAAGGCCTTCCATAATTGCAATTTGTTAATTGATTTTTCAAACTCAGGATCTCTGATGAGCTGACTGACCTTTCAACCTCTCTATGGTTAATCCTGGAAAAATGCAGCACAAATAAGTGAAGCAGCCACCATCCTAGTCCAGGGCTTTGGGGAACTGTTTACTCAAGCCAAGCTTGATATACAGTGGTGGGAATAGTATCTTGTTTCTGTCTACCAGAGGATTGTTGACGGTTCTTTGATCTACCCAGCACCAATTCTTCTCGTGCACTAGTATAGTGCTTCTTGGTATAGTGCTGAGACCTGTCCCTACTATCCCACATGCACAGAAAGCAGGGGTACTTTGTAAAGCCAGACTGTTGTCCCAATAGGAAATTCACCATCTTCAGGTCAACGCAAATATACCACTCATGCTGATAATAAGAAACTTTATCCAGCACATACTTCACTGCTTCATACTTCTCCTTCAGTGTAGTCGAGTGAGCAAGGGGTACAGAAGCAAACTGATTGCCATTGTGAAGCAGAACACATTTTAGTGATCTCTTGCAGCTGTCAATGAACAATCTCCAATCTCTGGGTTCATAATGTGCCATATGAGGAGCCCAAGCTTTATCCTGGTCACCAACTTTTATACCAAATACGCATAGTAAGCTTGCTGTATGAATGTTGTGACTGAATTCCTATTAGGAATGAGGGTGTATTCACCGCAGATGTAGCAGAAGATGTTAGGCTTATTTCTGCAAGATCTTCTGAAGCCATTTGAATCACTTGAAACCTTAAAAAAATACCAAAACAAATTAGCAATACTAGTAGCTTTAAACATGTGAAATCTTCATAATTTGTATATTCCAAGATAGATTAAGAAATTTTGCAACATACAGCATGAAAATATCCATACATGTGACAATAAAATACTTGCTTTCTATATCATTTGTCCTTTTAAATAGGAAAAAAACTTTTGATCAAATGTGTGGAAATCAATTGTCGTTTTACTGATTGATTTGACATGGAATGTGACCTACGTATAAAAAAAACATCATGTTGTGCTAGATAAAAAACATGACCTGATTGAGCAAAACTAATGTGATTTTTTGATTCAGCACAATAAAATTATCGTAAATCTGTAAAAACAAAAACCATAGACAGCAAATTTGATGTTGACCAGTATATTGACTGTATTCCACATGCACATTTTGACATATATACATAATAGGTAACAACTGTGGCAAAACTGTAATTCAACAAGCAAAATTCTGAAATAGTAATGAAGTATTGCTAATCACTGGAAATACGTACACAAACATCAATGTTTAACCGAAAGGCCTTTATCAAGAACACAACATAACACGAGTATGACACTGTTCACAATCACATCGGTGAAAGGGATCAATGCCGGAAAAAACAAAAATCATGAATGATAGCTAGAAATGTAGAAACTATGAAGCTTTGTTCAAGCGAGACCCTCCCATGCTGCATCACCTACGTCAGCAGCATGCGAGGAGTATGAAGACATCACATCATCACTGATATAATAAATACACGACAATAAACAAATGGTTACATTTCTCTTCATCTGCTTAGTGTCTGGTGCAGATGGTCAACAAATTGGATCAAAGAGCAATGATTCAGTTTTTTACAGCTGTAGGATGTTGACCAACCAACATTCATTAAAGAATTCAGATAGTGTATGGCAAATGTGAGATGAAATGCTTGAGGAAGACTGCAAGGCAAGGGGTCATCAGGCTTGATAGATTACGAAATGAAGGCTTAAGGGAAAAATAGGTATAACACCTTGCACAGAATGCATAGAGAGGTAGCAGATCAAGTGGTTAGGCCACATTATGAGAATGCATCACAAAAAGTTGCCCGTACAGGCATATAGCCAAATGAGATCAGGGTACAAAGCCAGAAGAAGACCATAAAAAAGATGGATAGAAAACATCGGGGACATCTTGAACAAATACGGTCGTAGCATAGCCGAGGCGACACATCTGATCTTGGAACACAAGCTCAAGCTCTAATCACCCCTACACTTAATGGCAAGAGTGGATAACACACCAACTGGGGAAAGACAATAGTATGGCAAAAAATATTTGTCGAAGACAACAGTGAAGGATTAGGGAAGAATGTTTTGGGAAGGGAAACAGGTAATGAATGGTCTTCCTCAGCTGGGTGAAACACATGTTGTTGTCACAGAAGAGGCCATCGTCACTCTGCATGGCACTTTATTGATTGATTGAATGGATCATGTGGAGTATTTCCATATTTGAGATCACAATACTCAACAGCTTAGTATGAATGTAATCAGCTACAAACTTCACAAATCATATTCACATATGTTTTCAGTGATCATGGTTAGCATTTTCAAAGCTGTAAACTATACAAGTCAACAATAATAATTTTGCCCTCATGATTTTTCCTGCAGGGTGTTCAAATTTCTGCTCACATCAAAGACATGCAAAGTATGTAGCCACTGATCATCAGTGTTTGTTTAACTTTTACCACTTGTATTTTCTCGTTCTTTTTTTATTGCTGCATAAATAAATAAGGTTTTCCTATGTACTATGGTTAACATTTTGAGTTAATTGAGACTTTATGTTTAAATATGGTATAATATGATGCTTTAGCTCATTATATACTTGAATTGTACTTACGTAAAACACAGGTTTATATAATCGCTTCACTCAGACACGACAGACTATAGCTAAAACTAGTGGATAATGATGTACACACAAGAAAACATACAAATTACAATACACAAATCGTATTCAATGTTTGAACCAAAAGTTCTTTATCAAGATACACACAAAACATCAAAAGACGACAAATGGAAAAATTATCACAACAAACAAACGCATCCAACAGAAATATGGAAATGAGATGTCGGAAGGTCAGGAAGTACATAAAAATGTAAATATGTGTGGAAACGAAACAAACAAAAAGATGAGTAAATGACGGAACAAGAAGAATAAAGACAAAGACTACACCAATCCAGTACTAGACATAAGAGTGGTCGGAATTGAGTCCAAAAGGCTTGAGTGTACCTAATTCAAAAATGAGATGATTCTCTAGAGCATACTTAGATCTATCATCAATGGTGCAGAATCTGATGGCGGTGACCTGAATATCAAGAGCACCATGACGACCATCGCGGTTGAAGTGTGTGGCCACAGGAGTGGCTGTTTTGTGCTTGATGGCATGAAGATGGTTACAAAAGCGATCGCTCAATCTTAAGCTGGTTTCCCCGATGTACTGTTTGCAGCAGCATTTACATCTGATCATGTAAATAACATTACGGGACTCACATTTAAAGGCCTCATCGATGGAAAGAGTGGCCTTGGGAAATGAAATGGAGCGCATCTGAACCACGTAAGGACATGTATAGCAACGGCCACGTGAGCAACGAACCGTGCCAAAATGGTCAGGAACAGAAGATTTATGGTGACTATGGACCAAGATGTCCTTCAGATTTCTGTTTTGCCTATAAGCCACTAGAGGTAAGTGGTGGAAAGTGACACGGGTGTCAGGATCAGACTGGAGAAGAGAATAATGTTTGAGCATGATGCGTCGAACAGAAGAGTTATGGGGATGAAAGATAAGAACAAGTTTAACCCTATCAGAGGAGGAGGAAGAACCCTGAGAGTTAGTCAAGGTATCGAGGCGAGACAGCACACGGAGCCAAGCGGATGAAAGAATGCTGTCAGGGAACGACAGCGTCTGGCTATGTGTTTTACCTAAGTAAAATTGTTGATACGTTTCACGCAGTTACCTTGTATTGATTGTCGTATATACTTGAGCTAAATTCACATTTTTATGCACACTTTCTAAGCAACAAAACTAATTGTGGTTACATTTAGTCTTTGTGCAATTTTTCATTTATTTGCAAACTTACAGTAATGTATATACACATCAAAATGTGTAGAATTGAATGTCATTTTCTCTGCCAATGACGGATGCGTCTGGCCATTGGCGCAAATAAAACAGCGGCACAACATATTTCCATTCTCTGGACTACATCCTATTGGAAATCTAGTAGGACCATGGTCCTGTTACAAAAGAGATCCAGCAGGAGTTTGAGAATGAACACTGAAGAAGAAGAATAAAAATGCCATTTTCAGAATATGTTTATTGTCTTGTTTTAAGAGCAAAAAAACTAAGTATATTAGATGATAGTCTGATAAAACATAATAGCAGAATTTTTTTCAAAATCAATAAATAAAAAGAAAATTTATAATGTCAGGCATATGATTAACATTTAAAGTTGATTATTTTGTATAGTACATTTATTTCTGCAACTATTTGGAAAGTTTCAAATGTTTCTACGTACAAATAAACATTCTGTAATGATTTTAGTGCTTGCTAACGTGTTGAAGAATTTTCAAAGAAATTTTACATGTTGCATATTTAGTCTTTGTGAAATATTTTATTTATTTTTAAACCTACAGTGATGTACCATGCATCAAAATGTGCAGAATTGTGTGCCATTTTCAGAGTAAGAGTCTATTGTCTTGTCTGAGGAGCAGAAATGCATAGTATAATAGAGAAAATTCTCTGATAAAGTAGGGGTCAGTGGAAACAAGAGAGCCGACTTGTTGGCAGGCAATGCGGAAATATATGGCACATTGCTGAGAAGAGATAAAGCAGATTTAATAAAGGCAGTAATAAATTCATTTCAAGATGCAAATAATGTCAAAGAGTCTACGAACGTACACATACAGAGAATGCAAGACAACACTGAACAAATACAAATTCTTTGTCTTGTTCAGCGTTCCTTCTCAGACACCAGCTGGATCTCTCTTGTAGTAGTACAATGGTCCCAGTAGACTTCAAGCAGAATTTAGACCTGAAAATGGAAATGCGTTGTTTCGCCGTTTTATTTGACCCAATGTCCCGACACACCCGTCTTCAGCATATCCAAAGCTGTGATATAGCCATGGCAATCTGGCCATGGATAGGCAACTAAAGTTATCACCACTCCGCTTTACGGCAAATTTGGATATTCTGACCATTATCCACATGGGGATAGATCCGCCAGTTTTGACTGTAGAGTGCCATGTAGATCTATTTTGTGCAAGTTCTTCCCATGTATCTTGGTCTATGTATCAAAAGTCTAGACAATAGACATTTGCGCTCCACATATTTTGCTAGTTGAAAGTGAAGTTTCCATCAACAGCAACTGACGGGTAATGGGTATTTGTAAATTTAAGAATTTTAAGTGGATTCTCCTACATTTATGCTATTGTCTGTCCCCAGGTGGACAATGGTTGATCGTATTCACACTTGGTGTTAAGCATAAGGTTGCGAGTTTCAGCTGTCGTTTCAAAGTCAGATGTGTCGTCTTGATTGCATTACGTCCATGTTTGTTCCAAGGGTATCTTGATGTTTTCAATCCACCGTTTTCTTGGTCTACCTTTGGCCGTATGTCCGAATATTCCTTTGTTATATGCTATTATTGGTATTCGGTTTGGGTTCATTCTCATAAGGTACGGTGACCGAAACATTTTACTTGCTGTCTAATTGTGCAGTTTGTTGTGTTTTGCTGCCGTGCCGCAACATGATAAAATTAGTTGTAATTTTCTGATACCATACATACACTATACATTTCATGCAATCAATATTATTGCAATTTTAAATGTTCATTCAGGGGTAAAACTATGATGGGCCCAGCAAACCAGTAGATGATTTGAGTGTTCGCGAAAATCTGCTCTAGATACCGCACAGTATCATGACCAATATTCTGACAGTATTTACTGCATATCAAGCAACGAAATGTGAAATTCACAAACTAATCTAATTTACTTGGTTATTTACTAAAATACGCTACAAAAATGCATTATTTCGACGATTTATCCCAGAAGCATATTGTTAAATTAGTCGGTGCATCAATCAGTCATTAGAAACAAAACCAGTTCTAGAAATCAGTTTGGTATTGTTTACATTTTGCCGCACTCGAGACATAGGCCTAATGTTTAGCTGCACTCACGACATGGGCATAATGTTTACATTTTACTACAGGTAACTTAACCAGTTTGGTCATGTTTAAATTATGCCAACTTTAAATTTCGCGACATAGGCCGAATGTTTTCCGCTCTTGCGGCATGCACATTTTTCATACGGCTAGGGTCAAACCCTGGCTCAATTGTGTGGAAAAACTGCTAAATTGGCAACAAGTTGCCGCAACTGGTGCATTAAAAACTAGAAACCGGAAAAGATTATTAAAAACACGAAGTCGGTATATTGGAAAGTGTGACATCCGGCACCCGTGTACTAGGAAAGAACCAACATCTCTGTCATTATTCAACAATTTGTAATATAAAGTACTGTTTTATTCCGCATTGTGATTAGTTTTGCTGCTGCCAATTTTCCTTATGTATAAAGTTTATATTCATCAATATTTTTTTTTAAAACAGGTAGTTTTAACAAAAATATGCCAGAACACTGGAGTCAGCATGGCTATGCTAACTAGACTATTCAGATCTCACATAATATAAAATGTAATTTATATTATTTGATCTAAGAATGTCTGGCTATGTGGCCAAGAGGTACAAAACATATCTTGGATGGCTAAGATACCAAGCTCAGTCTTCATCACTGGCAATTATGCAACGAGACCATTCAGAACGCAATGGCAACCTATTTAAGATTTATATTGTCTAGAAAAATCACTAGTGAAAAAAATCTGGGCTGATCACAATAACCTTCGCTAGTAAGCTGAAATGAGAGAAGCTACTCGCAAATGGATGTTCTCCATTACTGTACACACAGTATCTGGCGGGAAAGGCAGAATATTGTATTCTATCGACAACAGCTTCTAATGCGGGAGTTGGAAAAGCCTTGTATTAGAGCTGAGGATGGTAACTGATAAGAGAAATAGCTCAGAAAACAATGGCAAACTACTGAGATGTATACAATGCCACGAAACTCATGATGTACGAAGATCCAAACATAGACACACCTCAAACACAGAACGTGAACCAGAACCCATCATAGAAGAAGTAAGTTTGGCAATTGCCAAAATTGTCAAGAACTTAAAAACTGGCACGACACCAGGGTGCTATAAATTGGTTGCTGAATTAATACAAACAGAAGAACCCTGTGTTCAAGTCTATCATACCTTCTCTGTTAATATCTAAAGTGTTAAATATGGTCAAAAGAGTGGAAACGATGTACATTTAGAGAATTTACAGAATTAAGTTTGTTCACAGATTCAGTTAACTTTAAAAACATTGTATTCTGTCATATATAAAACATGTTTTCTTTTGTTTATAATGTCTGTGACAGATCTTCAGACCAATGCCAAGTTTGTTTTGGTAGTTGAGAAAGATGCAGTATTTCAAAAGCTGATGAGCTGTAACTTTTGTCAGAAAATGGCACCATGTATTCTTATTACAGTAAGTAATAGTTATTTATTAATTATTATTTGTAGACTTTCAAAAGGCATTTGACAGCATTCATCAACCAGCACTTTGGGAAATCCTTAAGATCTATAGATTCCAACAAAAATACATAAGCATCATAAAAGCCCTTTACCAAGAAGCAAACCTGTTGTATAAGAACTGAAACAGAAAATTCTGAATGGTTCAACGTTGACACTGACTATGAAACAGGAAAACAGGGCTGTGTGTATTGTCACTACTGCTGTTTGGAATAGCCATTGATTGGACTATGCATAAAACAGCTCTTCTGCTTCAGCATTAATTCTCAAACTCCCACTGGATTTCTCTTGTAACAGAACAATGGCCCTACAAGATTTCCAGCTGGATGTAGTCCAAAGAATGGAAATTTGTCCGTTTTATTTGTGCCAATGGCCCAACACATCCATCTTCGGCTGTGTAAAACGGTTCAAGATGGGAAACCAGTTATCAAATGACTCAGAAATAACACCATAACTGACCTTGTCTGCAGATGCATCGCAATCTTGAACACTTCTCATCAACAAACACAAGATATGATCAACAATCTATGCGTGCTCGCTGACCAGGTTAGCCTCTATGTTAACACATCTAAATAAAAAATTATGGAACTTACCAGCTAAACAAACAACCAAATATTATAAAAAGTCTCCATTTTAAATTATCTTGACAGCAGAATGTTCGCTGACAGAGACTAACAAAATAATAAATACAAACATAACAGTAGCAGTGAGTACTTTCACAACATTAACAAAACATCTGGATATCCAAAGATCTAGGAAGAGACACAAAATTAAGACTTCAACTCATGTATTGTTCTAGTCTTGACCTATGAATGTGAAAGTTGGAAAGTGACCCAAGCAATAGATAAAAAAATTAAATAGCTTCAAAGACAAATGTCTCAAAAAATTGTTGAACATGAAATTGAGTGACTTTGTATCAAATAGTAAGAGATAAAAACACACCAAGAGTACATATCAAATATCATAAGAAAATGTAGATGTACCTACCTGGAACACATCACAGATGAAAATATGACTGAACTAATAATCGTTCATTTGGATACTGGGTGGGAAAAGAAAATGAGAAAGATCTAAAACTACTCAAAAAACCATACTCAAATTAGGGGAAAAATGGGCAGCATGCAAGTCAATACAAAAACTAAAATTGCAGGTGTAGTTTTATTTATTGTCCATGTTTTACAGCCATAGGTCGCCACTATAAACAAACATGTATGTAACTAACATACTTTCGTTCCCTTGTTTGCGCAGTGCCAAAGTTTTTTTCAGTTGTTTTAATTTGGACATCGCTATTGCTGTTCTCTTCCTGGTCTCGACTGTACATACTCCAGAACTGTTTATGTTAGCTCCTAGATATTGATATTTGAAATTTGTCACTTCGTCTAAAACATTGTTCTCAATATTAATTCTAGATATTGTTTTTGTCTTTTTTATTTTTAGAGGCAGGTTTTGTTGTTCGCTAAAGCTTTGTGTTGTTCTTATTATGTTCATTAAGTCTTTCTCATTTGATGTTAATAACACTGTGTCGCATGTATATCTAATTTCTGGAATCTGTAGACCTCTGATGTTAATGGGGCTAAATTCTAGATGCATTGTTTCATGTTTCACATTTCTCATTATGTTCTCTGCATATATGTTAATCAGGTATGGCGACAATGTACACCTCTGTCACACAAGATTAAACCTTTCAATACATTTTGTACTTTAAACCACTCTGATGTTAACCCTTTCACTTTTACGGCAGATTCTTGATTTTTGTACAGCTCTGCAATTAGACGTACAATGTGATCTGAGAAATCCATGTTGTTCATTATTCCCCATAATTGGTGATGGTTCACACAGTCAAAAGCTTTAGGGTAATCTATAAATCATGCATGCAGGTCGATATTAATTCTCTGCATTTTTCTATGATCATCCTCATATTAAATATGTGATACCTAGTGCCTCTACCGACCCTAAACCCTGCTGTGAATCTCTTCTTCCATTTTGTGTCCTATTTCTTCCTTATAATGTGTCCCCATTGAGGCCAGCACCGTGACGTGGTGATGGGGCTTAGTTCAGCAATCAGGGGCTGGAAACTAAGACTGGTCGGGCAGTCCCACAGTCTTACCCAAGTAAGCAATGTGCTAAAGATGGAGGCAACCAGCCAAAAGGCTCACAATTAATCAGGATACCATTCATAAAACACAATGGCAAAATGTTTATATCTATTAATAGTCATGGTGCCTGCCCTGTGGCGGACGTTCAGGCAGGGGCGGTGCCGGGCCCTATACCTCGAAAAGGCCTTACCCCAATTACTGGAAGTCCTTCTCAATTGCCTGGCTAGGAGACTAGGGAATAGAGCTACTGGACAAACAAATCAACGACCAATAAAAATAATACACTGGAATGCTGAGGTTGTCAACGGTAAAAGAGATTGATACAGCAAAAAATTGGAACTTGAAAATGTCCTAAGTGAAGAACAAGTTAATATATGCTGTATCCAAGAAACACACCTCAGCAGCGACATAGCCTTCAAAATCAGAGGCTACCAGTGCTACAGGTCTGACCGAAAGGACAGGCGAAAGGGTGGAATTCTGACACTTGTTAAAAACAATATCACTGCATGTCAGCTGGAAGTGAATATGGATGGAGCAGAATACCAGATGCTCTACCTTCTTCAGAGTTCATTCTCAAATTCCCGCTGCATTTAGCAGGATCATGGTCCTATGAGATTTCCAGCAGGATGTAGTCCAGAGAATTGAAATGCATTGTGTCGCCGTTTTATTTGCGCCAATGGCCCGACACATCCGTCTTCGGCGGAAGATGCTCCAGCCAAAGATAGACTGTACAGAATACCATCTCCTGAACTACTACTGCTCAAGTGATAGACCATTGGCACTAGACATAATTCCAGATAAAGAGAGACTTATGGTGTGTGGTGACTTCAACGGCCACTCTCAGAGCTGGGGCTATGATCACATGGACAAGAGAGGTGAGGAACTTGAAAGCTGGCAAGATAAAATAATCTCATACTTATTAACCAGCCAGCTGACTCACCAACCTTCTGCTCGAGAGCATAGCACATCGCCTCTACACCAGACCTGGCATTCCATTCACCAGGCTTTGAATGAAACATCACACGTGTCGTTGGAAAGCAGCTTGGAGGTAGTGACCACAGACCAGTATTTTTGGAAATCCATAATGAATTTGTCATGGACAGCAGCACACTCACAAAGTGGAACTATAATAGGGCAGACTGGAAAATGTACCAGCATTTAACCAGTGTTCCAGCTAAGGACATGGACATGGACGAAGACATCAATAAAGCAGTGAGTGAATTTAATAGATGCATACTATATGCTGCTAGTAAAACCAGACCCAGGGGGGCACGCAAGAACTACAAACCCTACTGGAATGGTGAACTGGAGAAGCTGCAAAATGAGATGGAAACATCTAGACAGCAGGTAGAGAACAGACCTAGCCAAGAACACCACAACAAATATTAGGAAACAAAGGTTAAATTTCAAAGAGCCAAGTTACAAGCCAGATGGAGCAGCTGGAAAGAAAAAAACAGTCTCTGAACCTTGAAAGAGACTCTAGGAAATTATCATCATCATCTCATGCGGCGTGCCGGCTGGCGTATGCGGTCATGGCTCTCCACAGCTCTCTGTCCACATTATTATGTATCAAGATCGTTGTTGTTTCCTTGCCGTGGCAGATTGTCTAACATTTTCTCACGTTGTCGCCCTCTGTCTCTGTTGCCTTCAAATTTGCTTGTTGTCACTATTTTCTTCAAACCTGCCTGTCTTATGAAGTGGTCAAAAAAATAAGATTGCCTTTTTTAAAAATTATATTGTTGATCAAGGTCCGTTTCGCATTTGACTCTTTCAACACCTCTACATTAGTTTTTCTGGCAGTCCATGATATTCTCAGCTTTTTTCTGTAGAATCACATTTCTGTTGCCTCTAATTTCCCACTTTTTGTTTATTGTCCAAGACCTGCACCCATATGTTAGTATAGGGGTTATATAGCACTGCAGATTATGGAAACTGGTAAAACAACTAAATGGTGAAGATACAGGGAGAAATATGAGGATCACACTTTGCAAAGATAGAAAAATTTTAACAGGTAAACATGCAGCTGATTACTTTGCAGAAGACAATAACGTCAAAGTTAGCCCTACAAACGACAGGAGGTTCAAGAGAACCAGTAGAACATTGGACAAGGCGAACCTATACCGGAAGTCATGGGGGCACCAATCACAATGAAAGAACTGGAGCATGCAATGTCCAAATTAAAAATAAAAAAGTCCCCAGGAGCTTATGGAGTGTCCAATGAAATGATTAAAAACCTGGGAACGGCAGCAAGAGCAAAACTACTGCAGATCTTCAATACAAGCTGGACCACAGGTAATGTTCCACAGGCATGGAGGGAAGCAATAATGATACCACTCCTCAAATCAGGAAAAAATGGCAGCATTGTCTCCAACTACAGGTCCATCAGTCTCACAAACTGTTTATGCAAAACAATGATACGCATTATCAATCTTAGGAGGCAGTGGTAGCTTGAAATGGAAAATCTTCTGGTATCGCAGCAGGCAGGTTTCAGACAGTGCTACTCTACTGAAGATCAGGCAACCTACCTCTCTCAAGAGATTGAGGTCGCTTTCCAAGATAAGAAACTGGTACTATCAGCATGAATAGAACTCAGGAAAGCATTTGACAAGGTTTGGAAAGAGGAACTCTTAAAGAAATTGCGAAATTGCAGGGTTAGCTCAAGAATGTACAAATGGGTAAAAGCATATCTGCATAATAGAAGAGCCAGGGTACATTTGGATGGTCACAAGAGCAAGAAAGTCCTACTGCGTCATGGGTCTCCCAGGAAGGAGTCCTGTCACCCACACTTTTCTTGGTTTACATCAATGACCTAGTTGCCGGACTACCACACTGGATCAAAGTGGCAATATATGCTGACGACCTGGTGATCTGGTCACGGATCCAGTCGCCACTAAACAAATACAAAGAGCTATTGATGCCTTAATGTTATGGGCAAATAGATGGTGCGTCAGCATTAACACAGATAAGTGCAGTACTACACTCTTTACCTCTCACCATAACAAAAAGCCGGTGTTATTAAGATAGATGGAGAGATTTTCAAAGAAATCAAACAACCAACATACCTCGTAGTTACTTTTGATGATAATCTGACATGGAAGCAGCACATAAACAAAGCAAAAACAAAATCCAGGAGGTAATTAGCGATCCTGAGAAAACTAAGTGGGTGGAACCACATGAGGAGTCAGTGGGAATATACTCAGTAAAGTGTACCAGCAAGACATAAGTCCACACCTGGAATATGGTTCAACTACGTGGTGTCCTGCATCAAACACCACATTACAAGAACTAGATAAAGTACAAAACCAGGCGTTCAGGTTAATGCTGGGAGTAATGAAATCAACACCCATAGTACAGATGCAGAAAATTGGAAGAATGCAAACTCTTGGCGAACGCAGAAACACAAAGGTGCTAATACGAGCAGAAACGTTTAAGTGCATGCCAAGTCATCCAATGAAGGAAAGATTCCAAAATCTAGCAATGGGGTACGCATGTGGTTGCATCTGTGGGTCTCACCAATGGCCCACTAGACAAACCACCCATGCAACAGAAAACCTTAGCGGATGACATGCCGTTATATTGAGGTTTTTTTCTTAAAGAAGCACGTCATCTATACAATTGTGCTTTTATTTTGTTGTTGAAATGTGTTTCATGTTTACCTGAATATATATGTGGTTGGGAGGGAGCCAGAGATGTACTGTGCAACACTAGGGAGGAGGAAACTGACATCACTGTTTTTTTTCTATGGCTTAGATCCATCATAGAGGCACTGTGACTCAGGACGTGACAATCCTTTTTTACTTGAACATTTGGCTGCATGCCTAGAGCAATAGAGAAGCTCAGCATAACCAGTAGTCAATTGGTGGCGGGGAATAAGCACAGTGAACCCTATCTTGGCTACAGTGGCTAGGAGCAGTGCATAGGTTGAAACCTACCTTCCTGGAGGTGTGATAGTTATTCTCTGGCTCTGTCCCGGGGTGGGCAGAAAATCCAGAGACTTCCCAGCAATATAATGCCATTTAATGGCATTAGGTCAAAGGACATGAGTCCATGGACCGCTGGATCAGCAACCAACCAACCAGCAATGGGGCGACTGAAAATAAGCAGCTTTATCCACCAAGCTAAACGACTCCATAGACAACTTACAGAACTGCCTGAAGTTCACAGTCCCTTAAGGTCTGTACCAGAACAATACAAACCCCTTGGAGTGAAAGGCATGGAATGCCAATATATATTCAGACCCATGCGAAAGGAATACTAAGCTAGGACGAACAGAACAGTATGCAGCGAAGGACAGTCACCCTCTTGGATGAGGAATATCCACAAGACCTATGTGTCAGAGTATACACAGATGGGTCAGCACAGAATGCAGTGAGGAATGGAGGTGCAGATGTTATATAGAATATCCACATAAGTCTAGAGGCAAGATCAGAACATCAACAGGGAAATTATGCAATAATTATGATGCAGAAATTCAAGTAATTAGGGTAGCAACTGAAAAACTGCTGGACTCCAATCCTGGCCAACAGCCCGTGGTATTCCTGTCAGATGCTAGGTCAGTGCTTCAAGCTCTCCAGTCTGGAAAACTAACAGACATGCAAAAACTGAAAAAAATCAACTGTCTTACCAGAATAGGGTAACCATGCAGTGGATACCCTCTCACTGTGGAATACCAGGAAATGAAAAAGCAGACCAACTGGCTAAGGAAGGTGCTGCCGAAGACCAACCAGATCTACTAATCCCCTATCATCAGAAAAGAACAGATGATCAAGTCAGTAAAAAAGTCACAAACACCAAAACAAGATGACTATTACATTATGAAAAGATCAGAACAAGTTATAATTCTACGCCTCAGAACAGGACACAACTGACTCTCCAGTCACATGTACTAAAGTTCAAGATTGGTAACACTGCCATGTGTACATTTGGGCAGGCAGCACAGAGTACCAAGCATATACTTCAAGATTGTTATGAGTATGAAATGCTGTGGCAGATATATTGGCCAGAGGAAACAACACTGGAATCAAAGTTCTATGGGCGACTGTATGAACTACAAAACACAGTGAGTTTTATTAAGGAGATAGAATTACAGATATAGACATGTTTCAAGTGAACGAAAGAAGAAGATATTAATTTGTAGTAATATGTTGCTGCTTGACTTATTTGTATGATTGTTGTAGTTGGAGCATAATTGCAGATATCAGCTTTTTGGTATAGGTATATATATGGATCTTTTCCAATCACTTGGCCAGGTTTCTGTTTTCGAGTTCGTGATGCATAACTTATAATAGATGTGTTCTCCTCGCCTCCTGCTTGAATCATTTCAACTATTTTGTTGCGCCCTGCAGTTTTTAATGAAACCGTAGCGTGTGTTATTGTTCTTTAGCACAAATTATACTAGACATTGCCATGGTTATACAAGAGCATTCACAAATATAAACGAATTATTTTAAAGCATTCAGTGCTTTAAATGAGAACAGAAAAAAGAAGAAGATTCATTGCTGGAGTGAAAAGACGCCTGAATATGACTAACAACTAAACATCGCCTTCATCAACATAGGAAAGACATTCACAGAGTTGACACAAAAAAATTGTGATTAATATTGACAGACTATAGAATATATGGACAATTATTAGACAATATAAGAGGTCACAACAGTTACTTGAACGTGAAATGCGCAGAGCTTTATACAGAAATTGCCAAAGTATAATCAGGACTACTGTGGGCACAAATGATCCATTTGATTTAAAAAACAGACATCAGACAAGGCTGTGTACTATCACCTCTTCTGTGCATAACATACATAGATATGTGCATAACTAAAGAAGCAGATCCTAGAAACGAATCCACCACAGCAGAGAAACCAAATAAAGAACACAGTTCACTAAATGAACGTTCACTAAATGAACTGCTATTTGCAGATGATCAAAGTTTAATATATGAATCTGAAGATGAATTACAGTGGCACAATTTCAACTTCACGCCATGATGATTAAAGGAACAAATGGAAATGACAATGTATAGATCAATTGTTGGATTATTTGTTCAGGATAGGGGTTGACATAATAGAATCTTTTAAAGATTGCCTTTTTTAAATTGATGTGTCATAGTGACAAGAATGTGAAATTGGACGAATTGAGCATGAACCTGAAGGACAGACTGAGAAATATTGATAACTAGTATCTTTAAAAAGTGTTTGGACGGATTTGTGTGCTGTTGTCTCCAATGTGGTACACATGTGACCCTGACATATTATGGGTCTTAGGCCTATTATTATTATTATTACAGTGGAATCCCTATATAACAAATTGGTCCGACCAATGAAAAATGTATAATATAGGCCTAAGACCTAACCAAAACATGTATAGGCCCTATACAATTACATACAATAAAGAATAAACTGATTGGAGATTCTGAAAAGTGTCAAATATAAAATTCTGTTTTTAAATTAAGTATTATTGTTGTTATAGTTATAACCAGGAAGATACAAGAGAATATACCACCATTGTGTTCCAAGTGAACTTCCATGAAAATGTTCTTTTGGAATTATTTCACTAAAGACTTGAATGTCAGACATGTTCATGTAGTACTGCATTTGTTGTTTCTAATAAGGGTAAAGGTTATCCTGACAATGGAACCAGACTTCTCTTGAAACAACTGTGGTCCACTTATCAACTGCCCATATTTGTACTTGTGGATGCAGACCCTCATGGCATTGAAATCATGATTATCTATAAATATGGATCTAAGGTAGTGACCACTGTATCAATTCTCAGTCATCTCACCTTCTATTATTTAGCTGGTGTCATTGAGTGTTATATATAATTTTATTTACGTATTTCCACTGAACAAACATTTAAAAGATGCTGCTAAACGGAAGTGAGAATTTATGGTTCTTTCTTAGTACGTGGGTGCCGGATCTCACACTTTTCAATATACCGACTTCGCGTTTTTAATAATTTATTCCGGTTTCTAGTTTATAACGCACCAGTTGCAACAACCTGTTGCCAACCAAAAAAACATTAGGCCTATGTCGCAAAATTTAAACATGACCAAACTGGTTAAGTTACCTGTAGTAAAATGTAAACATTAGGCCTATCTTGCAAGTGCAACACAACATTAGTCCTATGTCGCGAGTGCGGCAAAACATTAGGACTGTAGGTAATTTGGCATTTGGGATTAGTATTGGAAAATTTTGCTTAGGCTATAAATTTATTGTGACAGGGTTTTAAATAGTGATGGCATCGTTTGTCATGTTTGAAACCAGATTTATTAAGTTCTGTAACAATTTTTCTTTTTATATAGGCCTATGTAATTTTTCAGAAAGTAAAACGATGCCCAAACCAGCAGTTAATATTTTAAAACATCAACATTATGCAAATTAGCCAAAATTTTGAATATTTATATATTCAAAATGAATATTGAATATTTTGAATAGTTGTACGTACATCTGAGAATCACAGCAATGTGATGAATAGTAGCGTTTTGTCTTTATGAATACAAAACGATATAGTTTCTGTCGTATTTTATTATGTTTAATAGATATATAATTTATTTTCATTATAATTAGCTGCCGTTTTGAATATCAATTAGTTCTGTGTCCATCTGAAAATTCTAGAAATGTTATCAACATAAGCGTCTTGTATTCACGAACAAAAAAATGTATAGTTTGTGTAAGCCTATTGTACGAGTATTATTGGAAATAACAAAGATAATTGAGAAATTATCATCTTGGCTACATTTTGTGGTCACAAGTTTTATTTATATTTTCCTATATGTTTCATGTAAATTATTTTGATGTCAAATTCATTAGAAATAAATTATAATTTTTTTTCAGTATTGACATGTACAGACTTGGCTGAGGTATCATGAATTGCAATTTTCAAGGGCTATCTAACTATATTATTTGTAATTATGTAGCACTATTTTTAAAATTTTGTCAAAGTACCTAAACCAAGTGAAGTAAATTAGATTAGTTTGTGAATTTCATGTTTCGTCGCTTGATATACAGTAATACTGTGTCCTGTCAGAGTATTGGTAGCAATACTGTTATAAATAACCAAATGGTCAGAGCGTGTCCGACAAAGTGGATGGTGCCGCAGTAACCTAATGAACAAATAGTCAAGCAAAATGAATTAAACAGGTTACTAAAACACTTACCTTGTCTATTAATAAAAATATATTTAAAAAAGTATATATAAAAAAAACATACAATAAAACTAAACAGGACAATTCTCCACGTATCGGCTCAAATTGAACCTTTTTCAAGAGACAAACAACAGAAAACAACAAAATAAAAAACAAAATAGATGACTAGATTTCATCAAGCCCCGTCTCCATAGCGCAGGGATGGCAACGCATCTAATTAAAGAGAAAATGCGTGCATTCATTATAAACAAACCGAAAGTGGGAAATTAGAGGCACTATAGATGTAGTTGGGATGTTTATAATGAGTGCAAGAATAAAAAGAAAAAGATAATAAAAATACCCCTTTTGTCACTTTATCAGACAGGCAGGTTTTAAGAACATAGTCACAACAGGCAAGACTGAAGGGAACAGAGACAGATGGGGACGTGAGAAAATATTCTTGTGACAACCTAGCAAGGCTTGGAAACAACGATCCTGATAACAATACTGTGAACAGAGAACCATGGTCACCTACGCCAACCAGAATGGCATATGATAATGATAGATGAGTAATGATGAGGTTGTGTGGTGGTGGGGTGAGTGGGTTTGGGGAAGGAAGGATACAAGAAGAATCATCATTTGAAAGCGCATGGAATGAATGTGAAACCAAATATAGACATAAACATATATATAAAACCAAACCTAAACATACATAGAAATGTATACACACACTGCTTCCTAACTCTTAATAATTTACTCGCATTCCACAGCCAGTTGTCATAATCATTGTCTACTACAACTATTTTCCTGAAGCGTTCACCGTCTGCTATAACTAATTTCCGGCACCAGTTCTCTTCCCTTACCTTGACTTATATTGCGCTACACATTTCGTAAAAGTTCACATAGTTTTGTTAAATTATTGGCACCTGCTTACTAGGAACGTACCGAATGGATAGAACAGTATGTCCTCCAGCTGTTATTTTCTGTCAATATTTTGGCAGCATCGAGTAACAAAAAAAATACATGTAGCACATGTTCCTATATGCTGCTCTTTTCTAGCAACATCATATTTCACTCCCAGGTCCTGCATTCTAGCCATAGACATGGAAGAAGAAATACTCACCACATCATTCAACTGGTGTAACTCCTAGATTGCATTCGAAATATTAGCACCATCCATTGAACTACAAATCATGCGGTTGTATCTGTGGGTCTCACCAATGGCACACTAGAAAAACAGCACATGCAACAGAAAACCTTAGTAGATGACATGTTGGTATAGTGAGGCTATCTTATGGAAGTTTTGTAGTTTGGTAATAAACGATAATATCGCTGATGAGGAACTGGTCTCGTTGAAGAATGTAAAAGATACCATAAATAAAACATCGGATGGCACACCAGGAAAAGATACCGTAAAGAAAACATCAGATGGCGCACCAAGGCCCTATGGAATACGCTACAGCCTCCTGAAAGGTATTGCAGACGACCAGCTTAAAATAACTGTTGATGATTTCAACACGTCTAAAAACAGGACGTATACCAGAAGAGTGGCTACACAGCTACCTTCTCCTCCAGGCAAAGACAGTTCCGACATCAAGAATTATCGTATCATCACTTTACAAAATGTCTACGGCAAGGTGCTGGAGATAATAATCGCTACAAGACTGACATTCAATTTAGAAAATAGAGGTCTACTTCCTGTTACTCTAGGTGCATACAGACCGAGGAGAGACACGACCATAAATGCGGCAGTCATCGCCTATGACATCTACGAGGGATTTCAGACAAAGAAAGAAACAATGGTCGCCACCGTCGACCTAGAAGATACTTACAACAGAGTCAGCTTTGGCCAGCTAATACATCTGCTAAACGAACGCAGCATCGACTAGTGGATAATTCGATGGATAGCAATGGTATTAATGTTCAGACCTGTTGCTCCGAGATTGGGATCCTGGACATCAGAAATCAGAACTATAGCACCGGGATTACCACAGGAATCGCCACTATCACCTGTGCTCTTTAATGTCTACACATACAAAATAGCGCAGCTTCAAGACGCTGGGCCCGACAGGATACTAACATATGCGGATGACCTCTTGCTATACAATCACGGCAGAAACAGAAGAGACATGATTGAGGACGTCCAGCGTAATCTAGAAGATTTGTCGCTCTGGTGTACTAACTTCAAGGCAGTTATCAATCCCACCAAGGCAAACATCATCTGGTTCTCACTGAACAACAAAATAGTCACAGACACATTACCAGCAGTCTCCTGCATGGGCATCAACATTGACAGGGAGCAGATTATGAAATATCTAGGCATCACTTTTAATAGAAGTCTATCTTTCGCGAAACATGTGGACAATATCATTCAGAAAGCTGGGAGTGCAGTCAAAATCATGTCATCTGCAGAGATGCCGCAATGAACCCTTTTTCAGATGATATGGCAGTGGTATTATCTGTGTTGGACTATGGTTTAGGGTTATTAACACTGTCGCAAACACAGGTGGATAGATTGGAGAGAGTTCAAAATGAGACCATGAGAGCTGTCTTAGGATGCACAAGCGATACACCTATCGTGGCCATGAGGTTTCTCCTAGACCTACCCTAGCATCACATCAAGACATAAAATAGCCCAGGTTAAAGAATGCTTCAAGGTCGCAATAATTATGTCTTACACCAATCTCTAGACAACACAAAAGGAAAGCGAATCAAGAGAGGAAGGTCCTGGATGTCAGAAGCAGAAGATACCCTACTCAGAGTTTGTGAGCTTGAGGAAGTGGGAAGAGGCTGTGAATGGGTGACATTTGGCAAAGAGAGAAAATTATTGTCAGCAGTGGTGATACAGTTGGGAAGAGAGTGCCGCGACTGGGCTGCCAACAGAACAGAGGAAATGATCCATGAACTCATATTGCAGCACTCGAAGCCACACGATACAATAATTTACACAGACGGCTCAGTAACGCAAGAAACAAATAGGTGTGGTTGGGGTTTCATGGCCTACCAAAATGGCAAGACATTATGTGAGAAATCAGCTGCCTACCCCAATACAACATCGAGTATGAGAATGGAAATAGAAGCGGTGACAGCAGCTGTCACTTGGCTAGCGACGCAACCACCAACAGACTCAGTTATTCTATCGGACTCTCAAAGTATGCTGCGCAAGATAGAAAAGTGTATGATCAGAACTGAATGGGTCACTCTTCTCGACAATGCGCAGAGCATTACATAGATTTACTGTCCTGGTAATGCTGGGGTCAGGGGAAACGAAAGAGCCGATGTGTTCACTGATAAAGCTTTGGTGAATGCATCGAGATAAGAAGAGACATTATTGAATTGATTAGAGCAGTCATGGATAGCCTACGAGAAGACGAGGAGGAAGTCGAACGTGACAATGTACATATTCAGAGAATGGTAGAAATGGGAGTGACTAGAGGTGATAGGAGAAAGTGCTCCCTCTCCGGAAAGATCAGAAGTTTAAAAATACTTATGTGGGGCATGGTACAAAAAAGGTTGGAAAACACTGGATTAACCCTTTCAATTCCGGCCGATGAAGAAAAACTCTGGGCTTCGCACCTAGGGCAAGGGAAATAACTCTGCAAAAATGAGGTGATTGTACAATAAAATTAATATAAATATGGAAGAGGTATTGATCAGCGAACATATCTTTGACAGTTTCATGTTAGACAAGTTTACTTGTCATGTAACAAAAAAATAGGGTTTCTTGTCAGCTTCATTTAATTGCGTCAAAATATTTGCTAATAAATGTTCAAATGGACAGCTGAAAAACAGCTCCCCAGTAAACAACCTCTGTTTCAAAAATAATGGAACCATCCAGGAACTAAAGCTGCAGGCGGCGGACCGTATCATATGGAGAACCAAAACCTCTGCACTATGTGTTGCTTGCAGCACGAAAGGAACAAACTAAGTGAACAACACCATTCTGTAACTTAACTACACCAAACATATAAGCCTATTCACATAAAAATAGCCCTATAATCTGATCAAGTAAATTCTTGTTGGAAGCAAGATGATAAATTAAATATTCTTGAGACCAACAGGAATTTAACCAGTCCGTTCTGATGGCACCAAATCATATGGAAACTAAAGTAAATAGATTTTTCGGTGCTTGCGCATCTCCAAAAAAGGATGCGATTTTGTCAAGACATTCACATTGTGCACTCAAGTCACTTAGAACGGACGAATCGAGGCAATGACTATTACAACAACAACGAACATCCCGTACAATTATTGAAGTATCCTCAGTAACATATAACATCCGTATTGGAAACAACTAATCACAGTAACAAACAAATACAGAGAGATCCGAATGTGTATCTAAACGCACATGAAACAAATGTTATGACAACAGACGAACAAAGATCAAACCAATAATCAAAATAGACAATATAGAACTGGAATGTGTAAACAAATTTGAATACCTTGGATCAAGTATAAACAGTTCCAGGAATTGTGTGGTTGAGATCAAAAGAAAACTCACAATTGCAGCATTCAAACTAAACACAAATGAGAAAGCTGTAGCAAAGTAGTAATAATGACACTAAAATAATCCTTTTAACTTTTAGAACACTGAATTAAAATGACACAATTTCCCCTTGGGCCTGGATTCTATTCTTACAATTTGCGTTATTTTGTGTGAGTGTTTGGAAAATTCAAATTTTTAGAGATTGTGAAATAATTTTTTCACATATAAAAAAATAAGTGAATAAGCATTAATGGAGTGGTTCTGTTCTCGAAGTCCACAATGGTTTGATTCAAAGCTTTCTCAATTGCTATTATCTCTTCTGTGTAGTTAGAACAGATATCTCCACATGGGCCAAACATTTTGCTTAGTATTTAGGGTCTGTGTTCGGGTATTTTCTCACAGCTCCATATCCAGCAGTTGTGGTAGCGTTTTGTGTGGATGCATCTGTGTATACATGAATTATATCTGGTGAGTATGTATGAATTGTTTCTAGGGCAATGGTTTTTAGGAATGAGGTTACAGTGTTCTAATCTGCCGAGGGGTCAGAGAGTTTGGCCCTTATGGTAGGAGTTATTACTTGTCTGCAGGGCGGTTCAATGTCTATCTTTTCCTCTTGTTCTCTGTTGGCAGATGGTGCTTTTTGCTTGCTTTTCTTGCATTATTGAGGAACGATGTTTTGAGTATTATGTGTTTTTCCTGACACTTTTCCGTCATTTTAATATTTTCTTCTGTGGTGTTAATTTTTCATGTATCTTTCAAAGGTCTCTACTACCACTTGTCCTCTTCTTATGTGCAAGGATTCTATGTCTGTGTGGATCTCACATGCATCAGTCTGGTGGTTGTCATTGCACCGCATATGAATCGTAGTGCGTTATTTTGGACTTTTCTAATCTCTGTAGGAGGCTTTTTCTTGCTATTGCCTGTACAGAAAGTGAGTAGTCAATTGCTGATCAGACATATCCAGTTAATAACTGACACAGAGCATGCAAATCAGTTCCCCACTTTAAGCATGAAGTGAAATGCTTTATCCTTGTGATCGTTTTCTTAATCAGATTTTCTATGTAGTGCTCCATTGTGAGCCTCTGATCAAGTTCAATTCGGAGATATCTTGGGAATTTCTCATATGCTATTATTATTATATTTTTATACTCATAATATTCAAACAAATAAAACACTAGGAAAACCAATAAACAAATAGTAAAACATAGAGTTGTCTCTTACTTAGCATGCCAATCCGGTCCGTTGAACATTAGGTTTAGAGATATTTCAATCTGACACAAATCTTATGTGCTAGGCTTATATGAAAGCGATGAAATGTCTGGCTCTGTTCTTTGAAAGTAGTATGCATATTATCTCAAATAGAGAACTTATTAATTGTATTAGAAGACGACAATCACAGTTCCTGGGTCATGTCATGAGAAGAGGTGGGCTGGTGAACATCGTAACACTGGAAAGATCGAGGGTAAGAGAGACAGCGGAAGACAACATAAGAAAATGTTGGATGGCTTGAAAGCCGGGCATGATGCAGAAGCACCAGAAACTATATTTAAATGTATAACAAACAGAGGACTGTGGAGAAACATGATCGGCTACGCTGGAAGGCATGGTACCAATGAATGAATGAATGAATATATATATATATATATATATATTTAATTATATAGTATAGTATGGAATTGTATGGTATGGTATGGCATGGCATGGCATGGCATGGCATGGCATGGTATGGTATGGCATGGTATGGTATGGTATGGTATGGTATGGTATGGTATGGTATAAGACTTTCTACTTTTTACGTTTCTAGTGAACAAAAGTTTTACTATTACTAATAACATTTTTAGCAGTGTACATCTATAAATAAATTTTCAATATCGCATCACAAATCACAACAGGTAGAAGATAATTATCTAATTTTTGCTAAATGTAGCAGTACAATCCAAATGACCTTTTATAAATGAACTGACATGGTACTATAGACACCCACCATATAATCTGTAGACATAAAATCAACACATGAGAGATTAAAGCAAATGTGTATCTTTGATTATGCATGTCTTTGTCTACATCTACCCCTTACACTGTCTATTGTAATACACTGCATAAATGTAAACACAAATAAAAACTATGATAATTTTTTTCAGCGTCAAGCATTTGATAACATACATTTAGCAGTTCCTGCTATTGAATGGATAGGAATTCTACCTGAAGATGTTGACAGGTAAGCTTTCTGTTATTGATTAATGTCATCCTTATTAACCTTAAGCACACTTGGTTTAGTGCGTTCGACAAGGGGAGTCAAGTTTCAGAGTGCTATTGTCGCATGCACTTGCCCGTTGCAATGAAGCGTTTACAGTATGTGGCACAGTTTGATTGGTTAATGCACATAATTGGGAACATGTGCAGTTGAAGCTGGCACATTTCCATGTCCGTCCTCTCCCTTTTGCAAAGTTCTCAGTAGCTGCAAAATGTAGAAATGTGTGTTTTCCTACCGACACCCAGGGCATCAAGTTTGTTCTATAATGGAAACTATTTTCGTAGAAATTATAATGGTGAAAATTCTGAAGATTCAAATAGATTATATTATGATCAACAATAGATTTAGAAATAGTGTTTAAAAAATCACTAAAACATACCCAGGTGCAGATATCAACTCTGACAATAATCCAATGCTATGCAAAATACATGTCAAACTTAAAAAATAGTACATAGAAGAGTTCAAGAACCACAGATAGAACCACATAAGCACTAAAACAACCAGACATACAACAAAAATACCTTGTAGATATAAGGAATAGATATGAACATCTAATGATAGAGTGTATGGAACAATACAGAAGGGAAAGTCCAGAAGAGAAAATAGACAATAAATGGGACAGCCTAAGGAACAGTATTCAAACATCAAATGAAAATTTACCAATAAGAAAAACCAATAACAAACAAACATGTATGACAGATGAAATATTAGAGAAAATGTCAGAAAGAAAGAAAGCTAAAAATACCCCAAAATACTCAATTATAGTCAAGGAAATACGTAACATGTGCAGAACAGCGAAAAAACAATGGCTAGAAACAAAATACAGTGAAATAGAGGAGATGTACATACAACTGAAGACAAAATTAATGCATAAGGAAATACAGCTGATCACAAATAAGAAAAATCTTATAAATGCATTATGATGCAGAATCATCAGAAACTATATTTAAATGTATAACAAACAGAGGACTGTGGAGAGACATGATCGCCTACGCTGGAAGGCATGGTACCAATGAATAAATGAATATAAATATATATATTATATTACAGTACAGTACAGTACAGTACATTACAGTGCAGTACAGTAAAGTATAGTACAGTACAGTATAGTATAAGACTTTCTACTTTTTATGTTTCCAGTGAACAACAGTTTTACTATTACTAATAATATTTTTAGCAGTGTACCTCTATAAATAAATTTTGCAATATTGCATCACAAATCACAACAGGTAGAAAATAATTATCTAATTTTTGCTAAATGTAGCAGTATGACCTTTTATAAATGAACTGGCATGGTACTATAGACACCCACCATATAATCTGTAGACATAAAATCACCACATGAGAGATTAAAGCAAATGTGTATCTTTGATCATGTAGGCTAGCCGGGGGTAAGATGGCACACAGGGCAAGACGGCGTTTCGGTTTTTTTCCGAGTCTGTGGATTTTTTCGGTAGGACACGTGACTAGGTCTGGCGGGAAATGTCCATTCTATGACACAACGAAATTTGACAGTTCTCGGAAAGGTCGTTTTCCAACCATGAGGTAAGTTTGTTTTTCATGGGTCTTGAACTATTTTTTTTCCAACTTTTTACTCCTTGTCTACTGTTGTCATTACTGTCATATTTTTTTACATGTTTAAACTAAAACATATATTGTATTGTTAAGTTATTAATCACATTACATTGTTAAAATACTTTATTTTTTTGGTGACATTTGATTAAAGTTGCTAACCATATAATTTGGGGAAAGATGGTGCACAGTTAGTGGGGCAAGATGGCGCATTCAAAATGTTATGGAAAATACAGATGTCATGGATGCTGATCTAAGGCTGGGGGAGACTGATATATATATATATATATATATATATATATATATATATATATATATATATATATATATATATATATATATATATATATATATATATATATATATATATATATATATATATATATATATATATATATATATATATATATATATATATATATATATATATATATATAGTTATAATGATCAACGAACCCTACAAAAGCATTATTAGCTTTAAAACGGAACTTGCATACTATTTTTTTTAGAAATTTTATTTTCAAGGTAAAGTTACAAAACTAGGTTTATATATATTTATTCTATCTATTCTTAACACACATTTACACACTGCCTGTGTGTTAGACCTGTTTCAGAGATGATTGCTCTATTGTATAATGGTTTGTATCACCTTTATTCCTGCGCCATCTTGCCCCCAAAAATGGGACAAGATGTTTTTTTTACATATGTTAGAAAATTATCACTCTACTGTCTACACATAGTTGTATGTTGTCAATAACATCACAAATGTAAGATAAATGGATAAGCTATACACTGATACCAGTTTGGTCTCTCATAATTACATCTAGTTGTCAGAATATGCTAAAATGTGAAATGTGTGCCATCTTTCCCCCTGCTACCATATGTTTTTGCCTACATCTACCCCTCACACTGCATTAAAAAGTGGGAAAAATAATATTTGATTAAACAGAAGTGCTTACAAGATGGGCAGATTATGTGAAAACTGTTTGATGACCAATGGAAAAAAAAACAACAATACACAACAATGATGGACCAGCAATACTGAAATCAGAAGTAGAACATGCAATAAAATGTAGAAAGGTTGCAGGCTCCGACAACATAACAGCAGACATAATAAAACTCTAAATGAGTTTGGTGTAGATACTATCACATAACTTTGCAATGACATATACGAAACAGGCCATATACCTAAAGACCTAACATCATCAATATTCATACCACTACCTAAGAAGCCCAGGGCTGTGGACTGTACATAATATAGAACAATAAGTCTAATGAGCCATCTAACTAAAATATTCCTCAAGATAATACATGGAAGAATTAAGAACAAGATAGACACAAAGGTTAGTGAAGAACAATTCAGTTTTAGGAAAAACAAAGGAACCAGAGAAGCTATACTGAGTATCCGACTAGGGATAGATAAATATATAGAAGTCAAAAAAGTATCTATATTTACTTCATAGACTACAGCAATGTCTTTAACAGAGTCCAACATGAAAAATAAATCAAATGTCTTCAAATAATAGGTACAGATGGAAAAGACATCAGACTAATTAGAAATATATATTGGGAACTAAGTGCATCAATAAGGTGTGAAAACAGCTACTCACCATACATAGAAATAAGGAGAGGGTAAGACAAGGATGCATTTTATCACCAAGCCTGTTTAATATCTACACCTAGAATATCTTTAAAAATATAGAAGAAATGCCAGGACTCAAGATCACTGGGAAAATAATAAACAACCTTAGATATGCAGATGACACTGTTCTTTTGGCGGAAAATGAACATGAAATACAAAGACTAATAGATCAAGTCAATAAATCAAGTAATGAATATGGACTGGATACAAATATAAAAAAAAACAAAAAACCATGATAATCAGCAAAGACACAGAAGGAGGTAAACATAAACATACAGGGAGAGAAACTACAACAAGTAAAACATTATCAATATTTTGGACACATAGTCACAAATGATGGCAGATGTCAAAGAGAAGTTAAAAGAATAGGAATGGCTAAAAGTACCTTCAATGACATGAAGAAATTATTAATTTCTAAACAAATTACAAACAAGGTGAAAATGAGAATTATAAAATGCTACATCTATTCTATATTAATGTATGGCTCAGAAACATGGACACTAAATAAACAATTAGAAGACAAAACTGATGCCTTTGAGATGTGGGTATATAGAATAATATGGAGAAATCATGGAAAGAGAAGAAAACAAATAAAGAGGTGCTAAAGACACTTAATATGAAGAAAGAACTACTAAGAGAAATGAAGATCAGGCAAATATGAGAGTAAAGTCACAGGGACTCGAGCAAGAGGTAGGCAGATACAAGTAGGAGAGTAACATCACACGATGGACAGGTTACAGTCTAGCAGAGTACACCACCAAGACAAGAGACAGGAGATGTTGGAGATGCGTTGCAGCCAACCTTCAATGCGGAGACGGCACTTAATGATGATGATGAGATTCTGATGAGGAGGAAATTGTGGAATTCACAGAGGCAGACATCGCTCCATTAGATGATGTGATGTTGGAAAGAGATAATATTAGTGACACTGGTTCTGTTGGCAGTGTGACTGACGACATTTTGAAGGATGAGATTGTTAATAATTCTCGTGCTCCTTCAGGTTATAGTCATGATTGGATTTGCGACTTCGATGAAGTTATTGGACCTATAGGCTTAGCTGACAACGTTAGTGAGGTAGATGTGTTTCATCTGTTTATTACATATGATATTCTCGAAATTTTGGTGACTGAAACTAATCATTATGCTAAACAGGTTAGTAAATCAAAGAAGGGACAGGGCGTGAGCAATTCATCTCGTGTGAAGCTGTGGAAGGAAGTCACAGCTAATGAGATGAGAACATTTGTTGCTTTGGTGCTCTTGGTGGGAAAAACGTTTATCCTTTGATTTGTATTGGTCAAATGATTGTCTCCTTGACATGCATGGGTTCAGGAAAGTCATGAGTAGGAACAGATTATTAGCTATTCTTTCATTCCTGCACCTTGTGGACAACATAAAAACTGTTTCACAAGAGCAACCCAGCCGCAGCAAGGCGTTCAAGATACAAGCGTCTGTAAACAAACTTCTTCCTATTTTTCAACAATATTATAGTCTCTCCATTTACTTGCGTCGATGAAAGAATGGTTGCTTTCAATGGTAGGTCTTTTGTCTTATGCAGTACATGCCCAAGAAACCCTCAATGTGGGGTATAAACGCTTGGGCACTGACTGACTCGAAGACTAATTATCTCTGGAACTGGAAGCTGTACCTTGGGAAAGAGGACAACGTGGACCAAACCATAGAATTGGCTCACAATGTTGTGAGTCATTTGTTATTCCCCATGCAAAAGCTAGTGCTGTATTTGGCAGATTACGCAACAATGTATGGGACAGAAGAGGTATAAGAACAACCACCAAACTACAAGTATATCATGCTGCTGTTATACAAACCTTACTATACGCCTGCGAAACGTGGACAGTGTATGCTAGACATGCAAGAAAGTTAAATCATTTCCATCTTACCTGCCTACGTAAATTACTAAATATCCATTGGTGGGACAAAGTACCAGACTACGAGGTCTTGGAAAAATCAACCTCAATAAACATCCACACAATACTTATGAAGGCGCAGGCACGCTGGGCAGACCATCTTGTGCGTATGGAGAACTCGCATTTGCCAAAACAAATATATTATGGAGAACTCAAGGCAGGATTTCGAAAAGCTGGTGGACAGAAAAAGCGTTTCAAATACACGCTCAAGTCATCCTTGAAACATCTTAACATTGACGTAGGCGCTTGGGAGAGCCTCACTCAGGATAGAACAGCATGGCGTTACAGCATTAGAACGGGAGCACTAGCGGCGGAAGAATTCAGACAAGAAACTGCAAGACAGAAGTGGACACGTAGAAAAGAAAAAAACATCTCAACCTCACACAGATACCTTGTATTGTTGTCAATTCTGTAAAAGAACATTTTGTGCGCGCATTGGACTTGCTAGTCATTTAAAAACGCACTATTAACTTTATTATTTTATTATTTATTGTTATTATTATTATGGTTGAGTTTTTGGTCATCGTCGATCACGACGGACGAACATCATTCCCCATGCATGATAAGGGCCATGTTGTCTACATGGACAATTTCTTTTCCTCTCCTAATCTTTTCAAGGGGCTTGCCGAGAATCAGATAGGTGCTTGTGGCACACTACATTTGAATCGCAAAGATGTCACCGCTGTGATTAAGTCTGCAAAACTCAAGACTGGTGACACATCTATTACTGCTAGAGATGGCAACATTCTCTACATGGCATTGTATGACAAGAGGAAAGTTCATTTGATGACATCTACACACGATGCGCAGACCTTCAATAGGAAGGTCCGTTCCAAATATCATGATGGTAATGAGCGAGCGTGGTAAAACCATGTGCTACAGGTATATACCTGTCATATGGGAGGTGTTGATTGTGATGATAAGCAGCTAACATATTATTTGTTAGCCCAAATGACCTACAAGTGCGTGCATCTGAGCTGAAGTCTTCGTGAGTGTAATCGTTGTCACACTGTTTGAAAAATGGCAGCCAATATCAAGCGGTCTAAACGAGGTGGCTCAAAAAGGAAAAGTCACCGGGCGGGTGCTAGAAGAACGAGATCGAAAATAGCTAGGCTAGGAATTAAAAACGTGCGTGTGCTGTTTTGGAATGTGGCCAGTGTACACAAGCGTAGAACAGAGCTAGAAAAGATGTGTTATGAGGCTGACGTCATTGCATTGCAAGAAACACAGCTAGGTGAAAGTGGTAATATCAGGATAGCCGGATTTCAGTGTTTCTACAACAGGCGACATCTTGGACAGGCAATCTTAGTACGCGAGGGTTTTAGTGTATGCGAGGTTGATATGTCCAAGTGGGATATTGACAATATCCAGTTACAGGCAGTGAGGGTCCAGAGGGTCCAGCACCCAATCATGATTGTAAATGTGTATGCCTGCAACACGAGCATTGATCTTCAGGGTTGGAAGATCCTAGGGGAGATAATGGAACAGGAAAAGCAGATCCTCTTTTGTGGTGACTTCAATGCGAAAGGTACATCATGGGGCAATAGTGCTTCGAACAAACAGGGAAGAGAACTTGAGGAGGCCCTGACAGATACGGACCTGGTGTGCCTTAAAGATGGCCGTATAACACGGATGGCAAGCAGGGATGGTGATGATGATAGCGCTATCGACCTGACATTGGTGTCATCAGCTGCTGTGGCTATCTGCAAATGGGACGTGCTGGGGCATCATGGCAGTGACCACCTCCCATGTGTTGTTCTCTTAAAAAATGACAAAAGTAAGCAGATAAGGCCAAAGGTAAGATCCTTTAAATATGATCGAAGAGGAGTGGATGTTGTGAGCAGAATTCGACAAGACAAACGTAAGGCTCAAGTAGTGGGAAATCTGGTGTGGGATAGGCCCTCCTGGTGGAAGAGGTTCAAAGGGCATGGAGCGAGAAACGGAAAGCAGTATCACTATGGCAAAGGGCACGGAAACGTGTTGCGGCTCAGCCCATGGAGGTCGCACAATGGAAACGGAAGAAAGATATCTTAGTCCAAACATTCAAAGATATTGCAAAGTCAGCAAAGGCGTCAAAATGGGACGAATTTTGCAAAGAGATAACACGCGAAAAGTCACTAAAATTGTTCTGGCGGTTACACAAATCCATGAATGGTCTCACAAGACGCGTGACTATTGCCGATTTCCAGAGCGACGATACCGTCTGGCAGAAGACGGACGAGACACAAGGTGCGGCATTGCTGGCACACTACACCGCACAAATTGGTCAGAGAAACGTGGAGGCATATCAAGAAATCATGAAAACGCTCACAGACACGTGTAAGAACTTGAGCATGGAAAACCATATGCTAATCACAGTTGAAGAAATCAGGAAGGCACTGAAAAGTACAAAAAATACAGCACCAGGGCCAGATGGTATTAGATACGATGACATTAGTCGAAGAACGGATGAGGAGTTGGGAGAGTTGGCGGACATGTTCAATAATAGCCTTCTAAAGGGCACAGTGAAAGAAGACTGGTTGCACAGCTATTTAGTTCCACTACACAAACCTGGGAAGGACCACACCAGGATACATGGCTACAGAATAATAACTATGCAGAATACGATTGGCAAGCTTTTGGAAAAAATTGTGGCCCGGAAGGTATCGTGTTATCTTGAAAGAAATAAGTGTTTACCAACATTGTTAGGAGGATATCGTCCAGGAAAGAAGACATGGCAAAATGCAGCCATATTTGCGCAGGATGTTTTTGAGGGGCTCGATTCGCGCATGGAGACATGTGCGGTCGCAATAGACCTTGAGGATGCGTACAATAGGGTGTCCTTGGATATCTTGATGCACCAGCTGTTAAATCTTGCAGTTAATCCTTTTGTCGTGCGTTGGGTTGGCGCCGCCCTGATGCACAGGGTTGTAGTTCTTAAGTGTGGTAACTGGATATCTACACCAACGGTTATTAGCCCTGGCCTGCCACAGGGATCGCCTCTATCTCCTGTACTTTTCAATGTATACACAGTACATATCGCTGGCAATCAAATCACAGGTGTTGGCAGAACGATGTCATATGCCGATGATATCCTGGTGTATAGACAGGGCAGAAATCGAGAAGAGTGCGTCGTGGAACTACAGAAGGAGCTGGACAGACTGACAAATTGGTGTCGAGATACGGGAGCAGTGGTTAATCCGTCTAAGGCATTCGTAACGTGGTTTTCCTTGAACAATCACATGGTAAAGACACCCATGCCACAAGTTTCGTTGTCCGGGAAAAGTTTAGAAAGAACTAGCACAATGAGATATCTGGGTGTGTTTTTTGACAGAAGCCTGAGTTTCAGGGAACATGTTGACCACATTATCATAAGGGCAGGCAAAGGCTTAGCAGCAATGAAGGTTATGGCTGCTGCGCAATGTGAGCAAAGATTGTTATTTCTTTTGTACCAGGGTTTGGTAGTGGCTGTGGTGGAATATGCACTGGCAATTCTGACTCTTAGCCAAACTCAGATCGAAAGACTGGATAGAGTCCAGAATGCAGCAATGCGTATCATTCTGGGATGCACAAGAGACACATCGACAAGAGCTATGCGATTCCTACTTGACTGCCCAACAGCTGAGCATAGATTACAGTATTGCCGTGCACGGGCGTACCTTCAAATACATGCAGATAAGGAACACCCGTTGCATTCCGAAATACAGAAAGTTAAAGGCAGCAGACTCAAGAGAGGAAGGTCGTGGATGGGACGTGCTGAAGATGTAATACAAAGCGTGTGCCGATTACAGGATGTGGCAGTTGGTGCGGAATGGATAGGTCTACCCACAGATTTCGAAACTTGTTTGAGAGTAGTAATATCACTTAGCAGGGAATGCAGAGAATGGTGTCCCACAGCTGTGGAGAAAGAAGTGCAGGCTTTAATCAGTGAGAATACCAAAGAGGGGGATGTGATTATATACACTGATGGATCTGTAATTAGGCATGTTCGCAGTGCTTGGGCCTTTACAGCTCAGTGCGCAGGTAAAACGATCAAGGAGGAAAGTGGTGCCTTTGCGGTCACTACGAGTAGTATGACCATGGAGACTATGGCGGTGACCAAGGCATTTGAGTGGCTACGCACACAGAAAGTAATGCAGGTCTGCATCTTGAGTGACTCTATGAGTATGATTAAGAAGGTACAAGTGGGTCTCGTTCGCGAACAGTGGATTGAGGCCTTGAGAAATGCGAGCTTGAAAGCGGTTACATTTATTTTCGTGCCGGGACATGTGGGCGTTCGAGGCAATGAAAGAGCGGATCAACTGGCATCGTGTGCGATTGTGGCAAAGGGCGATGGGGCAATGGATCGCGCTGACGTTTTGAACTCCTTAAGAGATATAACACGCGAGAGTGAGACGAATGTGGATGATGATTCCTTTTCAATGGCTAGGATTAAAGATCAGGGATTGAGATGCGGTGTTGCTAGAGGTGAACATTTTGGAGGGCGCAGAAGAATGATGGTCAACCAGCATAGGACCGGTACTGTCAGCAGAAGTGTGATGGCGGATACACTCAAGGAGAGATCGGAGCAACTATGGATGTGTCCAGTTTGCAGTGATGATGATCCGACGACTAACTAACTAACTAACTAACCTACAAGTGATGGAAGAAAATTTTCCTTTGCTTTGGAAGCTTGCTTTGTGAATTCACGTGTCCTTTGACGGGCTAAACATCATGGCCAAGTGATGACAGAAAAATTTCGCCTGCAGATTGTTTATGGACTTCTTGAGGGTCGCCAGTCTAGGTCTTCTTCTTCCACAAGCAGAAGAAGAGCTAGCCACCATCCGGATAGGATGGCAATATGAGCACCACAATACAATGCTATCAATCCTAAACGGTTGCCCAGTAGCAAACCTGAATTTCCTGACTTTGTAGTCTGTTCAGAGCGGTCAAAGAAGTGCCACCAGGTCACTGTGCCCATATCCCTGCTTTCAGAAATACCACACATTAGTCAAATTTTAAAATTAACTATACATCAAAGCTGCACGGCCAGTGGGTATACTCCAGAGCTGTACGGCCAGTGGGTATACTCCAGAGCTGTACGGCCAGTGGGTATACTCCAGAGCTGTACGGCTAGTGGTAAGTCATTTATGTTGGTTGTTTTTATGAGAATGTTTCAGAAAAAATGTCTTCACCTCTTCCTACCATCATCCGTACGACACATAAAAAAAAACACCAATTGCACACATATTTTAGGTATTCAATTTTCCATTTAAATGTGTAGAAGCTCTAATAAGAAAAAAGTTATTGATTTTTCCAAACATCTATGTCATGTTGTTTTGTTAGTTATTTGCGAAAAAAGGTCTTCACCACTTCCTCACACATCGGGTAGGACACATAAAAATATAATTTTCACACATATTTGCGGTATTCAAATCTGAATTTACAAGCGCAATAGTTATTTTAAAATCTTTAAAAACAAAAAAAATTATTGCGTTTCATTAACACCAACCAAAAAAATTCACATTCTACAAAAATAATCCGGGGGGGGGGGAAATTTCTTTGTTTTAGGTTAAGTGCCATCTCCGCAATGAAGGTTGGCTGCAACGGACCTCCAACATCCCTTGTCTCAGAGTGCATCACCAAGGCAAGTGACAAGGGATGTTGGAGGTCCATTGCAGCCAACCTTCGTTGCGGAGACTGTAATCTGTCCATCTCATGATGTTTCTCTCCCACTTGTATCTCTGCCTACCTCATGCTCGCCAACCCTCACTTTACCCTTAAGTATGGTCTTCAACAAGGTGTCATGTCTCTTAATATGTAAAAATACTTTATTTGTTTGATCTTTATTTCTTGAATGTTTGACCATGTGCACTGGACTCGACATCACAGCAAAAACTGGCATTAGACAAATAACATTCATTGACAGAGAACTTATGGCATTAGACAAATAACATTCATTGACAGAGAACTTATGAGGCTGAACATCGACATTGCTGTCCTGCAGGAAACTCATCTTTCTGATCAACGATCAATTACAGAAAGAAACTATATATTTTTCTGGCAGGGTTTAAACAAAGATCAATCTAGACTGGACTGTACGGGGTGGATTTCGCCGTGAAAATAGTCTTATAAACTTCATCACTACTTCAGCAACAGTGTCCGAGCGCATAATATCACTACAGCTGAGCGCAAAAAGCGGACCTATCAATATCATTAGTGCCTATACACCGATACCAAATAGGAAGTAATATAATAACAGATGGCAAGAGCAGCAAAGAAATACACAATAGATGTAGTAAAGCATACTCATCATCATCAGGTGCCATGCCGCTGGCGTAGGCGGTCATGGCTCTCCACAGCTCTCTGTCCACAGTATTATGTATCAAAGTAGTTTTTTCCTTGCCGTGCCAGGTTATCAAACTGTCTAATATTTTCTCACGTTGTCGCCCCTGCCTCTGTTGCCTTAAATTTTGCCTGTTGTGACTATGTTCTCTAAACCTGCCTGTCGCATGAAGTGGCGAAAAAAAGAAGATTGCCCTTTTCTTATATTGTTGATTAAGGTCCGTTTCGCTTTTGACTCTTTTAACATCTCTACATTAGTTTTTCTGGCGGTCCATGGTATTCTCAGCATTCTTCTGTAGAACCACATCTCTGTTGCCTCTAATTTCCCACTTTCCAGTTTGTTTATTGTCCAAGACTCGCACCCATATGTTAGTAAAGTGGTCATATATCACTGCAGAACTCTCTTTCGCACCTCTAATGATAAGGTCATATTACACAGTATATTTTTCATTTTTCTGAATGCTGTTTTTGCCTGTCCTATTCTTTATCTTATTTCTGTTGAACTTCTTCCATCTGCTGTAATCATTGTACCTAAATATTTGAATTGGTGGACCTGTTTTAATACATTCACTTTGATCTTGCAAGGTGTGTTATTTTGTTTCTTTGAAATAACCATTACTTCTGTTTTCTTGATATTTAGGAAGAGGCCTTTCTCTTTACTTTCTGTGACTAGTACATTAATTAAATCTTGAAGGTCTTCCTCACTTCCTGCAATCAGAACAGTGTCATCCGCATATCTCAAATTATTTATGTTATGTCCTCCCAATGATATTCCTGGGATATCTACTATTGCACGCAATATGTTATCACTGTATAAAGAGAACAGGTCTGGTGAAAGCACACATCCCTGTCTGACTCCTTGTTTTATTTGTTGAAAAGGGCCAAATTGATTTCCTACTCTTATTGCTGCTGTTTGTTGCCAGTACATGTTCTTGATGATTCTTAAATCCTTGCTGTCAATGTTCAAATTCTCTAGCATGTGTATAATTTCGCTATGTTTAACTTTGTCAAAAGCTTTAGTGTAATCTATAAAACAGAGGTACCTCTTTTACCTGTTATTACCTCTATAGACCTCTCTATTAGTGTTATCAATATATAAATAGCATTGTTGGTACCTTTGCCTTGTACAAAGCCACATTGTTCTGGAACTATTTCTGATTTTATTTTGTTTCTCACTCTCTTCATGATGATTCTGAGAAGTATTTTGGTTATTTTGCGCATGAGGCTGATTGTACTGTGTTCTTCACATTCGGTGGTCCCTGGTTTATTAGGTAAGGCTATAAATATGGACCTCATGAAGTCATCGGGTATGTTTCCGCTGTTATATATGTCATTCAAATTACACCTCAGGACAATACCTCTCACATCATCAAATCATATTATAGTTGGAGATTTCAACAGTCATTCCCCAAGCTGGGGTTACCCAACTATGGACTTGAGAGGAGAAGAAATAGAAGACTGGATGATAGAAAATAGGCTAATCCGTATAAATGAACATCTATCAGAGCCAACCTTTTACTCCAGACGATGGAAATCTCAGAGCACTCCAGATATGGTCATTGCAAAAGAGGACATCCAACGTGTGACAGAAAGAGTAGTGGCACAACCGCTTGGTGGGAGTGACCACAAGCCCGTAATATTAACAATAAAAGGGAACCACAAGACAGAAAAGCAACAACACAAAATCGCTAGCTGGAACTACAAAAAGGCTAACTGGGACACTTACCAACGCCTTACAGAGGAAAAACTACTAACACATCTTACAGCAAGAAATATACGGAAAGATGCAAAATTAATAACAGGAATAATCCTGGAAGCTGCCAACAACAGTATACCTAGAGGAAGAAGACAAAACTACAAACCCTTCTGGAACAAAAAACTCCAGGCTATGCATGATGAAGCCTCCGCTGCAAGATCCAAAATGGAAACTAGACCAGCAGAAACCAATATCATTGAACACAATAGACTGCAAGCAATTTTCAGGAGAGAAAAGCTAAACAGCATTAGATCCAGCTGGAAAGAAAAAACAGCAACACTCAACATGGAAAAAGACTCAACAAAAATGTGGAAACTTATCAAGTGTCTCAATGAAGAAAACAACCCCCAAAGTAGTATCATCATAGAAGACAAGGGGAAGTCCTACACTGGCACACAAGCTGCAAATATTCTAGCAGACTCCTATGCTGAAGAAAGCAAAATTAAGATAACTAGAACAAGAACTGCTGAAGTAAGACGAGAGACAAAAAACCTTGTAAATAAACATCAACCGTGCCCAGGCACAATGACCTCACCTTTTCACAAATCAGAACTTAACATGGCAATTCAAAATCTAAAAAAGAAGAAAGCCTCTGGACCCGATGAAATCACAAATGAAATGCTCCAACACCTAGGTCCTGTGGGTAGAAGCAGAATCCTAGACCTTTTTAATGAATCATGGGCGCAAGGGATCTTCCCAGAAGAATGGAAAGAGGCAGAAATAATTCCAATTGCCAAGAAAGGAAAACCAAAAACCAACAAAACAAGTTACCTGCCTATCAGTCTACTTAGTTGCTTAGGAAAGGTCATGGAAAAAATGGTGAATAACAGACTTAAACTACCTGGAGGAAAACAATCTTCTAGATGACTGCCAATCAGGCTTCAGAAAACACAGATGCACTGAGGACCAAACAACATACCTTGCCCAGGAAATAGAAGATGCTTTCCAGAAAAAATCAAAACTCCTAGCCACCTTCTTTGACCTCACAAAGGCATTTGACCAAGTCTGGAAAGAGGGGCTATTGCTAAAACTTGCCCAGAAAGAAATCAGAGGCAAAATGTTTCAGTGGATAAAAAGCTTCCTACGAAGCAGACATGCAAGAGTCAAACTCCAGGGAATGAAAAGTAAAATGGTCAACATAACAGAAGGTGTCCCACAGGGAGGAATTCTGTCCCCCACTCTTTATAGTTTTTATAGACGATCTGCCAAAACTATTCACACCATATGTACATAGAGCTCTCCATGCAGACGATCTTGCTATCTGGACACAATCAGAATACATTGGAGTTGCAAAAGTTAGAATGCAGGAGGCAATAAACAAAGTTGAAGAGTGGGCAAAAACCTGGGGTGTTCAAATAAACAAAAGTAAGACCTTCACTACACTTTTCACCCTCTCCACAAAGCCTGAAAATTATGCTCTCACTCTAGACAATACCCCACTCCCAAAAGAAAACACCCCAGTCTACCTGGGGCTAAAATTTGACAAAAGACTTACTTGGGGATCACACATTGAAGAGACAGAAAATAAAGCCACACGCAGACTACAAATAATGAAAAAACTATCTGGGACAGATTGGGGAGCCAACATAAAAACCATAAGACAAGTCTATGTAGGTCACATTCGTCCAACTCTGGAATATGGATTGACCACATATGCAACAGCAGCAAATACCAATCTTCAAAAGCTGGACAAAATTCAAAATGCAGCTCTCCGAATCATAACAGGAGGACTAAGGAGCACACCTATAACATCAATGGAAGCAACAGCAGGATTACAAAACCTAACAGACCGCAGGGATGAGAAAATCACAATAATGACAGAAAAATTTAGACGTCTGAAACATCACCATATGCATGAAAAAACAAAAAAACTAACAAAAAACAGACTGAAAAGACCAAGCTTCAATCACCTATCAAAAAAACTTATGAAAGCCAATAAAGAAGTAACCAGCAACAATCCGGATGAATGGGAACAGCTAGAAGCATATTGCAACATCACAAACACTTCACCCATATATACTGCAAAACTTACAATACCAGGCATTGAGAGAAAAACTATGGAAACCCCTACTGCCCTTAAGGCAAAAACACTCGATCACCTAGACACCCAATACCCTACCTCACAGTGGATTCATGTCTTCACAGATGGATCATCAGAGGGTGCAGTAAAGAAAGGAGGAGCTGGGATACTAATACTCATACCAAACACCCCAAAACTAGAACTCTCAATTGCTACTGGCAAATTATCAACAAATTACAGGGCAGAACTACAAGCAATCTTGGAAGCATCAAAGGCTCTAGAGGAACGGAGGCTCAAAGGAGCTAACATAGTCTTCTTGTGTGACTGCATGTCAGTACTCCAAACCATCCAAAAGGAACATAAAGATCTCCTAACAAAAACAACTGTAGAACTTCTAAATCAACTATCTGCCAACAATAAAGTTGTGCTGCAGTGGATCCCTGCACACTGTGGAATAGCAGGAAATGAAGGAGCTGACAGACTGGCAAAAGCAGGTGCAAAAAAGGAACAATTCCACCACATAATATCACTGTCTGAAGCAAAAACCCTCATCAAAGGAATATACAAACATACATGGAGTCAGAGAACAGGCAGTAACTTTCCACAGGACCCTATTCTAAAGCTAAACAGGTCACAACAAACCACAATTTTTAAGACTTCGCACAGGACACTGCAGACTACAAGCACATCTCCACAAAATTAAGGCTGCCCAAACTGACCAATGCCCATGTCAAAAGGGTCCCCAGACTCCAGAACATATTCTGCAGACATGCCCACTCTTTGATGACGTGAGAACCAAAATATGGCCTCAAGAGACAGATCTGAAGGTGAAGCTGTGGGGCAACCGTGAGGACCTCCTGCTGACGACTGAATTCATGGAGGTGGCCAACCTTCCTGTATAGACTTATGAGCATAGGAAACTGATCGCAGAAGAAGAAGAAGATATGTCATTCAGCAATTTTGTGATTATTTTCACTCCTAAGTCATCTAAAGCTGCTAATTCTTCTAATGTGATATTGTCTGGACCTAGGGCTTTGCCATATTTCATGTGTCTTAGTGCCTCCACTACTTCTGCTGCGAGTATTGATGGACCTCGCCGTTATCCTAATAAAGCATACAAGGGCAACTTTTTGCCCTAGGGCAAATGACACCAATATTCAGAAAAAAAATGTAGATTTAAACACCAAAATAACACTATTCAAAACGATTATTATGCCAATGCTATGCTACCAATGCCAGACATGGAAAACGACAGCACAAGACAAATATAAACTGTTAACAACTGAAATGATATGCGTATGCAGAATCCTAGGAATATTGCTAAGAGACAAAGTGAGGAATGAGGGCATTATAAAAAAAACCGACACAAACCTTGGAATAAATTAAAAACCAACAAATCAAATGGTTTGCACACATCTGCTGACTACAATCATACAGAAACTACAACAAGCTATGCTACATAGATACTGTGAAGGCAGACCTAGATCAAGCAGATCATGAAAACGATGGACAACCAAAATAAAAGAAGCGATTAATTCCACAAAATACACAATACACAATCTCCAGAAAACTCTTATACCCCTGACACTGAAAGGCAACAAAAGGTTTAACGAATAGCACCAACTCGTATCACCACTGCAGAAGACAAAGACAAATTCTATGACTCTCTACAGAACATTGTGGACTCGGCAAAAGAAAAATTGTTTATACTGGGCGATCTAAATGCCATAGTGGGTACTGACAATCTAGCATGGTCGGCCTTCTTGGGACATCATGGTACTGGTAACATAAACCAAAATGGGAAGAGACTCCTTGAATTCTGCAACTTAAACCACCTGTGCGTAACAGTTGCTTTGCCACCAAGCCCATTCACAAAGTCTCATTGGCGTCATCCCAGATCGGGGTATTGGCACCACCTGGGCCTGATTCTCACTAGCAGGAAAGATCTTAACTTGGAAGAATCACACTAACTCTACATAGTGCAGACTGTAATACAGACCAGACACTACACTAGTCATCAGCAAAATACAGATAAAACCAAAGAAATTCCATGTACCATCTCAGCCAGCAAGACCCAAAATAGATGTCTCACTGGTACAAGCCCCAGAAATGAAAGAATTTTAAGTTTCCTATTTTGTAAAGAATTCACTACACAGTTGGACATAGAAAAAGAAAACAATGCACAGAGAAAATGATAGTTCCGTATCATCGTACTTAACATACAAATTATTTAATAAAGACTGAATTTAAGAAAATGTAACAACAATCCTCCCCTTTATAGAAATGAAAAAAGAAAGCATTCTAAAAGTTCAGAAAGAACCTGTCAAAAAGCTCACATGACCACTTCGGAAAATGGAGAATCAAGAAAATGTGCAAACAAATATTGGTAGGATCTATGCACTAAAATACAAACTGGTGTTGACATGAGATACTCGAAAATGACATATGAAAACATCAAAAGCAGCTCTAGGGCCGACGATCTCAAAAATTGCACCACTAACGTTCAAGGCAGATCCTATAATAGACAAAACCAAACAACTTAAAATATTGATCAAACACTACTCAACTCGTTTTCTGAAGACAGACTTGCAGACCCACAACTAGATAAAATACTTGAGAATCAACCTCAAATAAAGGAACTGGATGATGAACCCACAAAGGCGACCTCCAAGAGGCTATTGATAAACTAGCAAACAGCAAGGCAAAAGGAGCATAGAGATGTCCTCGTCCTCCACCTGTACCAACTCTTGCTGGAAGGAAGAAAAATCCTCAAAGATATGCAAAATGCAAAGATAGTAACTCTCTGCATGAACAAAGGTGACTGCAGCAACTACAGAAGCATCTCCCTTCTGAGCATCGCAGGGAAAGTTTTTGCATGTATCTTTCTAAAGCGACTCCAACTGCTTGCCGAATGTCACAGTGTGGAGAATCAAAAGATCCATTACCAACATGATTGTCAACTACAGGAAAAATGTTGTGAACAGGGAAACCCACTCTTTATGGCGTTCGTGTATCTAACTAAGGCTTTTGCCACATCCTGAGGTATTTCTGACAGATGCTTCAGTGCTTCAAGCTCTCCAGTCTGGAAAATTAACAGACTTACAAAAACTACTTAATGAACTGTCTTACCAGTATAGGTAACTATGCAATGGTTACCCTCTCACTGTGGAATACCAAGAAATGAAAAAAGCAGACCAACTGGCTAAGGAAGGTGCTGCCGAAGACCAACCAGATATACAATCACTTACCATCAGAAAAAAACAGATGATCAAGTCAATAAGAAAGCCACAAACACCAACATAAGATGACTATAACATTATGAACAGATCAGAACAAATTGTAATTCTATGCCCCAGAACGGGACACAACCGACTTCGCAATCACATGAACACAAATTCAAGATTGGCAACACGGACATGTGTACATGTGGACAGGTAGCACAGAGTGCCAAACATATACTTTAAGAGTGTTTTAAGTATGAAATGCTAAGGCAGACATATTAGCCAGAGGAAACAACACTGGAATCAAAGCTCTATGGACCACTGTGTGAACTACAAAAGACAGTGGCTTTTATTCTGGAGGCGGAATTACATTTATAGACATGTTTCAAGTGAACGAAAGAAGAACAAGACTGTAATACAGACCAGACACTAGTCGTAAGAAAAAATAAATATAAAACCAAAGAAATTTCATGTATTACACTGTTAGACCAGCTCTATATAAGATTCTAAATTGTATTGGTTGTCCACCAAAGCTACTGGACTTGGTTATTTCCTTTCATGAAGACATGTGCACAAATGTATCATTCGAGGGCAATACATCGGATAGCTTTGCAGTAAAGACTGGAGTAAAGCAGGGTGCATTCTAGCCCCTGCCCTCTATGGAATCTTCTTTGCAGCGCTTCTGAAAGATGCTCTTGCAGATGCAGCAGGTGACGTTTTCATCTGCACCTGTTACAGTGGATCACTCTTCAACTTAGTGCATCTCAGAGCGAAGATGAAATCATCAGAAATACCCATCAGAGAATTTCTCTTCGCCAACCGCGCTGCACTGGTGGCACACAGTGAGTCCACCTTTATGTCCCAAATTGACAACATGATAATGTCCTGCAAGGCATAGAGAATACTCTATGAAAATACATCAAGTGACATGTGCTTTCCAGAACGTTGTCTTTGTTGTGGATACTCTGAATACCTCTCTGTTCTGAGCAAGCAGGCCTGCATTGGCCAGAGACATGTGCATACATTCTTCAATGTCTCTGGTCCATCGTCTTCTTGGTCTTGCTCTTCTTCTCTTGCATGGCACTCTGCCCTCAAGAATCAGCCTTTCAATACCATCATGTCACTTTAAATATCCAAAATACTGTAGCTTTCTTCTTATGCTGGTATTTAGAAGCCACCCTTTGTTTAGTTTCAGTAATTTCAAAACTTCAATGTTCTTATTTTTCTCTGTCCGTGATATTCATATGATCTTTCTGTAGCACTTCATTTCAAATGAATTTATTCTTTAAAAACAAGAATTTAAATGGATATTGTCTTGTTTGAAGTCCAAGTCTCGCATCCATATGTTGCCACTGGGAAAAAAAGATCTTAAAAGGGTATGAGGATAAGCATCACTAAAACTGTGGAAATGTGTCAAGGATATACAGTTCCAACAAACATACTTAAATACATACATATACATACATAAAAACATACATATAAAGCAAGTCAACAACTTTTGCTACCTAGAATCCACATTTTCATCCACCCTTTCCCTGGACAATGAAATGAACGCACGTATAGGCACAGCGATTGCGATTTTTGGCAGACTGTCAAAGCGAGCTTGGAAAAACCTAGGCTAAAATTGAAAACATAGATACTGTTCTGTCAAACATGTGTGCTGAGTACATTATACTATGGATCTGAAACATGGACTACCTACACCAAATATGAGGATAGACTTAACATCTTTCATCTAAGATGTCCCAGCAAGATGTTAAACATTAAATGTCATGACAAAATCACCATCATGTAAGTATTGCGCCACAGTCAAACAGTCAACTACATCTGCCACGGAAACACTAAATATAAATAGATTGCGTTGGCTGGGTCACGTCCGCAGAATGCCAAACTGCCACATGCCAAAACAAGTACTATTCTGGGAACTGACTGAAGGCCATTGAGCCCATGGTAGACCAATGGTGAAGTATAAAGACATCTGCAAATCTTTAATGAAAGGCTTTCACATAGAATCCAATAACTGGGAAAACACTGCCGAAACTTGGGATGTCTGGAGGAAGAACCTGCTTGCTGGAGCAGCATTGTTCAGAAATAATATGTTTAAAGATATTGAAGAAAAAAGAGAAAGAGATAAACAAAAATGGTCCGTTGCTGTGATACGATCGCTTGAAAGTCCCCATTCCTGAAGAAATATTCAATGGATTGATCTTCTTATTGGTAAATATCTGTCTGCAAGGCGCAGAAAGTATATTCTTTACTTGAATTATTGATTTGATCTATTAGGCTTTGCAATCATTGTTCACTTTCTGTTAAAAGGACATGTGTCATCTGCATATCTCAGGTTGTTGATTATTTTTCCACTGACCTTCAATCCTCACATTCCTTCTATATGTTTAAAAGTATTCTCAGTCTTACCCCTCTTTTTGTTCTATGTATGATGAGCAGCTGTTTTCACACCTTATTGATGCAAGTTGTTCCCAATATATATATATATATATGGATCAGAATCTGTCTGAGGTCTTTTCTATCTATGCCTATTACTTGAAGACATTCAATTAATTTTTTTATGTTGAGCTCTGTCAAAGACCTTGCTGTAGTCTATGAAGCAAATATAGATACTTTAAGGACTTCTATGTATTTATCAAAAGAGAATGTACACAATATAGGGCATTGCACTACTAAGCCATGTAGGCAAAATGTACGCCAAAATTATAGAATCTAGGCTAAGATCCATTATAGAAACATAGCTATCCGACGAACATATGGGATTTAGAAAAAACAGAAACTGCACAGATGCAATTTTTATTCTCAGGCAGATGGTGGAGAAAAACTTATCATACAATAAGAACCTTTTTGTAACATTTGTAGACCAGGAGAAAGCCTTCGATAGAGTAGATAGAAGCGTTCTATGGTACACACTGGCTAACTATGAAGTCAACAACCACTTATAAAAGTATGTCAAAGGTTATATGTGAACTGTGAGAGTTCGAACGAATAAAGGAACATCAAAATCATTTACAGTCACACCGTCAAGGAGTTAGGCAAGGATGCGTTTTATCACAACTCCTGTTCATCACATATATCGATAGCATTACGAAAATGCCAAGATGCAAAATGAAAATACCAAAAGAGTTACTCTTTGCCGACGATCAGTCTATAATAGCAAATGAAGAAATAGAACTTCAACGTCATCTAACATCCATGGACATCGAGTGCAAGAACAACAACATGAAGATAAGTATAGATACAACAGAAAACATGGCAATAGGATGGGATACACACCATATAAATATATCAGTAGAAAATCGAGTCATTAAACAAATCAACACCTTCAAATACTTAGGCGTAACATTCTCTTCAGATGGAAAGATGGACACCGAAATAGACATTCGTTGTAGCAAAGCGAATCAAATACTGGGTCAATTATCCCCTTTATTGCAACACAAAATGCTACCAATGGCAACAAAAAAACATCATATCCACAGTATCTTCATTCCAACCCTGTGCTACTAATGTCAAACATGGTCCTTAACAACAAAACATAAGAGACAACTGGTTACAACAGAGATGAGATGCCTAAGAAAAACCACAGGAGTGACCAGAAGGCAACAGAATTAGAGACGATGTCATAAGAGAAAGAGTGGGTGTCATATCAATTATACAATACATATACCAACAGATACAATGGTTTGGTCATCTGGAAAGAATGTCATGTGATTCATTAGTTTATAAAGCATATATGAAGAGAGTTTTGCATGAGATGCAGATGACACTGTTCTGATTGCAAAAAGTGAGGAAGACCTTCAAGATTTAATTAATGTAGTAATCACAGAAAGTAAAGAGAAAGGCCTCTTCCTAAATATCAAGAAAACAGAAGTAATGGTTATTTCAAAGAAACAAAATAACACACCTTGCAAGATCAAAGTGAATGATATAGTATTAAAACAGGTCCACCAATTCAAATATTTAGGTACAATGATTACAGCAGATGGAAGAAGTTCAACAGAAATAAGATAAAGAATAGGACAGGCAAAAACAGCATTCAGAAAAATGAAAAATATACTGTGTAATATGACCTTGTCATTTATAGGTGAGAAAGAGAGTTCTGCAGTGCTATATAACCCTTATACTAACATATGGGTACGAGTCTTGGACAATAAACAAACTGTAAAGTGGGAAATTAGAGGCAACAGAGATGTGGTTCTACAGAAAAATGCTGAGAATACCATGGACTGCCAGAAAAACTAATGTAGAGGTGTTGAAAGAGCCAAATGTGAAATGGACCTTAATCAACAATATAAGAAAAAGGCAATCTTATTTTTTTTGCCACTTCATGAGACAGGCAGGTTTAAAGAACATAATCACAACAAGCCAAAATTGAAGGCAACAGAGGCAGAGGACGACAACGTGAGAAAATGTTAGACAATCTGCCACGGCAAGGAAACAACAACGATCATGATACATAATAATGTGGACAGAGAGCTGTGGAGAGCCATGACCGCATACGCCAGCCGGCATGACACCTGATGATGATGATGATGAAGAGAGGAGAAGCAGAAAGAGGAGTCAGGGGTAGACCTAGAGCCTTTTCAGTATCTGTAAACATTTCAGTGCTTTTTTTGTAACATTTTCTACATGCTTCTTGAGTATAAGATGGCGGATAAGTGTGACTTCAACACATGCAGGATGTTTTTCTCTTGGCAGTTTCTGCTTATCTAACAATAGACAGATTTTATTTTGTGGCTTCTTTATGACTCTTGGTAAAGAGATAAGATTCACTGTGCAGATTCCTCGCCACCAATTGACTACTGGTTATGCCAAACTTCTCTATTGCTCCAGGCATGCAATCAAATGTTCAAGTCAAAAGGATCGCGGTCACATCCTGAGTCACTGTACTTCTATGATGGGCCTCAACCATAGGAAAAAACAGTGCTGTTTTCTCCTCTCCATTCCTGCGCAGTACATCTTGACTCCCTATCAACCACAGAGATTGCATACATATGCTAAATAATACATAATACAAAAATACATAATACAAATAACAAAAACACATTGCAACGACAAAATAAAAGCATTAGAAGCATAATTGTATAGACGTGCCATGAAGCTTCTATAAGAAGATAACCTCAATATAATGGCATGTCATCTTAGGTTTTTCTGTTGCATGGGTGGTTTGCCTAGTGGGCCATTGGTGAGACCCACAGCCGCAACCGCATGCGTTCAATGAACCAGTAAGTCACACATTAATCATTCTTTCTGCCAATTTGCCAGGACATTATTTTTAGTGATATGGGGCGGTAGTTTTGGGTTTATCTAGAGATTTGTTACTTTTCAGAAGACTAATAAATCAAGTTGAGAATTTGGACTAGATGTTAATAATTTTTTTTAAACTACCTGTATACCATATATGGAAATGTTTTCAGATCGCAACGGCTCCCAGGTCGACCCAGCCTTAAATGGGTACCGGATTAATCCGGGAAGTAAAGACTGCGAGGGAGAGGAGATGGCTACCGCCCTCATTTGCAGAGCCTGTGAAATGTGAGATCGCTAACATCTCACACCCCTACGGCATTAATAAATGCTATGGGTTACTTTACTTTTACTATACCATATAATCAACGAGGAAAATATTGTAATGTCTAGTGTCGTTTCCCAGAGAAATTATGGTTGATAGTATCCACAGTTACTGTTAAGTGTAGGGGTTGGAGCCTCAGTTGTCATTCCAAGACCAGATATGTTGACTCAGTTGTGTTGAGTTTATGTTTGTTCAAGGTTATCTTGATGTATTCTATCCACCGTTGTCTTGGTCTACCTTGACTATTGCAGCTTTTCTCACACTTCATTTCACATGTAAAGCTTTTCCTTTACTGCGAGACTGTTAAAGACCATCTTTGACATTGGTGTTGATATAAAAATGGTAGATATCTGGAAAAAGAACATCAGATATTATAACACATGCTAAACATAAAAGGTACTATATCCTGTTAGACACGGTAGTATAAGAAAGTGAAAAGAAAGGCCTCAGTCTAAACAAGAAGAAAACAGAAGCAATGGTTGTTCAAAAGAAATACACACCACCAAAATGCAATATTACTATAAATGATGCAAAATTAAATCAAGCAAATAAAGTCAAGTATCTTGGTACTATTTTAACATCAGATGGCAGGTGTTCCAATGAGATCAAGAACAAGATAGCACAGGCCAAATCAATATCTCACAAATGAGAAACATTCTATGCAATGGAGTAATATCAATGCATACGTGACCTTGAGTGCTAGGATGTTATATTGAACCAATCCCTCTTTATGGAAGCGAAGCATGAACAGTAAATAAAAATGCCCCAAATAAGATGGATAGGCAACTGAAATGTGGTTTTTAAGAAGAATGATGAAAATTCCATGGGCAGCCACGAAAACTAATGTAGAAGTTCTCAGAGATGCTGAAGTAAAACGACAAATTATAGCAAACATTAGAAGATATTATCAAGAAGACAAGATTTTTAGGGTCTGTAATGAGGAAAGTAACACTTGAGCATTTATTAAATAGATCATGGGAAGAGGAGACAGGGGAAGACAAAGAAAGAAATTTCTAGTTGTCATTGTGGCACAAAAGGAAGTCACCAACTGAACCTATTTTCACCACAAGAAATAGAGTTGTGGAGAAACATGATCAGTAAAAATTACAATCTGCACATATTTCTGTAAACAGTAATTGCAAGGTAGGCTCTAAATCGTGTACAGTTTTGACTTTACATGTGTGAGAATGTCTATTTTGCATATATAGACTTTACATTTGTGAGAATGTCTATTGTGCCTACATAGACTTCACATTTCTGAGAATTGTCTATTTTGTTCATGCAGACTTCACATTCCAGAATCAGCATTGAGCCCCATGTCATATAAAGATCTACGAAAATGTGAGTCACTGAAGAAAAGACCATATTTTTGCCATGATGAAAGCTTACTAACAGAGGTAAGTGGGGGTGCAAGCATATATAGGACATGCAACAGGAATATTTGAGGTAGTTGAAAAAAGTCTGATCAGCTAGGACAATTGATGCAATAAATCATACTAATACTCTTTGGTCGAGATAAAATTTTAATAAATCCCTGTGATATTCACATTCAAGTCATTAAACAAACCAACATCTTCAAATACTTAGGCGTAACATTCTCTTCAGATGGAAAGATGGACACCGAAATAAACATTCGTTGTAGCAAAACGAATCAAATACTGGGTCAATTATCCCCTTTATTGCAACACACAATGCTACCAATGGCAACAAAAAAACGTATCCAAAGTATCTTCATTCCAACCCTGTGCTACCAATGTCAAACATGGTCCTTAACAACAAAACATAAGAGACAACTGGTTACAACAGAGATGAGATGCCTCAGAAAAACCACAGGAGTGATCAGAAGACACAGAATTAGAAACGATATCATAAGAGAAAGAGTGGGTGTCATCAATTCTACAATACATACAAAACCAACAGATACAATGGTTTGGTCATCTGGAAAGAATGATGTGTGATTCATTAGTTAATAAAGCATATACGAAGTGAGGAGAAGCAGAAAGAAATGCCAAAGGTAGACCTAGAGTACGCTATATAGACAACATCAAAGAGACATTACATGAACACCAAATAAAATTATCTGAAGCTGCCAGAAAAGCGAGAACAAGAACATTACATCTACCTCGACACCCGTAAGGGGTAAAAGAGGAAGAAAAGAAGAAGAAGAAGATGTTCAAATTTTTGTATTCGCTCATGAATAACCAGCACAAAATCTGGTTGTTTTTTTTTAAACAATGGCCGACCAGATTTTAAAACACAAAATATAAATTGCAGAGTAAACTGCAGGAAAAGAAAGACAAATTGCTGCACTTTTAGATTTCAGCTCAAATGTGTTTATTTATGCACAAAACACTTTCTCATCATATAATGGAATTTGTTCCAGTGACAAATTTCCATTCTCAAAATCCTATGTTTTACGACAGACATTATTGCTTTTCAGGAAATATGTTTTGGAGATGGTATTTTATGTTGCCAACTTCAGGTTTTTACCACAGGTGGCACATATGAATGGCTATTGCTGTGCGGGAAACTTTCATGGTATCAGAAATATATATGTCAGAAGCAACAGTAATGAATTGCTGCTGCAAGCTATTAAATTACAGTTTAGCTACCATCTATATTAATCAATGTTTATACATTTTATCTGCAAATAAAATCCTACTAAATGACTCTAGAATTACCAGTAGCTGTAAGGTCGATTCCCCTGTTGACAATTCTTGAGACTAACGGGAATTGAACCAGTCCGTTCAACGGCACCAAATCGCCTATCAACTATTGAACACGCGTTCTTGCGTACTTGACTAACGCATCTCCAAAAAAAGATGCGATTTCATCAAGCCATTCAAACCGTGCACACAAAGTCACCAGACTGGACTGATCGAGACAATGGCTATTACAACAACAAACATCCCGTACAGGTATTGAAATATCCTCAGTAACAACAAACATATAACATAATATCCGTATTAGTTATACAAGGGCCGATAGGTCTTCTTGTAAACATGGATAACATATATAGACAATACGATTTTTGCTTCGAATAATTGTTTATACAAGTTAATATAAGTTGGAAGCCAGAGGACAATTAAAAAAAATTCTAATATGGATATTATGTTATATGTTTGTTGTTACTGAGGATATTTCAATACCTGTACGGGATGTTTGTTGTTGTTGTAATAGTCCTTGTCTCCATCAGTCCATTCTGGTGATTTTGTGTGCACGGTTTGAATGGCTTGATGAAATCGCATCTTTTTTTTGGGAGATGCGGTTAGTCAAGTACGGAAGAACGTGTGTTCAATAGTTGCTAGGCGATTTGGTGCCGTTGAACGGATTGGTTCAATTCCTGTCAATCTCAAGAATTTTTAAAATTGTCCTCTGGCTTCCTACTGTATTTACTTGTATAAACAATTATTCGAAGGAAAAATTGTATTGTACCTTAGTAGATGACATGTCATTATATTGAGGTTATCTTCTTATAGAAGCTTAATGGCACTTCATATATACAATTGTGCTTCTCCTACTTTTATTTTTTGTTGCAGTGTATTTTATGCTTTGTTGTTGTTTTTTTATATGTATACACCCTCTGTGGTTGGGAGGGAGTCAGAGATGTACTGCGCAGCACTGGGCATGAGGAAACTGACAGCACTATTTTTTCCTATGGCTTAGACCCATCATAGAGGTACAGTGACTCAGGACGTGAGAATCCTTTTGACTTGAACATTTGGTTGCATGCCTAGAGCAATAGAGAAGCTCGGCATAACAAATAGTCAATTGGTGGCGGGGAATGAGCACAGTGAACCCTATCTTGGATACAGTGGCTTGGAGCAATGCATAGGTTGAAACCTACCTTCCTGGTGGCGTAATAGTTGTTCTCTGACTCTGGCCCGGAGAGGCCCCGCATATCTGAAGCCTGACTGGGCATCCAAGGACCAGCACATCCGTTTTTGTCATGCTTTTATTTCGGCTAATGGGTTTCCATAATATGTGACAGTCTTCCTATCTGTCACCAGGCGATGGATGTGTGTTGACTCTTCACCGTGATAGTTTATCACCCACTGTACCCTTGGACTTTTCAGGCCAAAACACATCCCTGAATGATAGTCAATGGAGACGGTAGTGAGGAATTTAGACGTGGGTCGACTGCACGAGGTGTTCCACTGCCATTGAACTTGTCTCGCTTCATTAAACATATTGTACCTGTGCCATCGAGTACTCAACCATTTCTCTCCGTGAGCATGATTTCGGTATAGGAAAGCAATAGAATTGGGTCTGGATTTGTTCGCCCTCTTAGCCGAGGTGTCATTCACCGACATCGCGAACACCTCGTCCAAGTCTGAGTCTACACATTTTTAGGAGCACAGAGACCTGGAAGCTTTTACTCGAGCTGAACAAACTCTCACCACCAGCATGATTCCTATATAGGATCTGTTAGGAGCACTAGGACTAGAAGTCTTTTCTCCAGCTGAATAGTACTTTAGTTCCGGTTTTGTTTTAACATTTTTCCTTTCTGTTTTACATGTAGCACTGCCCTCTGGTGCTGTGCTGCACTCTCATTGTACTCAATATGTTGTCTTTTGGATTTGCTATTCGTCATGATATCTGCTCATTTCTTGACAATTGCATTGGCCACCTCTGCAATGCTCGAGATGCACTGAGCTGCGTCAGTGTCTGTCGACCATGACATTGTATGTGTTGACACAAAGGTGTCAGAGATATTGCTTGCCTTTTGCAGTCAATTCTCATTCCATCTGCAATCTGCACGTTAGCGGACACAATTCTAAAAGTGTATACCAGAAGCAGCATGTGTCGATATACTTCTGTTTCCAGAGTGCACCATGAGGAAGTACTTTTTGAGATCTTAGTTATCTGCTAATCCTGGTTCCACAGAGCATTTAGGTATCCTTAGCACCCCAAATCATATGTATTAGGCTGAAAGACGCAGATATTGCAACAAAGCTGTAAACTATGCCACAATATGTTCCATTCTTCGGAGTACATCAGCTCGAGCTTGCGTTCTAAGTACTATGACCGTGTCTGTTCAGGATGTCCCCAACGTTTTCTATCCATACCTTGATCTCATTTGGTTATATGGTACTGGCAACCTGTTGTGATGCATTCTCATAATGTGGCCAAACCACTTGATCTGCTGTCATAATTATTTAATATGTACAAGGCATTATACCTATTCTTTCCCTGACATCTTCATTTCGTAATCTATCGACTACATTACTCCTGTTTGTATGAATATTTCCATGATTTTCATTGGTCACTGGTTGACAACGCATCACAGTAAGCACTGAAATATTCAGTTACGCCAACTATGAATAAAATTTAACACTTGCCTACTGTAAAATTCAAAATTTGATCGTTTGTTAAGCTCTCAATGGTAATTGTTTATGTCACTGCGTTTTATTTCTGAAATCTTGATTCTATTTGTCTAGTTTCCCATTTTCTGTAAAAAAAAACACCACTTCCTAGATATTTGAATTCTTTTGTTTGTTTCACTGCTGAATCGTCTATTGTGATATCTATTGTTGTTGGTTAACTTGCTGATTTTGATCACTTCTGTCTTTTGTATGTTGATTTTCATGTGATACTTCTTGCAAGATGTTGACAGTGCATCTATGTGGATTTACATGTTTTCTATGTCATTGTATATCAGATTTTGATCATCGGCCAACAGCAGTTCATTTATTTCACTTATGTTTTTATCTACTGAGTTGCCTGCATTGTTTATATGTTCCTCTTTTAGAATAATAGCTTCTTTTGTTATTATATCCATATAGATATTGAAAAGTAAAGGGGAAAGCACACGGCCCTGTCTTATCCCCGATTTAGTTTAAAATGTTTCAGTCGTTCCATTTGCTTTTCTCACTGCACTTATGCAATTTTGGTATAGTGCTTTTATTTTGTCTAATAGCTGACCACTGATGTTGTTCTTCTCTAATGTTTCCTAGAGAATATTCTTATCTACTCTATCAAATGCCCTTTCCTGATCTATAAATATAGTGATGACATCTTGATTGTATTCAATAGCTTTTTCACATAGTTGTCTCCGTGTGAATAGAATGTCAATGCAGCTAGTCCCTCTTCTAAAATTAAGTTGAGTGGGACTTAGTTGAGGTTCTGTTTTGTGTCGTATTCTTTTCTCTAAGATCTTTGCGTATATTTTTCCTATATGACTTAGTAGGGAGATGGATCTGTATTTTTCACAATCCTTATTGGAACAACTATTGACTTTTACCAATCTACTGGAACTGTTCTCTCTGCCCATGCTATGCTGAATAATCTTGCCAACCATAGGATCCCCGTTTCTCCGCATGCTCTTATTGCCTCATTTGGTATACAATATTCTCCTGTGTTTTCAGAATAATTATACAAAAGTGAATGTACAAAAGCTAAAAAACTAAAATATGGTATCTGCTATCCCTTTGTGTCTTGTTTTGATTCTGTCCATTAATATTTTTTTTTAAATTTGGTAGTGCATCCTATTCAGGACATAACCGTCAACCCAGCATTTTTTGGTTGTAGTGATTTTCTAGGCAATATAAAACGAAAAAAGTTTGTTTTTTTGGGGGGGGGGGGGGACACACACATTATCCCGTACTGAACCAAACATAACAATGTCATGCATGTTGTAAGTAGCAACTAAGGAGGTTTGACTTTTCTTCATAAACCTCACATTACTGGACTTTAACATTTCAAAGGTAATTCAAATCCTGGCCAGCTTTCCTTCTCAACATATCATGTGCTCAAATTTATTGAATTGACTTCAGCATATGCCTATCTGCTCTCTGGGTTTCAGTCTCTTTGTCCTCCAACTTTTGGTCTCAACAAGTGCTCCAATTTATTAGTACTGAATTGTAATAATACATTCTTGTGTTGCTCACTTCCTCAGATTGACTTGTTGGTGGAGATGAAAAAGAAGGCAGAGATTCAGTGCCTGGATACAATCAGTTCCAACTACCTTTGTGATGTCTATTTACCAACTCGACTCAGTCTTTTAATGCCGTAAGAAATCAACAGTGTTACTGGACGTCGTCTCTATAACATGATGAAAGTATAGTTGAGAGACATGTGTAACCACAGTGCCAATCGGCCTGAACTGGCTCATATTTTATAATATCTATAATACGACACACTCTAATAAAGTTATAATCCTAAGATACATAAGAAATGTTCTAGCTTTGCTAATGTTGACTATTCTTCATGCTATAGCATCTATATATTCATTTCTATATTTACTTTATATAAGTTCAGTTTAATGAATACCTCGAAAAAGGATGCTTGAAAAGGGAAGGTGGAGCGCATGATTCCCAACTCTACATGTTGCGGAAAAGTAAACAAGCAACAAAACCCTTAGAAGTTACCACCTCTGAATAAGAGACTTCTTCTCAAAGCACTATACACTGTTGAGAGTTGGAATCTTCTGGGTATGAAATGAAGCTCTAGAAAAACAAGCCCATTGTTTGAAGAGCTAATATCTTGCAACTCTTGCGGATTGAAACAATAACTCTAACAGTTTGGCAGATATTACATTATGCCATGATTGTGCCCGAATGCGCATCGGAGGAGAAAGGAGGATCCTACAATACATTCGAATCCTAACACCCACCCAGCACCCCCCCCCCCTAAACTCTAAACATCTCTGTTTAGCGGAGATTGCATTATGCCACAATTTAATGCCATAATTGCACGTCGGAGGAAAAAGGATGATCGCGTATGTTTGGAACTGCTGCTGGATGATTCGATCTGCATGTTATGCACAGAGAGCCCCCAGGATTGTATTGTCAGGTTAGGCAGATCCTTCTCACTCGAAGGCTAGTTTAACATTGTAATAGTTATAGTAGCCATTTTGCTAATAGAAGTGAACCAGAAGTGTGACGTCACAAACTATTTAAAAAATGCAATCGGCAGATTACTTAAAAACTGTGATCGGTAGTAGGTACTTGATATGGAATAGAACCAGGAGGGTTGTATGCGTGGGACTCTTAGCATTTAGCAGCAGTTATCACGACAGTAACAGACATACTACATGTTTATCGGCCGATGTAAGCTCAACAAACATATTGTTATGTTAGTCATTTTGTATCAGCCGGCAGTAGTGATGTCACAAAATTACACAAAATTTGTGATCGGCGCAGATTTATAATAAGTTGGATGGCATGCCCATTTACCAAACATGAACAAAAATTACTTTATAATTCATTTTTTTGTCATTGTACAAGCATGAAATGCAGGCAGGAAAATATATTACTAATGTCAGCAGACAAATGCACTAAAATTGATAGTGACAAGAATGGTTGGTTGCTATTGAAACTAATTAAATTAGACATATAAATACTGTTAAAAGGTGTGATAAATTAATAACAGGTTTAAATAAAAAAAACAGCTCACAGCCATGGATAAGTCTATACAATTTTTAAATTAATTCCACCAATTCTATGATAATTTACAACACTGCAAAATGTTTGCCATTCAATTTGATTTCACCAATACAGACAAACATAGTCAAAGTGGGACATCCTCATTAAAAGTGGGACATCCTCATTAAAAGTGGGACATCCTGGTGCTAACAAAATTTAATCTAGTGATGTCATGTTCTGCACAATTGTAAAGATTATGTGTTGATCTTAATAAAATTTGGTTATAAAAAAATTAAAACATGACAAGTGCAGGCATATAATTCAGTATTGTAGTATAATACATTTCAATTCAATTCCCGTTAGTCTCAAAAATTTTATAATACATTCGGAATCAGAAATAGATATAAGAATGAGATGAAATATACACACACTAGCCAAAGATAGAGCTATGGTTAGTGGATTCCTAACTTCTACATTAATGGATTATGTCCTCTAGGTGTATATTCATGATGACTCAATCCATCAATGATGAAGAAAGCCATCAATGTGGTCTTGACATTGGACAACCTCTTGTGCCATCTTCGGTCCAAAAAACTGATTCCAACACTTTGAAAGTTTCATAATCAGTTTTCCAACAAAACAAAAACAGAAACTAATGCACACATTTTGTTCAACATTGAAGTCCATATTTTAAATGTGACGAGTACTGTGTCACCTACACTTTAGGATTCCACACAGCATATGAGTGAAGTTATTGACTTACATTTGGTACATATATATTTGTCCCTGGGTTTTATATGAACTCAGTTAACACTATCACTCTCAGCATGGTCCAGTAGCTATTGATGCATTTCCAGCCCGACCATTTACGGCGGACATCAACAGTGATTTAAATTATTTTTCTTCTATTTACGTGAGTAAACATGCTACATTTAGTCCTCATGTGACTACCAATAATGGCAGCATCAACATTTTTCTGATCATTTTTTGAACAGTTTGAGCTATGAATTGTTTATTACAGCCTTCAGTTTTCTTCAAACCTTGGTCAGAATTGACCTACTTACGATTCATGTGTTGTTGATAATTTATTGGTAGAATTTTAGAACAAAAATGGTGTTCCTCCTTCACAAGCAAAGATGAGCATGTTATGAAAAACAATAAACATACCCCAGTATATAATGGAAAATGATGGAAAAGAAAACAGAACGAAAATAAATTTGACGAGAATTTAGTTCAGAATTTGGGAGATGAAAGAAGCGGCAATCTGTAGGTTTAGATGGTTTGTTTGTTTGTTTGTTTTTCATTCGCTCCATTGTAACCATCACGGATATCCGTGCGATTTCCGCCGGGAGCGTGATTACGTTGTGCCACCGTTATGCGCCTTGTAGGCCTAGCACATCCGATTTCGGCATGCCTTGACAATTCGGGTGGGCTACCCTTAGCCTGTGACAGCCTCTATATCTGTCTCCAGGCACGCGTAGTGGAGACTCTTCGCCCAGACGATTTTTTGCTCTCGTCTGTCTCGAACGAGGTGTTCCACTGTCTATGAACTTGCCTCGTGTAATTGGACGTGCTGTGCCTGTGCCCATTGGGTACTGAACCGTTTCTCATCCGTGAGCCTGGTTCCTTAAGGGGAAGAACTCAACAGAGGAGTGAGACCCTGGCTCTTTCGCCCTCTTAGCCGAGGTGTCATTCACCAACATCGTGTACCTTTTGTCCAAGTTCGAGTCTCACACCACGCGTTTGAGAGCAAGGCGTTCTCGAGCTGAGCGTCCTTGTCCCAATAGCGCCTGAGCCCATCAGGTACTGAACCCTTTCTCTCTTCAAGTGTATTTCCGGTGTAGGAAAACCTGACAGTAGAGTTGGGCCAGGGCTAAATCGTTGTCCCTTTTGTGCCTGAGCGCATCGAGTACGGAACCCTTTCTCTTCGCGAGCATATTTCCGGTTTAGGAAGGCTCGACATTAGAGTTGGGTTAGGTCTTCTTGCTTTACCAAACGCCAATGGATGGGTCTGGGTCTCTGCTGTAAGGAACACAGGTAACTAGAAGCTCGACTCGAGCTGACGGAGCTTGTAGTTCCCCTTTCCTAGGGACTTTTCACTTTCTATTTGCAGTTCGCGCTGCCCTCTAGCGCTGTTCTGCCATTTCATTGTTTCATTGTACTCGGTATGAAATCTATTTGTCTCTCGCCATGCATCTATCTTTACGTGCATTTTACATTGGCCACCCCTCCAATGTTCGGACTGGACTGACTTGTTTCACTGTATGTCGACAGTGTCGCTATATATTGTGATGCTGGTGGTGTCTGAGATATTGTCTGTCTCTTGTGCAGTCAAATCTCTTTCCATCTGCTACCTCCACATTCTCGGACACGATCCCCAAATGATTTGGCCAGAATCAGCTCGAGCTGCTGTATTTCTGTTTCCAGGGTGCACCGCGTGGAAGTACATTTGGGATCTTGGTTATCTGCTAACCCTGGGTCCGCCTAGAGCAATGCGTTCCCTTTGCACCCCGTTTAGATGGTGATGTGCACCCCTTTTTCTTAACTGCTACTCCTTAGTATGAAGAATAATCAAAATATCTGAGCATTGTCAATATTGACATTTTTTGATTACGTAAAATGCACCTCTTATGGAGAGGTACACTTCTTTCAACCATGGCCATCAATGAAGGTGGTAATCCAGTCATCAAGACTTCCAGGTGTTTTGCTTTTGACAACTTTTGATGAACATTGGTTTGGCTACTTAAAATGGTATTCTTATTATGAGGTACGCTTCTTTCAACTGTTGACGTTAGTTCAATTTGCTCACATCAGAGATTTATAACTATTTTTTTTTTAATTGGAGGTTGTGGTTCTGGTAATCCAGTCACCCCGAATTAAAGTTATCTAGATCTCTAGTCATCACAAACTTCAATATTAACAAGTTTCTTGAATAATCAGGACCTGCAAATGACATTGATCCAAATTACTTTACTTTTAATTATGCTTTAGGTGTATCATGAACTATTTCTATGAGGCATTCTTTTAGAATTTAAAAAAATTAGTAGTGTGTCCTATTTATGACATAGCCATCAGCCCATACTATTTTGGCTGAGGTGATTTTCTAGGCAATATAAATATGTTCAGTAGTTTGCCATTGCTTTTTGAATGGTCGGATACACAATTGGTTGTGGCGAGATTTCTTTGAGGACTGCAGAGAGAAAACCTAGGTATAAGGTATATATGCTGGTACAATGGAAACGCATTAAAATGAATTGATTACGGTTAACAGAATATGTATGTAATAACCAAATTTCGTTATAATCCCTACACAAATATTACCATAACCTACGTCCCTTGCAATTATACAGGGGAATTCCTCTATAACTCATCCTTTTATAACAAATTTCCCTATATAACATATCTTTTCAAAATCCCAAATTATATTTATCTTTTGCTTGTACTGTATATAGAAAATTTCTGTTATTACATATATATTTCATCAGTCCAAGCCATGTTGTTATGAGATTACACTGTACTATGTCCCTTGTGCAGATCAATGTTTCAGGATGTCATAACTGGGTTTCTTCTTTTGTGTTCGTTCTCAAACAACTGCATATTAGTAGGACATACCCCATAGAGGCCAGCGCCGTGATGTGGTGATGGTGCTTAGTTCAGCCATCGGGGACTGAAAACTAAGACTGTTCTGGCAGTCCTACTCGAGCAGGATAATAGTCATGCCCAATAAGCAGAGTGCTGAAGACGGAGGCAACCAGCCAAAAGGCGCACAACTAATCAGCATGCCACGTATAAACCACAATGAGTACATGTTTATATCTATTAATAGTCATGGTGCCTCCCCTGTGGCGGACGTTAAGGCAGGGACGGTGCCTAGCCCTATACCTCGAAAGGGCCCAACCTCAATCACTGGAGGTCCTTCTCAATTCCCTCAAGGAGCCAGAAGGTAAGGGAATAGAGCTACTAGCCAAACAAACCAACGACCAATAAAAATAATGCACTGGAGTGATGAGGGTGTCAACAGCAAAAGAGATGGATACAGTAAAAAATTGGAGATTGAAAGTATTCTATGTGAAAATAAGTTAATGTATGCTGTAATAAGTTAATAAGTTATTGTAATAAGTTCACGAAACACACCTTGGCAGCGATATAACCTTTAAAATCAGAGGCTACCAGTGCTAGAGACAGACCGAAAGGACAGATGAAAGGGTGGAATTCTGACACTTGTTAAAAATAATATCAGTGCTTGCCGGAAGTGTATATGGAAGGGGCAGAATATCAGATGCTCCACCTAAAGACAGACAGTACAAAATTTCATCTCATAAACCACTACAGCCCAAATGATAGACCATTGGCACTAGACACAATTCCAGAGAAAGAGAGACTTATGGTGCGTGGTGACTTCAACGGCCACTCCCAGAGCTGGGGCTACCATCATATCGACAAGAGAGGTGAGGAACTTGAGAGCTGGCAGAATGAAAAAAATCTCATACATATCAATCAGCCAGAAAACTCACCAACTCGAGAGCATGTCACACCACCTCTACACCAGATCTGTCATTCCACTCACCAGGCCTTGAGTGGAACATCACGTGTGTCTTTGGAAAGCAGCTTGGAGGTAGTGACCACAGACCAGTATTTTTGGAAATCCATAATGAATGTATTAAGGATAGCAGCACACTCACTAGGTGGAACTTTTGGCTGACTGGAAAATGTACCAGCATTTTACCAGTGTTCTAGCTAAGTACATAAATGTGGATAAAGATATCAATGGAGCAGTGACTGAATTTAATAGATGCATACTACATGCTGCTAACAAACCCATACCCATGGGGGTACGTAAAAACTACAATTCCTACTGGAATGATGAACTGGAGAAGCTGCAAAATGAAATGGAAACATCTGGACAGCAGGCTGAGAACAGACCTAGCCAAGAACACCACAACAAATATCAGCAAGCAAAGACTAAATTTCAAAGAACCAAGTTACAAGCCATATGGAGTAGCTGGAAAGAAAAAAAACAGAGTCGCTGAACCTAGAAAGAGATACTAGGAAATTATGGAAACTTGTAAAACAACTAAATTATGAAGGTACAGGGAGAAATACAAGGACCATACTTTATAATGATAGGAACATTTTAACAGGTAAACATGCAGCTGATTACTGTGCAGACTCCTTTGCAGAAGATAACAACATCACAGTTAGCTCAGACAAACAACAGGAGGTTCGAGAGAACCAGCAAAACATTGGGCAACCCGAACCTATACCTGAAATCATGGAGACAATCACAATGAAAGAACTGGAGCATGCAATATCCAAATTGAAAATGAAAAAGTCCTCAGGTGCTAATGGCGTGTCCAATGAAATGATTAAAAACCTGGGAACTGCAGCAATAGCTAAAGCTAAAGCTTATTGCAGATCTTCAATACAAGCTGGACCACAGGTAATGTTCTGCAGGCGTGGAGGGAAGCAATAATGATACCACTCATCAAATCAGGAAAAGATGGCAACACAGTCTCCAATTACAGGCCCATCAGCCTCACAAGCTGCATATGCAAAACAATGGAACTCATTGTCAATTTAAGGATGCAGTGATACTTTGAAAGTGAAAACCTTCTGGTATCGCAGCAAGCAGGCTTCAGACAGTGCTACTCTACTGAAGATCAGGCAACCTAAGAGATTGAGGATGCCTTCCAAGATAAGAAACTGGTACTAGCAGAATGGATAGACCTCAAGAAATCATTTGACAAAGTTTGGAAAGAAGGATTCTTAAAGAAATTGTGAATTGCAGGGTTAACTCAAGAATGTACAAATGGGTAAAAGCATACCTGCATAATAGAAGAGCCAAGGTACAATTCGATGGTCGGAAGAACTAGAAAGTCCTACTGCGTCATGGTGTTCTCCAGGGAGGAGTCCTCTCACCTAGGGTTGCCATCCGTCCCGCTTTTTCCGGATTGTCCCACTTTTTCATCAAAAATTAATTGTCCCGCCTAAGGGTCTGGGGGACAGCAATTTGTCCCGCTTTTTAATCCAGCCAAATTTTTCACCTACAAATTTTAATATTTTCTTAAATTATTTATTATTGGTTTGAGTTTTGTTACAAATGAAGCTTCTTAGTCCGAAACGTCTATTTGTAGAGTCCTGCGCTATCGCTGTTTAATAATAAAGTTTGAAGATACAACTCATAAATTTGAGAATATCCAGCACAAAATTGTTAGTGCGGAAGGCGGTATTATTTAAAAATTTACAAAAGATGACGTCTTCGGCTTCGCGAGGCGCCGAGCCTTACTCTACCCATCTCACCGCCGCTCACGTGATCTGTGCCTACGTGACAATCTGCATGCTTTTGTCCTTGTCGTATTCCTGTAGGCGCTAATAATTCATTCAACAACATCGCGCCATCCTCACCAGCAGCAAGAAGAAATTTTGGCTTCATTCTTTCTTTATGTGTTGGAGGCTGGAGGTTGCTTCCAGGAATCCAGTCTGTTGTTACCGGTGGTTCTGAAATATTAAATTTGTTCATTTTTAATTGAGCATTCTAATTTTGTGAATTCTTTTTTTGGATTTATTTTTATTTGGAAATGCCGAAGAGAAAATGTTTTTTCCAAGAAAACTATTCGGAAGAATGGTCTTTCATAAAACAAGGTAGAAGTGAGAATGAAGCAGAATGCAAAATATGTCAATGTTACATTTCTATCGCGCATGGTGGGAGAACTGACATAACAAAACATATAGGAAGTGTAAAACACAAATCTAGAATGTATTCTGCAAACACTTCACGTACTATGGACAATTATTTTTTGACTAAATCGTCAGAGCAAGGTAAATTAGTGGCAGCGACAGAACTGACAATGTGTTATCATATTGTAAAACATCATATGTCTTTCAAGTCAATGGACTGCATAACTAAGCTAAACTCAAAACTGTTTAAAGATTCTCAAACTGCACAAAATGTGGAGCTCGGAAGAACTAAAACAACAGCAATAGTAAAGTCAGTATTAGCACCTGACACTACGAGGCAATTGTGTAATGAACTTGCTGGTGTACACTACTTTGGTATTGCTACCGACGCAAGTAATCACAATGCTGAAAAAATATTCCCATTAATTGTTCAGTATTTCACTCCAGCGAATGGTATGACTGTAAAATTACTTAAACTGTGTTCTTTACCAAATGAAACATCCTCTGAAATAAGCAAGTATTGTATCGAGGCTTTAGAAGAAAACAACATTGATAAGAACAAGTGTATTGCGTTTTGTGGCGATAATGCAAACTGTAATTTTGGTGGAATACGGCGTGCTGGCACCAACAATGTGTTCGCGAGATTGAAAAGTGAACTTAATGAAAATCTTCTTGGAATTGGATGCCCTGCTCATATGATTCATAATTCTGTAAAGACAGCCGCCGATGTTTTGAGTGTTGATGTGGAAACAACAATAATTAAATTATTCAATTACTTCTCTATATATACTGTACGAACGAAGCGATTAAAAGAATTTTGTGAGTTCGTGGAATTAGAGTATCATGCATTATTGTCACACACAAAAACAAGGTGGTTATCACTTTTAGCTGCAGTAGACAGAGTATTAAAATTGTATGACGCCCTGCAATCATTCTTCTTATCTGAAGAAAAAGCACCTAAAGTTTTGCTAACATTATTTCAAAATCCGTTAAGCGTGCCATATCTATGGTTTGTCCATAGTCAGATGAGCGTGTTTGAAAGACAAATACTTAAGTTGGAAAAGACTGATATCAGTGTAATAGAGGTAGCAGTAATTTTGAAGGATACCCTCAGGTTAATAAATGAACGTAAAGAAGAAAGATTTATCCCTATAAAGGTGAAGTCTATTCTTAAAAGAATAGAAAATGAAGTGTCTACAGATGATATTGAGAAACGTTATGCTGAGGTGGATGAATTTTATGAAACAGCGGCCGCTTATTTGCAAAAGTGGATGACGCATTTGAATGAATTTTCCACCATCTTTACTTGGATGCTACTAGACTCTAAACCAGAATGGACTGCAGTTCAGGGAACATTAATGTTTCTACAAGACAAAGGTGTGTCAATAGATGATTCATTGTTGTTTGATCAGTTCACATATTTGAAAGAGTTTATTGAATTAGAACTTTGTAAAAATGGAGATAGATGGAATAGTAAATCATGTCAGGAGAAATGGACGTTTTTCTTAAGACAATGTAAATGTGCGGATCAGTATTCCCAGTTATTACATTTATGTGAATTCATCTTCAGCGTTCCAGGACACAATGCTAATGTGGAAAGAATATTTTCTTTAATGAATGTGCAGTGGACAGATGAACGAAATCGGTTGCACGTAGCAACTGTTGAAGCAATAATGAAATGTGTGTTTAATTATAAACTTAGCTGCACCGAGTTTTATGACTACGTAATCCAGCGACAAGATCTTCTCACTCAGAGTCTGAAGTCAGACAAATATGAGATGCAGCCGACACCGACTTAAGAAGCTGCAAATCAAGGTAAACATGTTTTTTTATTAATTAAAAAAATTACTGGTACAGGTATTAGAATTATAATGTAATAATAATTAGTCTATGTGTGTGCTATCTCTGACTTTTCCTATGGCTATTATGCTTTACATGATGTGTCCCGCTTTCGCGTCTAAAAAAGTACCATTTGTCCCGCTTTCTGCTTCGAAGGTTCTGGCAACCCTACTCTCACCCACACTTTTCTTGGTATCAATTACCTAGTTGCTGAACTACCACACGGGATCAAAGTGGCAATGTATGCTGACGACCTGATGATCTGGTGCACGGAGGAACATGCGACAGTGGCCACTCAAAAAAATACAAAGAGCTATCGATGTCCTAACCTTATGGGCAAATAAATGGTGCATCAGCATTAACACAGATAAGTGTAGCACAACACTCTTTACCCTCTCACCAAAACAAAATGCCGGTCATATCAAGATAGATGGAGAAATTTTGAAAGAACGCAAAAAACCCACATACCTCGGAGTTACCTTCGATGATAAGCTGACATGGAAGCAGCACATAAACAAAGCAACAACAAAATCCAGGTGGAAGTTAGCTATCCTGAGTAACGTTTACCAGCAAGGCATAAGACCACACCTGGAATATGGTTCACCTGCGTAGTGTCCTTCATCAAACACCACATTACAAGGTCTAGATAAAGTGCAAAACCAGGCGCTCATGATAATGTTGGTTGGTTGCTGAACCAGCGGTCGATGGGCTCATGCCCTTTGACCCAATGCCATTGTGTGATATATGCATGTGTTTGTGAGCTGTTTTTTCTCTCAATATAATGTGTTCCATTTATCTGGCCATGGAGGAAGAATCATTTTCCTAATGCCATCTAGCGCTGGGCATTCAAAAAGGTGGTGATCAACAGTTTCTTAGGGATGAGTGCACATTCGGCACCCTGGAGTGTGTTGTGGCTGTATTCTGCTCAGGTGATTGTTAAACTGTAAATGTTGTGTGCGCAGTCTGAAGATGATACTCTCAGGGCCGGTCTTAGGCCATTGCAACCTATGCTGCCGCATTGGGCGCTGCACTTCATAGGCCCATAAATTAATATTAGAATTTATTTTATTATCCTCTTCCCTACCCAGACTGGGCCCCGCACAATCCGTTTTGCATTGGGCCCCACAATTGTTAGGGCCGGCCCTGGATACTCTGGTCTTTCCTTGCCCGGAGGTTGATGTTGTCTTTAGGATGTGGGCTGGTCATATATTTATAGATTTCTCTCCCAGTGTTTCCCATGGCCCATCTGGTCATCCAATTTTCTTTGATCACAGATTTCAACATAATTTTAACTGTGTGAATGGTTGTTTGTGTATATGGCTGTTCTTGTTGTGCTCCCTTCTTTGCTAGTCTGTCTGCCTTGTAATTTCCAGGTGTGTTTGAGGCCAGGAATCCACTGCATAACAATGTTGACTTCATAAGATGTAACCAGCTGGTTTGCATGGTGATATATTTCAATTATCTCAGGTTTACAATGTCCATCATATTCTAGTGCTTGAATAGCAAACATAGAGTCTGTAAAAATAACAATGTTTTGGACTTTTGATGGGAAGGCATCAAATATGGTCTTCAGGTGGTACAAGGAAATTTTTAGTGCTGTTATTTCAGCTTCATAGTTAGAACATATCTTCCCACAGGCATCAAACAACTCATCGGATGTTTTGTCTGGATATTCTATATAGACACCATAACCAGCTTTGATGATGGCTTTGAAGGCAGACCCATCAGTATATATATAAGTATATCCATCAGTATATCCATTGTTCTGGGTAGGTGTCTATTGTTTTCTGTGTTGTTTTCATAAGACTTACTGGGTCGGAACTTTTTGTTGCATTATCTCTTAATTGTGTCTTGATTTCCGATAATTAAAACTTGCGTGTGGTGGTAAATATTTTTCTACTCTTTACAGTTCTTGTCTCTTGTCTGGGAAATGATAGCTGTCTTTTATTTCATTGACATGGCTAAGGACTGACTTTTGCTTTAATCTATAGTTTGGTTGCCAGTTTTCTACAAGTTGTTTATTTGGGTGGTCTTTGTTCTTTCTTTTGCTTCTTTCATAAGTTTCCATTGCAGCCATATCTCCATATCTCGCATCTCAAGGGGTTCTACATTTGTATGTATTTCACATTGGTGTAGATCTCATTGCTCCACTAATAGGCATAGCGCATTGTTCTGCACTCTTTCTAGAGATTCTACATTTGTCTAGGAACATATTGTGAGGAGTGCACTGTTGTATTCTAAAGCAGAGCCTATGTACCCAAGATATAATCCTCTAATGGTATCCTTGTCTAATCCCCAAGATGTGCCTGTGAATCTTTTCAGTATTTGTAATCGTTTAAGTGCTTCAGTTTTGATATTTTCAAGTGATGCTGATCAAGCGTGATTCCAAGATATGTGGGATATTCTTCTATTGCCAATTTCTGTGTCCAACCATAGACTGATATTTTCTTTGGCTACTTTATGACTTTTGGTAAAGATGGTATAGACAGTTTTCTCACAGTTTACTTTCGCTTCCATGTTTGACAATACTCGTGTAGTCTTCTTAAATGTCCAATTAGTCTTTTGGTTGCACTTTCAACATTCTCATGGCTCTGCCTTATTGTTAGGTCATCAGCATAGAGGGTTTTTTCCAGCTTTAACATGTTTGGCAAGGTCATTAATGTAAATGAGAAATAGGGTGCAGCTCAAAGCAGAACCTTGTGGTAAGCCTTCCTCTATAACTTCTTTAGATGACATTGCATCATTTATCTATGTCTATGAGGAAGCACGTTGTTCATTGATTGTACACTCTGTAAGTACAGTAGCCATTTTGTTTTTTGTGCTGCGCATGCGCAAGGTACAGCTAGCGCCATCTAGCGAACATAAACATAAAGTTCTATGATGATATCAACTATAAACAGCTTTAGAAACCACCTACTGCATTTTCCTGCCATCCAACATCAATTTGTGACTTACTTATTGACTCCCCCTCGTATTTATCCAATTATATAGTTTTCCACAAATTCCCACCTCAATCATCTTCATCAAGAGGCCCTTTCTCCATACTCGATCATAAGCCTGTTGAAAGTCAAAGAAGATGGCTACAGTGTGTTTGTTTTCCTGGAATTCATCATGGATTTTCTGTGTCAACCTAAATAGTTTGTCTTCTGTGAAACTGCCTTTTCTGAAGCCAGCCTGTTCATGGCAGAGAATATTTGAGCTCTCGAGGAACCAGTAAAGTCGTACGTTAACCATTATTTCTGCTAGTTTCCCAAGACATGATGTTAGTGATATAGGGCGGTAGCTTTGGTGTTCATCTGGAGGTTTGTTAGTTTTCATGTAGGAAAAGATGTGAGCCTTTCTCCAGGATTTAGGCAGTCTTCCGTTTCTCCTGGTCATATTTATTCAAGGAGACTTTCTGAATCATATTCAGTGAATCACATGCATGGGAATAAGTTTACGATTCCAGGCAGTAAAGTTACGGTGAATACTTTCATAGTTAGACTGCTCGTTGTTGCGTAAAGGCACAACTAGCTTCGTGTACTGTTTTCACTTTTGATCTGACAGTAAGGGCCCATGCGCATCACTGGTGACAGATGACCGACCCGTCCGTGTAAATCATATCTGAATCATCGGCATTCTCAGACCTCGGCATCCACACTTACGTGGCTGTGTTTCCTGCACTCTCTGTTGAGTGTAATGACGGTCTTGACTCGCTCTTGAAATAACGTATGAATACATGAATAGGTATCCATTCCTCGCCATGACGCGTCTTCTGGGACGCAAATATGTTTAACGGTATCCTCGGCCTGACCCATCCACGATTTTCCTCTCTTGAGCCAACTTCCCTTCACAAGAGGGAGCTCGCTGTGTAGTGGGTTGTCTATGTCAGAGCTCGCTCTAAGGTATCTACTGGCACGCCACATGTCAATTCTATGAAATATGCTCGAAAAGTCAAGAAGAAATCTCATAGCCACATAGGGTGTGTCCCTTGTGCATCCAAGAATGATCCGCATCGCTTCGTTTTGAATCCTCTCCAGCCTCTCAATATGTGTGTGACTGGCGGTGATAGTAGCGCCTGTATATTCAATGACAGGGAGGACAAGAGCCTCGTATAAGACTACGAGCTGTGTTTGTTTAGTGTCAGTCGCTGTCATTACTTAAAGCTGAAAGTCCTCTGCGGGCCTTAGCGATAACATGATCAAAGTGTTCCCGGAAACACAGACTACAATCAAATCGTACGCCCAGGTATTGTAAGGATGAGGTCCTGATTATATCGTACCCTCTCATCTCCACAGTCGGTGTCACAGATCCTACGATGTGATTGTTATGAGTGAACCGTGTAACCGCAGCCTTCTCTTGGTTGATCCGTGCCCCTGAACCATCACACCAGGAGGCGATACGGTCTAGCTCTTTCTGTAGTGATCCGACAGTTTCTGTACTTTCTCTCTCCTGTCTGTATACCAGGATATCATCCGCAAAAAGCAGTGTTCTACCTCTCCCGTCGAGCTGCTGCTGTGTGTTTGCCACAGTGTAAACATTGAATAATACGGGTGAGAGGGGAGATTCCTGTGGAAGGCGTGGGCGTATTGTTATGGGTTTAGATATCCAACCGCCCGTGTGTTGCTGGGGCCCGAAAGGGGAGCAAAGAATAGCAACACTGTTTACCTTGCACTCATGTCGCAAAAGGCGACTAAGGAGGTTATGCGATGGAGTTGGTTGTCCTATCGCATATAGGTTCAGTGACCCAAAGCCATGCTGAAGTCGGATGTGTCAGGCCGAAAGGCGCAGATATCACAGCAATGCTGTAAACCATGGCACAACGCATTCCGTTCTCCGGACTACATCCTGTTAATCTGCAGGAGTTTGAGAACGAACGCAGAAGAAGAAGATGTCCAACAACCGCACTGAGAGCCACCTTCCTCTCGAGCAACACCGCTGATATCCATCTTACGACAAAAAGGTCAACATTAAAGAGCAAGAACGTGTTGATGAGGTATTCGAACAGCACTCTATTATACGCGTACTCCATGTCAATCGCGACAGCACGTTTCCAAACCTGCATGGAAGCCCTCGAATACATCGTAGGCGAAAATAGAGGCATTGCGCCATGTTTCTTTTCGGCGTCTGTATCCCCCGAGCGTGCCCGGAAAGATGCGACACTCTTCCAGTTCTCGAGCGAGGTGCTGTGCTACAATATTCTCAATCAGCTTGCCTATGGTGTTCTGCATCGTTATGATTCGGTAGCCGCTGATCTGGGCGTGGTTTTTTTTAAGGGGGGGGGGGCTTCTTTAGTGACAATAGGTGCTATGCAGCCATTCTTCCTTGATGTTACCGTTCTTGATGCTTCCGTTAAACTCGCCAACCAGGTCGTTTATGTTACTCTCCTTAAGGATGATCTTGTGGACTGTTATACCACAGATGTTCAGTTGTAGGATGTTAAGCGAAGATTTTGTTTTATGACAATCTTGGCTCTGCTGGTTCTCCCTCCAAGATTTTCTCGGTTTAATGTTTTGGTGCTTGTGCAGGTGCTGTTACTGTGTTGTGTATTGTGCATGTCGGCGTTTGTGTTGTTTTGAATGTGTTCCAGTACTTAATTTCTCGTCCAGAGCAGCATTGTTACCGACTGCCTGCAGCGGTCATTGATAATCGAGGCGACGTCCGATCTCGTTTGTAAATATTGTCTGCTGTACTGGCATTATATTGCTGGGAAGTCTAGATTTTCGGCCTACCCCGGGCCAGAGGGAGAGAATAACTATCGCACCACTAGGATGGTAGATTTCACCCTATGCACTGTTCCGAGACACTGCAGCCAATATATGGTTCAATGTGTTCATTTCCCGCCACCAATTGCCTACTGGTTACGCCGAACTTCTCTATTGCTCCAGACATGCAACCAAATGTTAAAGTCAAAAGGATTATCACATCCTCATGTCACTGTGCCTCTATGATGGGCCTCAGCCATCAAAGCAGTGCTGTCAGTTTCCAGTGCTGTGCAGTACATCTCTGGCTCCCTCCCAACCACAGAGATACGTGTACAAAATCAAAAGGCACAAAATATGGGAGTAATGAAATCAACACCCATAGTAGAGATGCAGAAAATGGGAGGATGCAAGCACTTGGGGAACACAGAGACACAAAAGTAATAATACAAGCAGAAAAGTTACAATGCATGCCAAATAATCCAATGAAGAAGATTCCAAAATCTAGCAATGGGACGACTAAAAAGAAGCATCTTTATCCACCAAGTTAAACGGCTCCGCAGACAACTTACAGACCTACCTGAAGTTGACAGCCCCCTAAGGTCTGTATGAGAACAAACCCCCTTGGAGTGAAAGGTATGGAATACCAATATACATTCAGACCAACGTGAAAGAAGTACTAAGCGAGGACGAACAGAACAGTGTGCAGCGAAGGACAGCCACCCTCAGTTTCATGAATGAGAAATATCCACAAGATATATTGGTCAGAGTTACACACAGATGGGTCAGCACAGAATGCACTGAGGAACGAAGGTGCAGGTGTATATATATATATATAATATCCACACAAGCCTAGAGATACAATCAGAAGGCCAACAGGGATATTCTGCAATAATTATGATGCAGATATTCAGGCAATTAGAGTGGCAACCGAAAAACTTCTGAACAACCAACCCTGGCCCCACAGCCCGTGGTATTCCTGACAGATGCAAGGTCTGTGCTTCAAGCTCTCCAGTCTGGAAAACTAACAGACTTACAAAACCTACTTAATCAACTGTCTTACCAGTACAGAGTAACCATGCAATGGATACCCTCTCGCTGTGGAATACCAGGAAATGAAAAAGCAGACCAACTGGCTAAGGAAGGTGCTGCCGAAGACCAACCAGATGTACCAATAACCTACCATCAGAAAAAGCAGATGATCAAGTCAATAAGAAAGCCACAAACACCAACGCAAGATGACTATCACATTATGAATAGATCAGAACAAGTTGTAATGTAACACAGCCATGTCTACATGTGGACAGGTAGCAAAGAGTACCAAACATATACTTCAAGAGTGTTCTGAGTATGAAATGCTGAGACAGGCATTTGGCTTCTCTTATGGCTATGACAGTATGGTCACTTCGGCAATGGTTTTTGTAGGGAAACCATTGTCCAAAATCTTGGCATTTTTGTATTTGTATAGTTCTGTTGTCTTAATTGGTTTGTTTCTTGACAAAGGTCCCAATAGGACCTATACGTCGAAAATTGTCTTTGTTTTATTGTTATTTCTGATTTATTTATATTGATAGTTATATTAAGTAATCTTTATAATTAACTTCTTATTTACCTCTTTGTCTGGTTACTGCGGTACTTTCCATTTTGTCCGATATTTTGGTTATTTATATTTGTCTTCTAGCCGCTACCTTTCATTGTTCTTGTTGCTTTTCATGTTCATTTAGTTTAGATTTATTATTAATTATTATATCATTCCGTTTACCTCTCTCCGCTTATCTCTGTTGATTACTATGCCATCTTCCAACCGTTTTCTTCGTATTACCCATTCTTCTATTCATCAAACTTTCTCCAAATGTTTACCGTCTGTTGTCTCTCAGATCGCTATAACATTTTCGTTTGAAACATTTAAAAAGATGTTTCTCATGCCGCTCTTGCTTTTTACGGCGTTGCCTTAACCTTAATGTCATTCCTCGGGGTTTCGTATCGCATTTCCGTCCTCAATTAGGTAACTCGAAACCTTCTTACGTTTTTCGCTTTAATCGTATTGATCTCCACTTCGACCGTCTCCATGATTTATACACATCAATAGAATCGCTCCGTCTTCGCCTATTATCACTCACTTCCGACTGTTTCCCTTCTTGTACGCTTTATTATCCATTGCCTTAACAGTCAGGCTATACAGTTTCCTTAATTTCTCCCATTCTCGTAAGTACTCCTCCCTCTTTCACATTCCTCCCTCCTTTGTTCCCATTTATTTCTTCACCTTCCCATCCACCTTTTAGCATCCACTTTCTACCTCCTATTCCAACTCCTACCAATCTTTCCAGCACCCCCAAACACATCTCTTTTTGATCACCACTCGCTTGTTCGATGTATGCCACCGGATCTCCCCTTATTTGCTGATGAAATATCTGTGCTCAGCAAAGGTCTTACCTTTATCCCACTCGGTCCCAGCTGTGATCACTACTCCTTGTTACGTGATGTCAATCGTTTTCACCGTATTCTTCGTTTACAGCAACACTTTTTTTTTACAACCTCTCACCCTCTGCATCTTACAATCATTCTGTCTGCATTGAGACAAGTTCCACATGGTGATAACTTCTGGAACCTCCAGCATAATATTCTCGATTCATCTGATGAGGACAAGGGTGAGCCTACCTGTTCTTTTCCCGCTCTGTCAGCATGCTTCAGATTTTTACTGTGGTGCATTATCAACTCCACACAAAATAATACATGAAGAACTAAATGAACTGGTTCGTGATTTGGACTTATCCAAGAACAAGGGAGAATTGCTTGGATCAAGACTCCAACAATGTAATCTCCTAGAAGATGTCACAATTACTTCATATCGAAAGCGTCACCAGCAATTGGAGCCTTTCTTCAGAAAGCAATCTGGTATTCTGTTCTGATATTGAGGGCCTGATTAATGCCTTAAAACAACTCATGACACACAAGAGTGGAGACTGTAGACTGAGTCTTACGGCTGTAGTTTTGCACAATGTCAACTGTCTTCCATCTATTCCAGTAAGTGCATGCTGTCCACATGGAAGAGACATACAATAACTTAAAACAGATACTGAATTACATTGAGTATAACAAGTACAGCTGGCACCTATGTGGTGATTTGAAGGTAGTTTCCCTTTTAATGGGACTGCAGCATGGATATACAAAATACATGTGCTTTTTGTTGAGTGGGGTAGTCGAGCAAGGGAATTGCACTACTTGTGGAAGGAATGCATTTACAAGTATTAACCGTTGCATTATAACTGAAATCAGAGTAAATACTGAATAACAAGCTGAAATAATTAGAACCTGCTTAACCCTTCCAACTAAAGATTGTTATAGTATATAACTACAGTATTACTCCTCACGGGACATGAGCTTCTCTCTGCACACAATTAATTCAAAAAACGATAACTGTCTTGTGATTGGAGACTAATAGCCACTCACAAAGCTGGAAATATGCAGAACAAGATACTATAGAATAAATGGAAGACTGGCAATGCGAGGTGATACTTCAACTGCTTAATGAACACGAAGACCCTTCCACTTTCTACTCTAGAAGATGGCACACCACGTCAACCCCAGACATAGCCTTTGCAACAGATGCTTTTGCTAAAATAACATACAGAGAAGTGCTGGAGTAGCTTGGTGGAAGTAACCATCGCCCCCATCAAACTCACCATCGACAGAGGCAGCCAAAATGCTAATAAATTGCTCACTGAGTCACAACAGACATGTAGTCTTTCTAACTGATGAGAAGTCTATATTGCAAGCAGTGAAAGATCCAAAGACCATGAACATGAATGAACTTAGTCTGCTTACTTCAGTACTATTGGAATACATTGACTCAATGGAATACACATGTACTTCAAACCTGAGGGGTTCCATGGATAATCTGAAACGAATTACACAGTTCATTGAAGCTATTGGTTTTGTAACCTGATATCTGACTGAAGAATGATGAAGAATCATAAAATTTGATTACAAATTGTATTTATTTTCTTGCAAAATCATTTCTCATTTTTTGCCTAGTTATTTCCCTTGCCTTGGGTTTTTCCTGTTTGGCTGGAACTGAAATGTTTATTACTATCACTTTTAAATCTGCCCCAAAACTTAGTCAACAGCCCATATAAGATTGCAAAGTCTGTAAATTATGACATGCTTTTTTTTCTTTGTGAGAGTTGGTAATGTACATCATCTGGTACCCTGGATGTTCTGGTTCTCATTTGATTGCTGTACATAATCTGATCAAACTTAAACAAAACTTTATCTCTTGAGAAGTCTTGTTTATTTTGTTAACATATATAGAAAAATATAAATTAAAACAGGCAAGAAAAAAATATTGATACAAAAATATGACCTCAAGAAACATATTGGAATGTTATGGAAGCCAATAACCACAGTATGTTGTAATCTACTAGAAGAGAGGATAATACCGGTGTTATTCAATGTAGTCAGTCTTTTAAAATAATTAAAGTAAAACTACATCCTGTGTACAAAATATAATTTGTATGTTTTCTTGTGTGCACATCATTACCCACTAGTTTTAGTTATAGTCCGTCGTGTCTGAGTGAAGCGATTATTTATATTAACCTGTGTTTTACTTAAGTACAATTGTAATAAAAAGGCATTTTTCTAATATCCAAGCAAAGCAAGTGTTGTGTGCTTACTTCAGCTTTAAGATTAATGGAATGTGAAGTCACTTACCTCACTCATTATGTATTCAATCATTTGGCACTAAAAATGTAGCTCGCTCCCAAAAATTTACTTAGGTTATTTTATTGTTTTTCTTGGTAGTCTGTTGCGCAAAAGTAACTTTTTATATAAATTAGTAGCATATCCTATTCAGGAGATAGCCATCAACCTGGAATTTTTTGGCTGTAGTGATTTTCTAGGCAATATAAATACATTCAGTAATTTGCCATTGCTTTCTGAACGGTCCAGATGCTCAAATGCCTATGGCGGGGCTCGAACTCTGTACCTTGGCTTTCACAGACAAGCTCTGTACCACAGAGCCGGACTTATTATATACTATTTATAAAAAGACACATTATATTTCTGTATACAAAAGGACAATTTTGTAACTACGATCCAGACTTTTTGGGGGGTCTAAACGTAAGGTACCAAGTACTAAATATATATCACAACATGACCAATCTGAAAAATATTAGCTTACGTGTATTTTAATGCAGTAAGGAGTCTTAGAAAAAATTATTATAAAATTTAAACAACAGAGCTGCAAGCATGGCCGTAATGCATGATTGCTAATGGGAGGGGTTTCCTAAAATAAAAATAATTTAAGAAATACACCCAATACTTCGTGTTTATGTTCTTTTATAGCAAAAAACAATAAATGGGGCGAGGCACATCATCCATGTTACTTGTTTATTTCATATTATTATTTATTTATTTCATATTATTTCGGTTTTATAAAGGGCTGTCCATACAATATCCCTACCCACCGAATTTGCGGTAGGGATGAACTGGGTCTACAGCAACATTTCCATACATGGGTCCCAAGTCCCACAGGGGGGCAATTAAATAAATGTTAGGGAATAATTCAAATTTTGAATATAAAAAATATGTATATGTTATTTTGGAGAAGGGGGGGGGGGAGAGAAAGAGAGAATTATCAGAATTTAAGAATGTCTTAGGTGGGGCATGGTCAAAAAAAAGGTTTGGAAACTCTGGTCTAGAGCTTTTGCAGTGTGAAAAAAGTTTGAAAAATGTATATGTTTGTCCAGATTTTTTTCTGCCAATTTTTGTAGTATTGCAGTGGGATCCGTTACAACAAATCCATATTTAATGTATTTCCCTCTTTAACAACACTTTCAAAACCCTGAATTTTAATTAAAAACTCATCTAAACTTTTTTTAAACTGATTATAATGCATGCATTAAAGCACATATCCCTGCATAGCACACTATTTACAATTTTATTTTTGAAAAAAAAGGAGTCTCTGAACTTTTCTTCTGCTGCATTCGTCCTCAAACTCCTGCAGATTAGCAGGATGTAGAACAGAGAATGGAATGAGTGGTGTCATTGTTTGCAACATACTGCGATACCTTTCGGCCTGACACATCCAACTTCAGCAAGGATTTGGGTCACTTTAACCCTATAAGGGATAGCCAACTTCTCCATAACCTCCTAGTCACCTCCAACGACATGCATGGAAGGTAAATAGTGGTACTATTCTTTGCATACTCTGAATTTTTAACTCCTGTGTATGTTTCAAAAGTTACACAAAAAACTCCATGTGCCAGTGAGACATTCAACCATAGACAGCATGACACGTTCACTGGCAGTGTGTTTGGGCAAAGCCCTACTCAGTAATACATGTCCAGGATTATGCAAAAAATATAGTCTCGTTGCCGTATCAGGTCCATTCTTTTAAGATGGCGCATTTGACTACCTGTAATTTAATTGGTCACTTTGTGTCCAGTCAATAAAAGTCATGAAATAGTCAAATGTGTAAAGTTAGAAGAATCCCGCCGAAGACGGATGTGTCGGGCCATTGGCGCAAATAAAACGGCGACACAACGCATTTCCATTCTCTGGACTACATCCTGCTGGAAATCTAGTACGGCCATTGTTCTGCTACAAGAGAGATCTGGCAGGAGTTTGAGAATGAACACTGAAGAAGAAGAATAATTTCTAATTTAACTCACAGGTCTTACCGGGCGGGTTCAAATTAAACCTGTTATTGTCGATAGTCATTTGGTCATGGCACAACTAATCATGCTGAAAATGGAGTGATTGGGATGAGGTGTGTGTAGGTAGGTGGCCTGACATTTCATTCATCTGAATACTGAAGTAAACACACACAATTTCTTTGTTTGCATGTTGGAAAAACGTCTTGCTATTATAATGGCTTTTGCTACTGCTGTAAAACGTATTTATCTCTCGAAACTAAACAAGTGTTATTAAAGACAATCAATAAAAAAAAAATTGAAATAAAGAGCAGAAATGATTAGATTAGAACATGGTATCTAATCAATCACACTGCAAACAATCCTGAAGGCAGCCAACATCATGTCTGCATTTACAAGTGTCAACTTTCAGCAGAAGAGAATGGAAATTATGAGGCGCTAATGTAAAGATGCTGGTTGCACTTTGCAATCAACATAGTTCCAGCGTGCAAGGAGCAAGAATATTCAAATTTCTGAACCTATCCTTATTTAAAAAAAGGAAGAGAGTTTGCATCTAGGCCAGCATAAATTAAGTCAGGGTTGGTTGAAAAAGGTTCAAAGAGCATCGCAAAATTACGATGAAAGTAATTGGCAGAAGGACTACATATATTTATGTTTCACATGAAACAACTGATACTTGGAGGAAAAGTGAAAATTGATAGATCATTCTCTTAGTTGATATTCAGTGATAAACAACAGAGCTGCAAGCATGGCCGTAATGCACGATTGCTAATGGGAGGGGTTTCCTAAAATAAAAATACAGAAATACACCCAACACTTCGTGTTTATGTTCTTTTATAGCAAAAACCAATAAATGGGGAGAGGCACATAATGCTGTTGGTGAACAGCACTTCAGCTAAGAGGGCGAATGAGTCCAGCTCAACTCTTCCACTAAGTTCTTCCTAAGCAGGAACCAGGCTCAAGGATAAGAAAAGGTTCAGTACCCAATGGGCACGGGCACAATACGCCTAATTACATGAGACAAGTTCACTGGCGTTGGGAAACCTTGTGTAAAATAGATGTGAAGGACAAACATTCCTTGCCTGGCAACAGATAGGAAGGCTGTCACAGGCTAGAAAAACATGGAATGTCATGGAAAAACATTGCACAAGGAACATACATGATAATAATTTAAAGTGACAAAACTTAAAGTTCATTATTGTCATAACCATATATATAACATAATTCTGTTATTACACACATATTCTGTCAGTCCCAATCAATTCCTTATAACTGGATTCCCCTGTATTAAACTTTTACATTTTTATTTAGCCTCCCTGGAGGAAACATGATGTCGTTCATAGACAAACATGCAATGTTTTTAGGCTAAATATTTAGGTGATTTTCATTGGAAAATGAAATTGAGTAGAATATTTACAAATAGTTTCATGACAATGGATTTAATTTTTTATTATGAATTGCTTGCAAAAATGTAGTTAAAGAGGAAACAGCATGCTACTGTTGCATTCAGTCGTGGCCACTGTCTAAAACTAATGACCCATGTAACTGTAGAACAGTTGTCAGCTGTTGTTTCATCAATCGACAACTGTGCAGCACTATGCCAGTAGTTTTACACCATTAGCTTCAATTGCCAGTTTCTGATAAGAATATTGTCTGAGCCTGCAGATTATATAAATAGGCCTATATGATCCGTAGTGAATAACTTCAACCAACTGTTAAACTTAAAGGAAGGAGAAGTGATTACAACAATAAATACAATAGAAGACCTAGAACCATACATACTGAAATCTGAAATTGAAGACACAATTAAACATGCACCAAAAAACAAAGCACTAGGAATAGATGACATAAACATTAAAAAAAATGTTAACAGTGACAGGTATAAAGTGGCTACACAGACTGTTCAATGTGATAGAAAGACACTACAGGAGTGGGGTGCAAAGGGTACCCATTGCTCTCGGCGGACCCAGGGTTAGCAGACAACCAAGATCCTACGAGTACCTTCTTGTAGTGCACCCTGGAAACAGAAATACAGCAGCTCTAGCTACAACACTCTTAGGCTCGTGTCCGTGGATACTCTAGATGGAAAGAGATTTGACTGCAAATAGACAGGCAATATCTCCAACATCTCTGCGCAACCATATGCAGCAGCACTGTCAACACGCAGTGAAGCTAGACAGTTCGGCAGAAGCATGGGAGGGGCGGCCAATGCAGTTGTTGCAAAGTGAGTAGATGATATTAGAAATACAAAGAATTGGTGTGTTAAGCAACACAAGATTAATAGCACAATAAGTACACTGAAAAGTGAACACAGCGCTAGAGAGCAGCTGCATGTGCAAAGAAAATGGAAAAAGTTTCAAGAAAATCAGAACGAAAGTATTGTTTGCTCAAGACAAGCTTCTTGTTACTGGTGATCCCAGCCTGGGCCTAACTCTACTGTTGAGTTTTTCCTATACCAGAATCATGCTAACGGAGAGAAAAGATTCAGTACTCGATGGGCTCAGGCACAGAAGTCCAAGGTGGCAAGCACTGTTCAGCTCTAGAACAAAATGCTAGTCTTTGACCCTCCTAAATATATGTGCAGAATCAGACTTGGATGAATGGTTCATGCTGTTGGTGAACAGCACTTCAGCTAAGAGGAGGAATGAGTCCAGCTCAACTCTTCCACTAAGTTCTTCCTAAGCAGGAACCAGGCTCAAGGATAAGAAAAGGTTCGGTACCCAATTGGCATGGGCACAATACGTCTAATTACATGAGACAAGTTCACTGGCGTCGGGAAACCTTGTGTAAAATAGATGTGAAGGACAAACATTCCCTACCTGGCAACAGATAGGAAGGCTGTCACAGGCTAGAGTATCCCACCCAAAATGCCAAATTAGCCAAAATTGGATGCACATAATGGTGGCACAACATAACTACGCTCCCTACGAAGGTTATGGCTGCTCAACAGTGTGAGCAGAGGTTGTTATTTCTTTTGTACCAGGGTTTGGTTGTGGCTGTGGTGGAATATGCACTGGCAATTCTGATTCTTAGCCAAACTCAGATCAAAAGACTGGATAGAATTCAGATTGCAGCAATGCGTATCATACTTTGGTGCACAAGAGGCACATCGACAAGAGCTATGCAGTACCTACTTAACAGCTGACCACAGAAGGAACACTTGTTGCATTCCGAAATACACAAAGTGAAAGGCAGCAGGCTCTATATATATATATATATATATATATTTAAAAAAACAAGACTTAAACAAGTGACAGAATTCACATATCTAGGAAGAAATATAACAACAGACAGCAAGAACAGCAAAGAAATACACAATAGATGTAGTAAAGAATACCACTCCCTAGGACACCAATCTTCAGAAACAAAAAAAGTAGATTCGAACACTAAAATAACACTATTCAAAACGATTATTATGCAAATAATGTGCTAATAATGCCAGACATGAACAATGATAGCACAAGACAAAGTAAACTTGTGACAGTTGAAGTGGCATGCTTATGCAGAATCCTAGGAGACAATGTGAGAAATAAGGACATTAAACAAAAAACTGGCACTACCGGAATATTGGAATAATATATTGGAATATATTAAGAGACAACATATCAAATGGTTTGCACTCATCAGCAGACTACCATCAGACAGCATATCACAACAAGCTAAGCTACACAGATACAGTGAAGGCAGACCTAGAGGCCGATCATGAAAACGATGGACCACCGAAATAAAATAGGTGACAAAATTCACAATATATTTAGCACACAAGGGGTGTCGTCTCCAGAAAGCTCTTCTACCCATGACACTGAAAGGCAACAAACGGTTTAGCGGATAGATAGAGATTCATAGTGATGTCAAATTATCATCCAGTGCCTTACTACAAGTCTAGTATTTTGAGAGGGGGAGGGGGGGGGTCAAGAAGGAAAATTCCTAACTGGCATTTATGATTTGTGGATTTTTACAAATTAAATGTGCCTCAGTTTACTAATGCTTATACACAATAAAGTATTTATTTGCATATATTAATTTTTTTAATGGGGTGTAGATATTTGAACATGCTGATCAATCTGCTGTGATGGACAGTCAAGTCTTATCACACATTCTACCACTCCAGCAGCTTCAAACTCAAAACCCAAAGAAAGTGCACACTGTATAATGCTATGTGTAGACACTGGCAAACATAAAATTCTTGTATACAATAACTTTAATTATAAAGGACTGCCCCCAATAGCAACAGTGTAAAATACTTTACTCTCCAACTGTGAGAAATAGACAAAGCTTGGAACAAGGTAATGAAGTTTTGCTAATCACTAGAAACACACAGAATAACATACACAAATCAACATTTCGACCAAAAGGCCTTTTGCAAGACTACATAAACAAGCAACAACAAAAAAAACCACATGCAAGAACATTTACATGGCAGAACTAAATGTGGAGACAACCTAAGAAGGGTTGAAACTAAGTCAGAGGTGAAACCACACAAACATAAAATAGACAACAAAACACACCAAAATACATGTGAAATGATACAGAGAAATGACAGAACAACATACCATCCATACAAGTGGCGGGCATTGATCCAGAAAGGCTCAAGCAAGCAAAATTAATATATAAAGCAGTTCTAAAGCGCATGGCGGGTAAACCAACAGGTAAATCTTGGAACAGGGTAATGAAGTATCTATAATGATAGATGAATTCAATGACAAAAACAAAAGACAACTGTACTTCTAATTCAACAGATTAATGGTGAATAGATTTTTACAGGTAATTAAATAGATTAATGAAGAATAGATTTTTACAGGTGTTTATTTCTATTTGGCAGTTTTTTTAATCATAAGGTTTACAGCAATACAATGTTCCCTGCAGTCTATAAACTGTCTGCCAACTGCAGGGAAATCTGTAATAATTATTGAAGATTTAGAGTCATGACTGGTGAAAGTATGTTAAACCAGATATTTAATGTAATCATTAGCACTCCCTTTGCCATCAACTGAAATTATACCTTATGAAATTATAATTTTGGAAAAATTACTGTCAGAAAGATTGTATTGTTTTTTGTCAAGGTTTTTCTAAACAGATTTTCATTACAAACACTGCAGTTCTGACAGAGATATTGATCAAAAGTATAAATCATAACAAGAACATATAGACTATGATAATAAATAGTATTTAAATTGGAAAATATAAAATATAATCTTTCACTATGTACAAGATATTTACAAATTTTGCTAACAAGAGTTAAAAAAATGTTGAAATATTTCCAATAAGCTATGGTTGTTTTCTAAAGTTTACAATCATTGCAACTAGCATACATTCAGTGATGACAATGATTCATTCTGACAAATTGAAAGTTAGAAATTAACACTACATTATATAGCTACAATGTACCGGTACTCATATAAAAAAATACTGCAGTAAAAATGTGTAGAAACTTTTGATTCCATTGGCGTTTGAATAGAGTTCTTTAGTGCATCTTTCTTAAAATGTTACAGTAAAACAATGATCCATGTGCTGACCCATTTGTTTTCTCTTATTTATGTTAGACTGGAATCCATTCTCAAATCTATTCTTCCCAGTTTTTGTGATAGAAATTTTACAACCTCAGCACTTGAATTGTTCAACTCATCACATTTTTATACATGCTTATATTTTTATGTACAGATTTAAGATGTCATAACATTTGCTAATGTGGTCAACATATTCCTAACACCCTTTCAATTCTTCTCATTTAACTATTTATATATTGTGAACTCTATAGTGCATTCTTTTATAACAAATGTCCCTATATAACAAAAGTTTTCAAAATCCCCAATTATATTTATTCTTTATTGTTTATACTGTAGAAAGCAAATATATTTACCGTATATAGCCAAGGGCAGACCTAGGAAAAGATGGACAGATAACATCAAGACCATTCTGAACAAACAGGACTACACCTCAACCAGAGCAACACACCTCGCTCTGGAACACAGACTACATCTCCTTCACAAACCCCTATGCTCAACAACAAGTGTGGAATGCTCAACAAATGAAGTTAAGATACATTTGATGCTGGTCACTTATACTGAAGCTTTCAACACATCTGAAACACCAAAGAGCAGTGATGACATAGTTCTCCCAGTCCTGCAATCTGACACTTTGTAATTTGAACTGTATACACATTAAATAATACTGGGGACAGAGGTGACCCTTGTGGTAGTCCCAGGCGTATGACTGTTGGTGCTGAAGACCAACTCCCACAGTAAGAACAACCTGTCTCTGAAAAGGCACTGAGATAATCCACCTGACAATAAAAGGACTAACTTTGAGTTGCAACATTATGGTCATCGAGAAATCCAAGGGCACTCTGTTATAAGCATCTTCCAGGTCTATTGCAGTAGCGCATGTCTCCATTCGTTCATCAAAACTTTCGAACACAGAGATGTGCCAGTCTGCTTTCCTGGATAATACAAGTAAATTTAAGTAGGAAGCCAGAGGACTATTTTAAAAAATTCTTGAGACTAACGGCTTGGTTCAATTCCCGTTAGTCTCAAGAATTTTTACCTGGATAATAGCCTTCCAATGTTGAGGGTAGAGTCTGTTATTCCTCTCTAGATGTACGGACAATTTCCAATCTTTTCTAACAACTTGTCGACCGTATTCTGCAGGGTTATACGTCTGTATCTTTGCATGACTTGCCAGGCCTGGGTAGGGGGATTAAGATACTATGCAACAAGTCTTCTTCTACTGTGGCATTTGCTAGACACTAGTTTAACAACATTGCAAGCTCCTTAAGGTCCTCGTTTGACCAGCTCTAAGATCGTCGTACTTAGTGCTATCAGGTTCTGGCACTTTGTTTGTTGATCTTTTCAGTGCAGCTGTAATATCTTCAAGAGTAATTGCATTATCGCTTTCCATAACTTGATTATTGCACATGTCTGTGACTGTTTTCATGATTTAATTGTAATTCCTTAAGTTCCTCTGACCATGTGACTTATAATCAGCCAGCAGTGCTGCACCCTTATTCACACAAAAAAAATTGGGAGTTTGGTATCTTTTTTTACAGAATGTTTTGGCAAATTGAGATGGGAATTTATCTAGCGCCCTGTTTCTATTTTCAAAATGGTGATAGACGAGTGTTTGATTATGGAATGGAATTCCGAGCAATCTTCAAGCATTCTTCATAGAGTTTATTACACTAATTTATCATCGATTTATTCAGTGAAATCATTATTTATTGCGAATTCAAGCTGGAAACCATGACAGGTAAGGACTTCAATTTGTTTATTTAGAATAGACACGAGGTTCCACAATGTTCTCACTATGTAAAATATATAATATTCAACAGCTTACGATCGATCAAAAATATGGTAGGTCTTGATCGAAATAGGTCTAAATTTGACTTTATCACTTTCTCACACATCTCATATTACACATATACAAACAAAACGTACACCAATATATATCGAACCCCTCAAAAACATTCTGCGCAAATATGGATGCATTCTGCCATGTCTTCTTTCCTGGGCAATACCTTCCTAACAATGTTGGTAAACACTTATTTCTTTCAAGATAACACAATACCTTCCAGGCCACATTTTTTTCCAAAAGCTTGCCTATCGTATTCTGCATTGTTATTATTCTGTAGCCAGGATGGTGTGGCCCTTCCCAGGTTTGGGTAGTGGAACTAAATAGCTGTGCAACCAGTCTTCTTTTACTGTGCCCTTTAGATGGCTAGTATTGAACATGTCCGCCATGTCTCCCAACTCCTCATTCGTTCTCCGACTAATGTCATTGTATCTAATGCCATCTGGCCCTGGTGCTGTGTTTTTTGTACTTTTCAGCGCCTTCCTGATTTCTTCAACTGTGATTATCATATGGTTTTCCATGCTCAAGTTCTTACACGCACACATCATCAAAGATTTGACATCATTTCCTCTTTACTAGTTTAGATATGTTGCTTACAGCTTAGCTTCAATAGCTTGGGATTCAATATTGTCAGCACAGAGGCCAATGCATAAGTAACTGTAATCAGCTGGTGTGCCAGTATAAATTGTCTAGTGGTTAAGAATTGGTCATTTCAACCTAACTTGAAGATAAATATGCAGGGCTGCGAGCAAGAGGTAGATATCACTAAAAGTAGAAAGGAAACATCACTAGATGAGCAATACAGTCTGTCAGAGTATGCACTCCCTAAGGCAAGAGATAGATGACGTTAGAATCATTCTATCCAACTAATAACTCTTGGTGGAACAGGGACAAAACCAGCAAATTGGTTAAATGACAAATAGGTTGTTTGATCCACTACGAGTTAATGAAGAGAGGGCACTGGCAAAATACTTAATTTAATTTCACAATAATGGTTCTAAATAAGTTTAAATATACCTTAGCATAAAATTTATGTGAAAACAACATGACATTTTTTCCAGCTGGTCAAATCAGCGTTTAAAAATATAAATATACAAACAAAAAACAAGTTATGCTCTAGCAGACCTAATTACAGACTAAGGTGTAAAATTATATATCGTAAAAGAATTGGATTTCATTACTTTTTAAGTAAAATTAAGAATGAATATAACATGTACATACTGTATGACATGAAGTTGTACACATATTTCAGAAGATCCACGTATGAAAATATCACATATTAAGTTAAAAAACATATAATGTATACAAATTACATTTCGAGAATATTCTATTTATTGTCAAATTGGCTTTAAAGTTCAATCACAGCACTGGTAGACACATCACAACACTGATTTACAGATTCATCACAACACTGGTAGACCCATCACAACGTTGGTTAGCAGATTCATCAAAACACTGGTATCTTATCACAACACTGATTTACAGATTCATCACAACACTGGTATCTTATCACAACACTGCTTGGTATGCCCATCGCAACATTAGTTTTTTTATGTTTTCATTGAAAACACAGAGATGCACACACAAAATGACATACAGTAATGCTAAATTTGTGACCCATGGTTAATTGCAGAAGGGTGCATGCATTATATCACTGGAAAATAAACCCTTGTGCCAGAGAGAATGCTATTCTGCTATGTTCATTGTTGAGTTCTCAGATGTCATAATACAATTATGCAGACTTCTACATGTGATACAATCTTGTATCAATTTTTCCAGGAGTGATAACAAAAACATTCATTTAACTTTGCCAGACAGAATTGAAATCTGGATGTTAGTCCTTCAGAACCAATTGTAGAAGACTGGTGAAAACCTCAAGCTACATCATGTTCAATATTCTCTTTAACGTGCACCAATCATCAGGTCATTCGCGCATTTAAAGTACGAGTAAATTACCTATTTTTAAGGTAGTAGATACAATCACATGAAAATATTCACCGCTCAGACATCTTAAGATATGCTCACATGAATAACAAACTTTAGGGGAATATCGATCGTGTTCATGGTCCATACCTAACAGAAGCATAGCAGACACTGACTGCAGAAGAGGGGTATGAAAAAAAGAAGAAACATAGCAAAGCTAGGATACAAGGACATATGCAAACACACCTTTGTCATCATCTCTTGGCTTTTGAGAAAAATTTGGCATGCATGCATTGTGATGTTAGGTCATTTTAGAGACTCAATAATGTTCAAAGCAGAAGTAAAATGCTCAGAGGCAAAGAACAACCAGTAATATCTTCCCAAGCTTCTGTAATCTATAAAATTGATCATGAATTAGTAGATTAAGTCATAAGTCATTCGCAGGCAGATCATGTTCACAAACTCCAGCTTGCAGAATATGAAGTCTTATATAACCCATCACAACTATTGTGTTTTCATGTTATAAAAATTCCATCTCAAATCACTGTCTACAGTTTTTTCATCTATCACATTTATTCACAAAACATATTCAGCAGTTTATATGTGATATTCCAATATTGTTTGTCACATTGTAAAATATGTAAATATGGCTATATATCTATTTTGTATCTTCACATTTTCAAGGCACAAGAAAAACGTTATTAATTTGCACCTATTTAAGGTGCCAGAATTTGTTAATGTGAATTGAACATTAATATTACAAAACATAATATGGCAGACATGATAGTTTGCATGTTAAGAATACATAACTTCATATACACCCATCTGACAATGAAATAATACATTACAAAAGGAAAGACTTTTTTACCAGTGTTTTAATTCAAAATAATCCCCTTTTGCAATGATACAGAGAGTGGCATGATCTAAGATACTGGAAGTCGGCTTTTGTCAGATTATTTATTGCAACTCTGTGTATCTCATCAATGTTCTCAAAGAGGTGTCCCTTCAATAACTTAGATTTGGAAAAAGAAAGTAATTGCAGATGGACAAATCTGGGGGAGGGTATGATGAGTGACTGAGAAGACACACTTGTTTCTTTTTAGCTAAAAATTCCTGTCCTGTGAGCTGATCCATTATCCATATCAAGTGGTAGGGACAAACAGGCAGGTACTGAATATGCACATGCTTTTGTCATCTAACAGTGAGTATTCATTACTGTATCATTTGGGGGGGGGGGGGGTGTTGGGAATTTTCAGGTGTGCTACATTCAACGCAGTGATAGCAGCATGGTAAAATTGCAACAGACACTAAACAATTTTGTAAAAGCTAAATTTAACTTTTTTCTTTCTGGGATTACTAGTATTAATCTAGCTTACTTATCAGGTCCAAGTTGTGTTTAAAAAAATTGGTAAATGAAAGCAATTTTAAAGTTTCAGTTATCCTATTACAATCCTCACAAATCAAGTTGCAATGGAAGTAATTTTTAGTGAAATTCTCATGGATTGTGTTTCAAATGATGCGGAATTGTTGGGAATTATGATTGTTTTCAAAGAAGATATGAACACATTCATTTCGTTATGAAATAACATTGGCAACACTTTTGGTCTAGATTGTGCATTGAATATAAACCATGTTATGCATTGAAGAAATATTCTTAGATTTACTATTCAAAATTTTATCTAGAAGTGACATTCTAAGTGTTTTATTTATTTTCACATACGAATGATATGAGCATATTAGTTTGGTTATGAAATAATAGAAATATTACAGCTCGCACAAGATGACATGAGTAAGTCATTTTATAAAAATGTTTTGATTTTGCATTTTCTACCTTCATTATGCAATTGTCAAAAAGAAATCCGGCGAACAGAGGGAAGTTATGTGATTTGTATTTTGCATGGTAATGGTTATACTGGAGGGAAGCGACTTTTTACTTGCTAGAATCTTTCACTAAAATTTTACAAATTGTCTATCAACTAACAGCAAATTCATATCTTTGCAGTCAAAACATCAATTTTCATGTATCCATTATATGACTTTGGCAATCTGTAATTGTTTTCATACTTGTTTTGAATCTTGAATACTATTTGAAAATCTGTGTTCGATATAAATATTGATCCCCATAAACTGTCTCATCACTTCAACTGTCTCAATAGCACTTTTTCTGATTTTAAAACAGAATTTAATATTCACTCTCATTCCATGCTGCATACATAACAATGCACACCTAACTAGTCAAACAAAAATTATTTGTTATCTGCTGGCTGGCAGATGTTGAAATTTAGCAAGATCATAGAGGAATGTTGCATGTTTTCAAAGTGTACTTTGATTCATGGATGGTATTTTTGTCCTGATCATTATAAAATGAGTCTCATTATTTAATTGTCAGATGGTGTGTAAGCTTCAGAAATGCTGACACAGTACTATATAATTATCATGAACACAAACATAATGACAAACATATATTTTTTATCATTGCTCAAATGTTTGATCTGAACAATCATGTCTAAGAAACAGTCAAAATACTTTTAAAGAAAAAGAAAAATCAAAAATAAAACTAATAAAGGCAACACGACATGAATCAATAATAAACAACATTGCAGACGACATGACATGGATCAACAATAAACACTGCAGACATGACATGGATCAACAATAAACACTGCAGACAACATAACATGGATCAACAATAAAGAACACTGCAGATAACATGACACAGATCAATACTGAAAGCGAGACAATTGGTGCAGAAAGAAATAAAGCCATGTTTTCCATGTTATGACGAACAAGAAGAAAATATCAGCAGTTACACCTATCAGGCGTAAAGTATGTAACTGTATATGAACTATAAGTCTTGTGGTGTAAAATATAGAGTAAGTAAGACTGCAACGTGATATAAAACATTTGGAAAATAAAGCAATAGGATATGCATAGTCTGTAACCATGTACACAATGTAAGAGTGAGAAATGTTTATATAAGGAATCAGTATTTCTCATAAAATTTAAAATGTATAATCATTTGAAAAAAAATTATTTTCTCATAATATATACAGCTTGCATGTCTCATATACATGTGATCTGGTCATATCCACAAGTTTCATGACTCAATTAATCATCACAATAGGAAGTTGCTGATGATGTTAACACTCACTGAGCGACAATACAAACAGATGAAAGACAAAAGATGTATATAAAGAATAATGAGAACAACTGCTTAGTGACAATCCAGTTTCTTATCTAGAACTGTTCAGTGAACTCTGCTGTCTTGCTTAAACGTCCACTCTTTGCATCTGATATAGCACCCCACATATCAAAAATAAGATCATCTGAAAATCCAAATGATTGAAAATCTGATTCATCCATATATACACTGAACTCATGTGGATTATTAGCTTTGTTCCCAAGCTCCCATATTGACTCAGCTGGAGAGAGAAATGGAACACTTTATATTAGTTCACACATAACTGAATGTCTGCAATAGAAATACAAAAATTATCATATTTCTGTGACAAATGAATATACAATATGATATACTAATCTGTTAACCTGCAGCAACCCAGACACATATTACCGGTATGCAAATTTCCCCTGGGACCTGGTTATTTTTTATGATTTCTAGATATTTGCTTTTTTGGCATAATATTTTTTATTTTACTGATGTCAAATGTGAAGACAATAAAGATAAATGAATGTCCAATCGAGAGGCTTGGTTTATTTGTGTCATTGTTCTGTTGCAGAGGAGTGATATAGACATTGTAGCATGTGATAGCTAAATGTGCATATCTTTGTTAAATATTGGTTTATTTCAAATTTGGAGACAATAAAGATAAATGGATGCTGGATGTAGCAGTGGTTTTTTGTTTTTTTAATGTTTTGTTGCGGAGTAGTAACATGGACATTATAAAAAAAGAATTTCTGTTATGTATGCGTTAGCTAAACGTGCATAACTTTTTTTATTCATTGAGTTATTCATTTCAAATTTGGAAACATTGGAGATAGGTATAATAAGTGCTTGTCCAAACAATCTTCTTCTTCGTTCGTTCTCAAACTCCTGCAGATTGTAGGATAGCACTGATCCTAACCCTAGTAGGTACTTGGACATCTGGCATTAGCGTGTTTGGGAAATTTTGCTTAGGCTATAAATTTCTTGTGACAGGGTTTAAAATAGTGTTAGCATCATTTGTTGTGTTTGAAACTAGATTTATTAAGTTCTGTAACCATTTTTCTTTATATATATGTAACTTTTAAGAGGGTAAAACAATGCCCAAACCAGCAGTTAATTATTTAAAACATCAACATTTGTTTAAATTATGCAAATTAGACAACGTTTTGAATATTAATTAGTTGTACGTACATATAAGAATCACAGCAATGTGATCAACAGATGCAACTTGTCTTTGCAAATACAAAAATATAGTGTCTGTGGTATTTTATGATGTTTAATAGATACATAATTTATTTTCATTTTAATTATGCAAATTAGCAGCCATTTTGAATATTAATTAGTTCTGTGTCCATCAGAAAATTCCAGAAATGTGATAAACATAAGCGTCTTGTCTCCACAAACACAAAAATGTATAGTTTGTGTATTGTATTATTGAAAATAACAAAGATAATTCAGAAATTATCAGCATGGCTACATTTTGTAGTCACAAGTTTTATTTATATTTTCCTATATGTCCCATGTAAATTATTTTGATGTCAAATTCATTAGAAAAAATTCATAACTTTTTTCACGATTGACGTACAGACTTGGTTGAGGTATCGATGAATTGCAATTTTTAAGGGCTATCTAACTGATAAAGAGACATAACTGTTTAGAAAGACAAATATTGGAGGGAAGAGTACCCGGGTAGAGGAGAAGGGGCAGACCAAGAAGACGATGGACTGACGACATTAAAGATAACATGAATATATTGCTAGAAAATGCAAGCCACATCGCCCAAGACAGAGAGAGGTTCAGAGAGTTCATTGGGAAGACAACGTTCTGGAAAGAATACGTTACATGACATACATACATCTAACTATATATTATTTGTAATTCTGTAGCACTATTTTGAAAATTTTGTCCAAGTACCTACTATATGGGATGGGACAGCCAACTCCATCCCATAATCTCCTTAGTCGCCTTTTACAACATGCGTGGAAGGTAAACAGTGTTGTTATTCTTTGCTCCCCTTTCAGGTCCTGGCAACACACAATCAACACCTCCCATCTGACAAGTATAAGTCTGCACAACACATGGTTTGTTGACAACCTGCACATTATTTGCATGATGTTTGGATCTGACATTTTTCCTAAAGGTTTGATTATTGTGGACAGTACTCATCACATTTACAGTCCTCTTGTCATACCAACATAAGAATATCAACATGTATAATTTTGAAGGCAGGTTCACCAGCTTTAGGTTTAGCAGCGTTCATAGCGGGTTGGACCTCTATGCGATTTGTATGCAGCAAGCCCATGTTAGGTTCTCCTGGAGCTCCTTGAAAAGGGCAGGTGAGGAGAGACATTTGTCCATATACACTACATGGCCATTTCTATACAGGGTTGCAACAAAAGAATTGACAACACGACAAGCAACAACAAATTTTTCCTTTTGTTGCCATCTTGCCCCACTTCACCAGCTATACCCCATGCTTTCAAGCCCTATTTATGAGGCTTCTTAGGCATGTATTGCATAAGGCCAGTCCTACCCTTTAAAGCTATCATCCTTTCATCAACACTTAGCTCTTTTGATGGAGCACAGTATTGTTGCCAGAGGAAGAATAGTGGTGACAAAATTAGAGATATTGTGCACCTCTTTATGTCAAGTTTGCCACTGTCGTACAGTAGTGTCGTCCACTAGGAGGAGGTATGCCAATATGCCCAAGAACCTATTCATAGACATACGTAAGTAAGTAAAGTAACCCATAGCATTTATTAATGCCGTAGGGGTGTGAGATGTTAGCGATCTCACATTTCACAGGCTCTGCAAATGAGGGCGGTAGCCATCTCCTCTCCCTCGCAGTCTTTAGACATTTCATAGACATAAAAACTCCTGAAACTAGATATCCCAAGAATACTGTCAGCACAATGGAATACAATGAAAATGATCTCTTGGTACGGCTAATCACAAGAATCTAACCAAGAAATGCCGTAATCTTATCAAGTCACTGGTTTCCAGGCCCTAATACAAGATGAGGGTTTAGCATTAGTACAGTTTTTATCGTTTTCTTAACTTGCGTGACAATTAGTTTCAGTTACAAGTAAGTTCAGAACATCATCTGCCCGTGTGTTGCCGGGCCCAAAAAGGGGAGCAAAGAATAGCAACACTGTTTACCTTCCATGCATGTCATAAGAGACGACTAAGGAGGTTATGGGATGGAGTTGACTGTCCCATCCCATATAGGGTCAGTGACCCAAAGCCATGCTGAAATTGGATGTGTCAGGCCAAAAGGCGCAGATATTACAGAAATGCTGTAAACCATGACACAACACATTTCATTCACCGGACTACATCCTGTTAATCTGCAGGAGTTTGAGAACGAACGAAGAAGAAAGACATCATCAGTAAATAACAAATGGAATATATCAGCCTCAGAGGTGACAATATTTAGTATGTTCAGTTACAGTAGTTCAGTAAACTCACGGAGCCAAGAATGATGATAGCCAGAAGGGACAGCTCATAAACAGATACACCAGGCTCCTCAATTTCCGCACCATTGACAGCATTTACATCACTATTATTATCAACATTTCCCTAATCCCCCACAATTTCATCTACCACCCTGATTTCAAAATCTTCTTCATCCAAATCAGCATCGTCATTTTCCATAACGAAAAGTAGTGAATTTTAGGACTAAACCAGAATTTCCAAACCTTTTTTTTACCGTGCCCATCTATGTCTTTCCAAAATTCTGTCATTCCCCCCCCCCTATTTAACATATACATATTTTTTATACTAAAAAATTGAACTATTCCCTTAAAATTTTTGTTTTAATTGCCCCCTCCCCCCTGAAAAATCAAATTGCCCACCTGTGGGGCATACGTTCCCACTTTGGAAAACACTGGTCTAAACTATGTGACTTGTAAACACAAAGAAAACAAAATCTACTACGGGGGCTTTTATTTCCATGGAAAAATCAAGGATGACCACTCTAGCAAATAGTTATTATAAAAGCATGATGGGAAATTAACATGGGAGTTGTTTTCCATGACAACAAATGGCTACCTCAATGAGGCAATGTCGACATTCGGTTGCTATCATGACAGTACATATGAGGCATGTACCAAATAGGGTTGCTGTATATTAACTATTCACATCATGAAAAAAATTGTTTTCAGAGTTATGTTAAACTATTTTGCATTAATTAATAACATAACTCCATAATTTGTTAATGAATTTAATAGACTTGTTGCCAGTAGCACCTTTGTATTATAGATATAGAAGTTGAGAAAATGGTGAAAACATCAGGCTGCCCTGAGGGACTCCTGCTTCAGATTTATCTTCAGGTTAGTACGTAAAGATTTTATGATCAATGGTAATACAGTTGGTTATTGTTTGTTTGTTTTAGAACCCGAGGAATTTGAGCAATTAGCTCTTACTTCCTATGTGAAGTGGGGTGGTTTTTCTGAGCTTTCATATCCAGGAGACTTCAGCTTTCAGATTAGTGTAATGAGTACTGAAGGAGACTTTTACTCAGAGGGGATCTATAACTATAGATGCCATGTTACAAAGCTTCCATAAGAGCCTCAATATAGCGGCATGTCATCTACTAAGGTTACTGTTGTGTGGATTGTCTAAGACATTGGTGAGACCCACATACACAACCACGTACGTGATACAGTTGGTAGTGGAGATTAGAAAATTATTTCTAGATTAGAAAAATGTGATGAACTATTTGCTAATTGCTAAAGGTAGCAACCTGCCATCGAGGTGAAGGATGAAGATAATTCTTCATGTACTAAGCTGTAGCAACTATTAGGTGGGATGGCCAGTTCCCTTCCATGCTGTGTTTACCTTCCTAACTTGTGTCAAGTACCCATTTACAGCTGGATTGGCTGGAAGAGCGGTTGCGTCAGATGAGAAATCGTGGCCTGGTATTTTTTTTTATGGACGTGGGTAGTGCCAGTCTTACTCACCATTTGTTGTGAATGTGTTCTTGATAGAGTCCTTTTGGTTGAAACATCAATTTTTCTGAGTTATTCTGTGTATACCCAGTGATTAGCAAAGCTTTATCACTGTTTGTTAGTTTTGCCTTTTGGATATATTACTAACAATGAAACCAGCAATACCTACTCAAAGCAACTAGTTATAAGAAGTTGGTTGAGTTTTTCGCCCCTTTTCCCATTGGTAAAATGGTTTAACTTGATCCATACAAAACAAATGGACTATCATGAGATAAAATGTGAAACTACTTTGTGTACGCAGAAATATATAAATGTATTAAGTGATTCCAGCAATGCATATCTTGCTTATGACAATCAACCATGCATAGCTGCTCTATATTTTATTTACAAAATTTTATAATTAAATGACAATTTTTAAAAATGGCTTCCTGGTAAACAAAATAAACATGCATCAAATACTGTTTAAAAAACGTGTATAAACCCATCCGATAATAGGCCGAGGTACCAATTTCAGAACCGTAAGTTTCCAAAGTCTAAAGTCTGTTTATAGACCGTCATGGTAACAATGCCGGCAACAATGAACTTCATTATTATAAGAAAGAACCGACATGCTAAATGGAAATTAACACAAACTTTCGCAACTGTAAGAGAATGGCATTCCTTTGATTTGTCCCACTCAGATTACTTAAATGAAAGAATCATTTATGACATGTTGAGACTTTGGAACAACAGATCATCCTGAACGAATTGTTTGTGTCCCGGCGTTATGACGCGGAACTGTGCTAGTGAATAGTAAGTACTATTTAACAATTTTGCCACCAGGCTCTCACAAAAATACAGCAGACAGTGACATCTAAGCGTGAAACGATGAATGGTGAGACAAACAGCACGGCCAGATCGCGTTTGTTTTTAAAAGATACAGAAGAGTTTGATACTTGTATGTTTACCTTGTGGGGAGAATACGGTAATAAAATAAACATGACAGAGGATTGTGAAATTGATATTGTCTTCCACTAAATGTGCAGTGGTTGGGGGAGGAAATCAATTATGGCAGAATTTTATACAACAAAATTCCTATGATGTGTTGTGATTTGGAATCTCGTTTCAAGTCTTCTATAAAGAAAGATTACATTCAGTCACTTATCTGAATGGCAGCATCAAAATTGAGGGAAACTTGGATTGGTTGAGCCGATTGAAATGGGTAGGGCCAATAGTCAATCTGCGGCCTTAGTGGGCTGGACTAATTAACAGAATGTAAGTTGGTGATTTAGCTAGCCAAGAATACTGCACAAGTAGTTTAGCTTCCAGTTCATACATTTTTATTGTCATTGAGATTTTATTCGTGTTTCATAAGAAGTATGCCTGGACATAAACGAACATCGTATAATGCTGGTTTTAAGTTGGTTGTTATCGCTTTTGGGAGAAATCAAACAATTCCATGGCTTCCCGCCACTTCATTGTGAACAAAAAGCAAGTGCGAGAATGGAGGGGGGAAAAAAGGAAGAATTGTCTCTGATGCAAGGTCAACTGTAATGGAGGAGAAATTATCCTAATGGATAATGGAGTCTAGGCAGAATGGATTAATTATAACACGCACCAATATTCAAATCAGGGCGCTCTCGATATTGAAAGATCCTCCATTTCAGAAACACAAATCTGGGGACTACGTTGTGTCAATGGGGTGGTGCAATCGCTTCATGAACAGACATCACTTGTGTCTACGAACACGCACTAAGCTGGTGCAAAATTTGCTGAAGGAGCTAGAAACAAAAATTGATTCATTTCAACACTTCACTATCAACCTGAGGAAGAGGTTTAACTACAGAATATCTCAAATAGGAAACATGGACGAGATACCTCTTTGCTGTGATATGCCTTCTAATTGCACAGTTGAACACAAAGGTGTGAAGACAGTTTTTGTAAAGACAACTGGGCATGAAAAAACTTGTTTCACTGTTGTGTTAGCAGCTTGCATGAAAGATGGGTCACGTTACTATCAAAACACTACCCAGTAGGGCTAGACTATAAATGTCAGTTACCGTTATATAGACGTCATTTGTTTTCACAGACATTATATGTACCCTTAACTACCGGTACCTACACTTTACCGTAGTTAGGTTAATAAATAACATCATATACTGGTATACTTTCCTGACCAATTTCGATGATCAATTGAAACAGTTATGATAGAAATATATGTACCGTAGCGGTAAAAAAACGGTAATACCCGTTGCTAAAAATTAGTGTTTCCGGGGAAATTATGTTATGTAAAAATGGCAACAAGCGTGGAATGCAGACAGGTAATACAGTGTAACGAGTTTTTATCATGAAATTTTGGAGATTTCGAAGGTAATATTGTATGATATGTAGAAATTAATGTAAACTTAGGCCTAGCATTATAAGTACGCTCTGGATTGCAGGTGAGACCTAGTCATTTTATCCTGGCTTAATATAAGTCATATGGACATGCGAGTCACTGGGTTTTTTGGAGGGTCATTTAACCATGTTTTCCCCCCTCAGTTACTGTGATTTGACGTAATTTTTTTTTGCAATTTTGACTGAACTTGTGTATAAGACGAGGACCCTAAAGCAATCTTTGATTTTTTTCCAATAATTCTTGGCTTATACATGCAATTTGACAGTATGTTTAATTAACAAATTACCTAATTCTGCATCATTGATGCCCATGAAAGACTCCAGCAAATTATTGATCTTGTCTGTTGCCACATTGACCACATCATCAGGCTGGGGAAAAAAATCACTTGTATGATTCTTTTGAGGGGCTGTGCATTCTATCATGACAATCAATATAAGATAACTGCGTGAAGTATAATTACAATTGTACTTGTGTAAAAGACAGGTTTTTAAAAATGTTCCGCATAGACAACGGACTATTACTAAAAGTAGGGGGTTATAATCAGGAAACAAGAAAACATACAAATTACAATACACAAAACATTTTCAATGTTTCAACCAAAAGGTCTTTATCAAGATAAGCACAGAACATCAAAAGACGTTGAATGGAAATTATCACAACCCACAAAAGTGTGTACAGCCGAAATGAGATGCCGGAAGGACAGGAAGTACATAAAAAAACATAAGTATTGGTGGAAACGAAACCCATAAAAAAGATTGCGTAAATGGCGGAACAAAATGAATAAAGACAAAGACCACACCAACCCAGTACTAGACAACAGAGTGGCCGAAATTGAGTCCAAAAGGTTTGAGGGTACCCAATTAAAAAATGAGACGATTTTCTAGAGCGTACTTAGATCTATCATCAATGGTGCAGAATCTGAATATCAAGAGCACCATAACGACCATCGCGGTTGAAGTGTGTGGCCACAGGAGTGGCTGTTTTGTGCTTGATGGTATGAAGATGATTACAAAAGCGGTCTCTCAATCTTAAGCCAGTTTCCCCGAATGTACTGTTTGCTGTAGCGTTTACATATGATCACGTAAATAACGTTACGGGATTCATATGTAAAAAGCTTATCGAAGTGGTCTTTGGAAATTAAATGGAGCACATCTGAACCACATAAGGACATGTATAGCTACGGCTATGTGAGCAATGAACAGTATCAAAATGGTCGGGAAGAGAAGACTTTAAGTGGCTATGGACCAAGATGTCTTTCAGATTTTTGTCGCGTTTATAGGCCTATATTGGATGAGACCCACTTGTGCCTTTTTAACATACTCATAGAGTCACTCAAGATGCAGACCTGCATTACCTTCTGTGTGCATAACCACTATAATGCCCTGGTCACCGCCATAGTCTCCATGGTCATACTACTCGTAGTGACCGCAAAGACACCACTCTCCTCCTTGATCGTTTTACCTGCGCACTGAGCTGTGAAGGCCCAATCACTGCGAACATGTCTAATCACAGATCCATTAGTGTATATAATCACATCCCCCTCTTTGGTATTCTCAGTGACCAAAGCCTGGACTTCTTTCTCCACAGCTGTGGGACACCATTCTCTGCATTCCCTGCTAAGTGAAATTACTACTCTCAAAAAAGTTTCGAAATCTGTAGGTAGACTTATCCATTCCGCACCTGCTGCCACATCCTGCAATCTGCACACGCTTTGTATAACATCCTCAGCACATCCCATCCACGACCTCCCTCTCTTGAGTCTGCTGCCTTTAACTTTCTGTATTTTGGAATGCAATGGGTGTTCCTTATCTGCATATATTTGGAGGTACGCCCATGCATGGCAATACTGTAATCTGTGCTCAGCTGTTGGACAGTCAAGTAGGTATCGCATAGCTCTTGTCGATGTGTCTCTTGTGCATCCAAGTAAGATACGCATTGCTGCCTTCTATTCAGTCTTTTGATCTGAGTTTGGCTAAGAGTCAGAATTGCCAGTGTATATTCCACCACAGCCGCAACCAAACCCTGGTACAAAAGAAACCTCTGCTCACACTGCGCCTGTCCTTATGAAAACATTGTCAACATATTCCCTGAAACCCAGACTTCTGTAAAAAAATACACCCAGATATCTCATTGTGCAAGTTCTTCCTAAACCCTTAGAAGAACTAACCACTGTTCCCATATCTTGACACCAATCTGTCAGTCTGTCCAGCCCCCTCCGCAGCGCACTCCCCTCAATTTCTGCCCTGTCTATACACCAGGATATCATTGACGTATGACATCATTCTGCCAGCGCCTGTGATTTGATTGCCAGCGATATGCACTGTGTAAACACCGAGAAGCACAGGAGAAAGAGGCGATCCCTGTGGCAGACTGGGGCTAACAACCGTTGGTGCAGATATCCAGTTACCACACTTAAGAACTACTATCCTGTGCATTAGGGCAGCACCAACCCACTGCACGACATGGATTAGCCCAGGAGATAATACACGGAACCAAATTTATTACATTTCAGTCCCTAAAAGACATAGAAACAGCATTAGATTTATGAAAACAAGGCCAGGAGCTGACTGCAACAGTGATCATATACTACTGGTAGGGAAATTTTGTATAAGATTAAAGAAGATCAAGAGATCACCCAAGTGATATGAAATTAGATTTAGCATTATTGAAATCAGATGCTGACATTAAAGAAAGATACAACATAGTTGTACAAAATAGATACAATGCCATTGCAAAGATTCAGAGTATTGAAGATTAATAGAACATGCTAAAACATTCGATAAACCAAACATCTAAAGAGATACTACCAAAAGTAAAGCATGCATCAAAACAAAAATGGATGACTGAAGAAATATTAGAATTGAAGAGCACCAGAAGAAAAAATAAACATAAGATAGAGGAATATCAGAAAATACATAAGGAGATACGAGAGAAATGCAAAATAGCAAAAGAAAGCTGGCTGAACAAGAAATGCACAGAAATAGAATCACATTACAACTAAGATACATTACTATAAAAGTAAACTGAGGTGATAACAGGGAAGAGAACGCAAACAGTTAACGGGTGTCTAAAATCTAAAACAGGGCAGGTATTAATGGGAATAGATCACATAGTACAGAGATGGTCAGAATATATCAAAGACCTTTATGATGACAATAGACCGAAATAAACATACAAGATATCGGCGAGGGCCATCAATACTCGCAGCAGAAGTAATGGAGGCCCTAAGACACATGAAATATGGCAACGCCCCAGGTCCAGACAATATCACACTAGAAGAATTAGCAGCTTTAGGTGACTTTGGAGTTGACATAATTACAAAATTGCTGAATGCCATATATAATAGTGGAAACATACCTGATGACTTAATGAGGTCCATATTTATATCCTTACTAAGAAACCAGGGACGACTGAATGTGATTGACACCGTACAATCAGCCTCATGAGCAAAATAACCAAAATACTTCTCAGAATCATCATGAAGAGAGTTAGAAACAAAATAAAATCAGAAATAAGTCCAGAACAATGTGGTTTTGTAGAAGGCAAAGGTACCAACAATGCTGTATAAATTTTGAGAACACTAATTGAGAGGTCTATAGAGGTAAAAACAGATCTGTACCTCTGTTTTATAGACTACACAAAAGCATTTGATAAAGTTAAACATAGTGAAGTTATACAAATGCTAGAGAATTGGAACATCGACAATAAAGATTTAAGAATCATCAAGAACATGTACTGGCAACACACAGCAGCAATAAGAGTAGGAAATGAATTGGCCCTTTTTAAGAAATAAAACAAGGAGTCAGACATAGATACGTACTTTCACCAGACTTGTTCTCTTTATATGGACCTTAATCAATAATATATGAAAAAGACGAGCTCGATACATAATACTGGAGACAGAGCTGTGGAGAGCCATGATCGCCTACGTCAGCAGGCATGGCACCTGATGATGATTATAGAAATTTGTTATAAAGGATGTGGTATAGAGGGATTACATTGTATATCCCGGGCATGCTAGAAGACTAAACCATTTCCACCTAAGCTGCCTTTGATAAGATAATAAACATTCATAGGTGGGATAGAATATCAGTGAGGTACTGATTAAATATAAATCTGTAAGCATCCAACCAATGTCAATAAAGGCACAAAAACGCTGAGCAGGACACATGGCCTGCATGAAAGATCATCGTCTGCCAAAAAGCTACTATATGGAGAACTTTTGACTGTCCCTCACAAAGCCATAAGACAAGAAGCATTTTAAAGATACTCATAAGGCATATCTGACTCACTTCAACATAAGCACAAACTCATAGGAGAGTCTTGCAAAAGCCAGATCCGACTAGCATTGCAGAATCATGAGTGGTGCAGCTGCTCGCAGAGAACCTCAGACACATCAACACTCAATGTTGTTGCATAACAAAAACACACGAGAAGAAATGCAAGCGCTGATCAATGTCCCATAGACTCCTTCCACACATGCTCAGTGCAGTGGAAAATTCCAGGAATGCATAGGACTCATTGGTTACAGCAGGACATACCACATACATAATCTTCATCTCAGTTGAGCAGTATGGTCATCAATGACTGATGGATGAACAACACATTGGTTTTTCAACCATTACCCCCACCCCCCAGTGAGTTATTTTTTGTGAGAAAATAGATAACAAACATTATTTATAAGAGTATCTTCTGTTTCTTGCACAATGAAGTTTTGTGGGAAAAAATAAAAATTGTGTAGATTGCTGTCCCTTGTAAATGTGCCAAAGTTAGTGATTTACTGTAATTTATCAATCACCATTGGTGATCAGTTTTACTGAAAACTGCATGCAGTCTACCTGATAATCAATTTAATCCAGTCTACTTGATATTCAATTTAGTTCAGTCTTCATACAAAGTGTGTTCAAAATCATTGTCCAATTAGAGTTTTAAGGTTCCAAACAAATGAAAGGCTCATGGTAGCAGGTCAGTGCTGCAAGATAGATGTGGCAGAAATTCCCATTATTTCCATGCCAACGCTTCCTGCACAACTTTCGGCCATCCCAAAACATACTTGCCTAATACATCACTGTTGTCTTCAAAATACATTTTCCACACCGCCCGCATTTCTTTGATGAATGGTCAACATCCTTTGGCTGTAAGAAACTGAATAACTGCTTGTTGGTCCAACTTGAATGGTTTCACTATCACACCGGCCATGTTGGACCTGCACCAGACAATAAGAATATGAAGAGAATGACCACTGACCAATTGTTCATTGACGTGTGCTCATTACATCAGTGATGCTGTCTTCATACTTCTCAAGAGATGGCATAGATGACACAGTATGTTCAGGTTTCATTTGAACATTCTTTGTATAAATGTATAAATACATTTGCATAATACATAAATACAATTTTTAGTCTTCAGCATATTTTATAGAAGTATCTGAAACTTTAATTGCTGATTCTTCAGTTAAACTTACAATACTGCAGAAGTTGTACGTACTGTGCCATTTGTACACACAAATGACGACATGACACATTTTCATCTTATGGACTATGTCCTGCTGGAAATCAAGTATTACCATTCAAGAGAAATCTAGTAGGAGTTTGAAAACAAGCTCAAAGAACAAATATATACTCACTATTTCAACTGTAGCCGGTCCTGTTGATCTTAACCGTAATGTCTGTTTCCCTGATCCTAAACTACTACTTCCTTTCTTGGAAGAGGCAGGTCCTATATTTGCTGTGATATAAAATAATGAAGAATTTGTACATTTTTATCAAAGTGATTCCTACTTTGAAAGAAAAAATTATTACTACAATGACAATCTAAAAAAAAAGCAGAAATCACAAATAAAATGTAATAGTTTAGTTAGTCATCGGATCATCATCACTGCAAACTGGACACGTCCATAGTTGCTCCGATCTCTCCTTGAGTGTATCCGCCATTACACTTCTGCTGACACTACCGTTCCTATGCTGGTTGACCATCATTCTTCTGCGCCCTCCAAAATGTTCACCTCTAGCAACACCGCATTTCAATCCCTGATCTTTAATCCTAGCCATTGAAAAGGAATCATCATCCACATAAGTCTCACTCTCGCGTATTATATCTCTTAAGGAGTTCAAAACATCAGCGCGATCCATTGCCCCATCGCCCTGTGCCACAATCGCGCACGATGCCAGTTGATCCGCTCTTTCATTGCCTCCAATGTCCACATGTCCCGGCAAGAAAATAAATGTAACCACTTTCAAGCTCGCCTTTCTCGAGGCCTCAATCCACTGTTCGCGAACGAGACCCACTTGTACCTTCTTAATCATACTCAGTCACTCAAGATTCAGACCTGCGTTACCTTCTGTGTGCGTAGCCACTCAAATGCCTTGGTCACCGCCATAGTCTCCATTGTCATACTACTCGTAGTGACCGCAAAGGCACCACTGTCCTCCTTGATCGTTTTACTTGCGCACTGGGCTGTAAAGGCCCAAGCACTGCGAACATGCCTAATTACAGATCCATCAGTGTATATAATCACATCCCCCACTTTGGTATTCTCACTGATTAAAGCCTGCACTTCTTTCTCCACAGCTGTGAGACACCATTCCCTGCTAAGTGATATTTTGATCTCTCAGATTTTGAAATCTGTGGGTAGACATATCCATTCCGCACCTGCTGCCACATCCTGCAATCTGCACACGGTTTGTATGACATCCTCAGCATGTCCCATCCACGACCTCCCTCTCTTGAGTCTGCTGCCTTTAACTTTCTGTATTTCGGAATGCAACGGGTGTTCCTTATCTGCATATATTTGAAGTACTCTCGTGCACGGCAATACTGTTGGGGAGTCAAGTAGGTATCGCATAGCTCTTGTCGATGTGTCTCTTGTGCATCCAAGTATGATACGCATTGCTGCATTCTGGATTCTATCCAGTCTTTCAATCTGAGTTTGGCTAAGAGTCAGAATTGCAAGTGCATATTCCACCACAGCCACAACCAAACCCTGGTACAAAAGAAATAATCTCTGCTCAGCAGCCATAACCTTCACTGCTGCTAAGCCTTTGCCTGCCCTTATGATAACGTGGTCAACATGTTCCCTGAAACTCATGCTTCTGTCAAAAAACACACCCAGATATCTCATTGTGCTAGTTCTTATAATAAAATGTAATAAATGTACATAAAACAGAAGTTATACCTGTTGCAAGTGAAGTAGTAGTGATTAAGATCATAAAAGAAAACAGTTTTAAACAAACAAAAGATTTCCAATATAAGCTTGCACCAAAGCAAATCAAGACAGATGTCAGAAATACAGCATATAGCAACTGATAAAAATAAAGCATTTTAAACACCAACATTATGCTGCAACTGTATTGTAACAGGAACTTTTACGCATCTAAAAGTTACATTGGGCATGTGATATATTTTATGCAAAGAAAGAGTGAAAGATATTCTATCTATTGTCTTTTATCTGCTTTTGCTGTAAGGTATCATAGGATTGAATGCCCAATTCTTGAGCTATGGTATGTTTGGTCACTTGATATGCAGTAATATTGTAACATCCCAGAATGTTGGTAATGCCTTTAATCTCCCTTCTTCTTGTCTTCCTCTGCATCTTGATGTTTCCATTTTCATGTTGTATGCTCTTGTCAATGGCCAATAAGGGTTCATTATCATTAAGTGGCTGTTTCAGTCTGTTTTTCAATATATTGTAACATATAACTGAAAGATATTAAGTGACTAAAATTGATAATTCTTTGGCAATTTACCTATGCAGATGTTGGTACAGACAAGGCATGCTCACTGTATGTCAACAAATTATGAAAATAACAAGAGACTGGACATTATGTCAGCCACACGAAACATCAGACGTGTCACCTGGTCAGTAACTCAACATTCGTACCACTTAATCCATCATATTTGGAAAACGTATGGCAGGACATATGATACGCAGCGGAGATGCTTGGCCAGAAAGACAAACACAAGATGCTGGCAGAAGGAATTCTGGAGAAGAGTCCAGCTGGGACATTTTAAAAAACCACTTAGATTCAGTGTTCAATGAAGAAATAGTGCAATTCAGCAACAAAGACAGTTCAGATTAGAGAGATTGTTCTTGTGGATGGATGTTCTTTATTGAGTGCTATTTGGAAGACTTCCAAGTTATAAGTAGTGATTATTTGTTCTGATTTTAAAAAATCATAATGCAGAAAACAGGATGTGAATCAGGTCAGTTCATATGGCACTTACTTGCCTTGTAACTTGGTCACCATTGTTTTCTGTCTACGACCACACTTAAACCCTAAATAAATATGTGATTTTAGTCGACTTTCAGCGAGTATGTTCCAAAGCTACCATAAATATGGACTGGCTGAACAACATACTAAAAACCGCAAAAACAGCACACACACACTGCACAATATCACAAATATTTTAACATCAGCACATGCCAGAAGGCTTCAGTGCTACAAGAACCAATTACGTCTACTTGTAAACATAAATAAGGTTGAATCAAATGTGACCATACTATATATTATTCTTTCAGATTCAGATGTACTTTCAAATTAGCCAGCTAAATCTAATTAATAGAGAAATTTCAATCTCAATCAATGTGGATGATTATTAATATAAAGACTGATATAGTTGCTATCCAAAAATATCTAAAATAAAAAACCATGATAATCAGCAGTCACAGAAGAGTAGGTGCTAAACAAAATCATACATGGAGAAAAACTACAACTAGTAGATTATCATTATCTTGGACACATAATCACAGATGATGGCAGATGTGAAACAGAAGTTACCACCAATCCCTGATACAGCAGAAATAGCAGCCTCTGTTCACATTGAGCAGCAGCAATAACTTTCATCGTCGCAAGACCTTTATAAGTCTTTACAATGATGTGGTCAACATGATATTTGACACTCAGACTTCAGTCCAACATAACCCCCAAGTACTTCATTGTTCTGGTTCTCTCGAGGACATCCCCTCTCAAAGTAACCGATGGCATGGACATGTTTTACTATGTGATCATTTAGGGAAAACCATGTTATCGATGCTTTTGATGGATTAATAAAAGCTCCAGAATTACTGCACCAAACTCCTATACAATCAAGCTCCTTCTGCAAATTCCTGGCGATCGTTTCACTATCTCTGCCCTGCCTATATGATGATGTTCATCCGTGATAATCTACGATGACCAAAGCTCAACCATAATAATAATAACAATAAGTAATAAAAAATAATAAAGTTAATAGTGCGTTTTTAAATGACTAACAAGTCCAATGCATGCACAAAATGTTCTATAGAATTGACAGCTGTAGGGTGTCTATGGGATGTTGAGATGTTTTTTTTTCTTTTCGACGTGCCCGCTTCTGTCTTGCAGTATCTTGTCTGGTCTCTTCTGCCGCTAGTGCTCAAGTTCTAAGGCTGTAATGCCATGCTGTTCTATATTTAGCAAGGCTCTTCCAAGTGCCTACATCAATATATATGCCTATATACGAAGATATCAGCATAAGATAATGGTCCTCCCTGGTCTTGCAATCTGACAGCTTGTAATTTGAACTGTATAGTTAGTTAGTTAGTCGTCGGATCATCATCACTGCAAACTGGACACATCCATAGTTGCTCCGATCTCTCCTTGAGTGTATCCGCCATCACACTTCTGCTGACAGTACCGGTCCTATGCTGGTTGACCATCATTCTTCTGCGCCCTCCAAAATGTTCACCTCTAGCAACACCGCATCTCAATCCCTGATCTTTAATCCTAGCCATTGAAAAGGAATCATCATCCACATTCGTCTCACTCTCGCGTGTTATATCTCTTAAGGAGTTCAAAACGTCAGCGCGATCCATTGCCCCATCGCCCTTTGCCACAATCGCACACGATGCCAGTTGATCCGCTCTTTCATTGCCTCGAACGCCCACATGTCCCGGCACGAAAATAAATGTAACCGCTTTCAAGCTCGCATTTCTCAAGGCCTCAATCCACTGTTCGCGAACGAGACCCACTTGTACCTTCTTAATCATACTCATAGAGTCACTCAAGATGCAGACCTGCATTACTTTCTGTGTGCGTAGCCACTCAAATGCCTTGGTCACCGCCATAGTCTCCATGGTCATACTACTCGTAGTGACCGCAAAGGCACCACTTTCCTCCTTGATCGTTTTACCTGCGCACTGAGCTGTAAAGGCCCAAGCACTGCGAACATGCCTAATTACAGATCCATCAGTGTATATAATCACATCCCCCTCTTTGGTATTCTCACTGATTAAAGCCTGCACTTCTTTCTCCACAGCTGTGGGACACCATTCTCTGCATTCCCTGCTAAGTGATATTACTACTCTCAAACAAGTTTCGAAATCTGTGGGTAGACCTATCCATTCCGCACCAACTGCCACATCCTGTAATCGGCACACGCTTTGTATTACATCTTCAGCACGTCCCATCCACGACCTTCCTCTCTTGAGTCTGCTGCCTTTAACTTTCTGTATTTCGGAATGCAACGGGTGTTCCTTATCTGCATGTATTTGAAGGTACGCCCGTGCACGGCAATACTGTAATCTATGCTCAGCTGTTGGGCAGTCAAGTAGGTATCGCATAGCTCTTGTCGATGTGTCTCTTGTGCATCCCAGAATGATACGCATTGCTGCATTCTGGACTCTATCCAGTCTTTCGATCTGAGTTTGGCTAAGAGTCAGAATTGCCAGTGCATATTCCACCACAGCCACTACCAAACCCTGGTACAAAAGAAATAACAATCTTTGCTCACATTGCGCAGCAGCCATAACCTTCATTGCTGCTAAGCCTTTGCCTGCCCTTATGATAATGTGGTCAACATGTTCCCTGAAACTCAGGCTTCTGTCAAAAAACACACCCAGATATCTCATTGTGCTAGTTCTTTCTAAACTTTTCCCGGACAACGAAACTTGTGGCATGGGTGTCTTTACCATGTGATTGTTCAAGGAAAACCACGTCACGAATGCCTTAGACGGATTAACCACTGCTCCCGTATCTCGACACCAATTTGTCAGTCTGTCCAGCTCCTTCTGTAGTTCCACGACGCACTCTTCTCGATTTCTGCCCTGTCTATACACCAGGATATCATCGGCATATGACATCGTTCTGCCAACACCTGTGATTTGATTGCCAGCGATATGTACTGTGTATACATTGAAAAGTACAGGAGATAGAGGCGATCCCTGTGGCAGGCCAGGGCTAATAACCGTTGGTGTAGATATCCAGTTACCACACTTAAGAACTACAACCCTGTGCATCAGGGCGGCGCCAACCCAACGCACGACAAAAGGATTAACTGCAAGATTTAACAGCTGGTGCATCAAGATATCCAAGGACACCCTATTGTACGCATCCTCAAGGTCTATTGCGACCGCACATGTCTCCATGCGCGAATCGAACCCCTCAAAAACATCCTGCGCAAATATGGCTGCATTTTGCCATGTCTTCTTTCCTGGACGATATCCTCCTAACAATGTTGGTAAACACTTATTTCTTTCAAGATAACACGATACCTTCCGGTTACACAAATCCATGAATGGTCTCACAAGACGCGTGACTATTGCCGATTTCCAGAGCGACGATACCGTCTGGCAGAAGACGGACGAGACAAAAGGTGCGGCATTGCTGGCACACTACACCGCACAAATTGGTCAGAGAAATGTGGAGGCATATCAAGAAATCAGGAAAACGCTCACAGACACGTGTAAGAACTTGAGCATGGAAAACCATATGCTAATCACAGTTGAAGAAATCAGGAAGGCACTGAAAAGTACAAAAAATACAGCACCAGGGCCAGATGGCATTAGATACGATGACATTAGTCGAAGAACGGATGAGGAGTTGGGAGAGTTGGCGGACATGTTCAATAATAGCCTTCTAAAGGGCACAGTGAAAGAAGACTGGTTGCACAGCTATTTAGTTCCACTACACAAACCTGGGAAGGACCACACCAGGATACATGGCTACAGAATAATAACTATGCAGAATACGATTGGCAAGCTTTTGGAACTGTATAGTATACACATTAAATAGTACTGGGAACAGAGGTGACCCTTGTGGTAGTCCTGGGTTTATGACTGTTGGTGACGACGACCAACTCCCACCTGTCTCTGAAATAGGTTTTGTTTTTCACTACTTCTTTAATGGAGTTTATATGTATCGGGAAAGTATAGGGTTACCATCGCACTGAATCACTGTTCATGCTCCATTCTGATTAATAAAAAGAAATGCTACAGAATAATTCCTCTTATTTCTGCACAGAGTAGGTTTCAATATGATGTGTCTGGACATCATACTCAAGGAAAAATAGACAGAGCAAGCTATTTACAACAAGCACAGCACAAAGAAATTTAATTAGCCATTGTGATGGAATGTATAACTTAATAAAATATGGTTTTAAAAAAAGAAAAATGGTCAAGGCTTGGCAGAAGGGCACGCGACTTGAAGTCACAACCTAAACATATCATGTACTTGAATTGAGAAATGCAGAAGATATCTTCAAAGACATCTCTTTACAGATGATCAGAATGTTGTGACTGATTAAAGTATACTTACAGAAACATCTAAACAATGTAAACAGAAAATGTCAAAAATACAATACGTTTTCAATATATAGGATTTCAATACTATGCTCAATGAAAATGAACATAGAGAAAAGAGATGTCTTGAAAACTGCAAGAAATGAAATATGAGCATAGATAAGTATGACAGTAGCTACTCACCATAGATTGAATTAATATCGAGAAAGACGGATGTATTTTATCACCCAGTCTTTGTAAATGTTTGTGGCTATGCTGATAGCAATAACCCCTGGCGGTGAAAAGGCCACGCATGCTTGGCTTCTGTATTTAGCTTTCAGGTTGCTGTCCAGTATGGGAAGCCAGTTTTCTCATATGGCTGGCTCATAAGCGATATGGTTAGTCGCTCACTAGCGATATAGTTAGTCGTTCACTGTTCAGTGGTAAAAACACTGAATGTATTAGTTACCATGCTGAAGTCAGATATGTCAGGTCATTGGCACAAATAAAATGGTGACACAATGCATTTCCAGCATGGTCTACATCCTGCTGTAAATCTAGGAGACCAGGGGCCTTTAACTTTCTTGCATGCTGCAAGATAAAACGAATGAGTCCATCCCATCAATACATTCATGAGTCAAGTAGATTTCATCACACAATACGTTTACGAGTCATAAGTCGATTTTTTCATCACAGCAGATATCAGTGTTGGGTAGCCAACCCCATTCCCAATGCCCTTAGCCACCTCTTATATAATGCATGACAATTAGCAATGTTAGTACTCTTTGCTCCATTTTTGGGTCCCAGAATACAAGATGTTCTTATTGCGATATCTTTAAAAAGATTGGCACACCAGGGAGTGGATATAAACCATAATTCTAAGGAAACCCACTCTCGCAATAATAAAATAGTAACTCTGTCAAATAAAATCATAGAGAAATGTGTGTCTTTGATAATCTATCAAAAAGCAATCACATAAAGAATGACTGTAAGAATGCTAATTCAAAAGACAGTTTACTAGAGAATCAATAATAATGGTTAAAAGGAGATTCTCTAATACTAGAGAATCTCCTTTTAACCATTATTATTGATTTTCTGATAACAAACAACAGTTTCCAAATGAATGTGCAAGAAATAGTGCACACAAAAATATGCAGTATACAAGGAAAAGCTTTATCAATTAAAATCAATTGTGTGCTGCAATCAAAATGTTTTCTTATGGTATTTACTAAATGGGGCAGTTTTACTGCAGTCTATGTTCATCCAATTAGTTAAAAGTTATGTTCTATAAAGACAAAAAGGTTCAACACAAACATTGTACTTACCAAAACCAGAATTCAAAACGTGCCAGCAGCACTATCGGCACAGTGACACAAGGAATTCTGGTTTGGAAAGCCGAAATGCAGATGCATTGGAGGGACTGTCAATTTTGATGTACTGATATGGGTTCCTAGAGTACCGGTACATATGGAATGCCTCTGGAGAAGGCAACATGCACCAGAGGGCAGCATTGTGTTTGGAAAATGATAGAGTGACATTGAAGTTATTATTGTCCAACACGAGACCAGTATATGAAAGTGTTATGCTTTGTCAATAACACACAGAAGCCCAAATGTCTTACCACAATTGACTCCATTCAAAGTAGGAAACATGACTAGGTATTGAATACATCAACTTTTACCCCTGGGTATGAAAAAAGCACTTTAAATATAGCTCCCCATTGCATAATGGTAAAGCGTCAATGGTAAATGGTAAAATGTCAGGGAGCATATATTGTTCAAATTTCTGACAAGCAATATTGACTCTGGATGCAGTGGGCAATGTAGACCGGGAACAAGTTCTTGTCTTCGAGGATGAAGCCAATCTAAGCCTAACTTGACTGTCGCCGTTGCCCTACAAGGCTCATAATACAAAGAGAATTAGGTTCAGTACTCAAGGGCTAATGGCTTTCTTACATAAGATTTGTTCGCAGACTGTGAAGCTCCTCATCCGCAATGGCAAAAAAAGTCCAATCCCAGACCCTGATGTATATGACGAACCAGCACTTCGCCCAGGAAAGTGTATCAAACATTCTAATTTGTCTGTCGCCATTACCCAACATGGCTCACACAGAAGGAATTAGGTATGGAACCTAGGGACACAGAAGATGGTAATGGATTGGTCTTCATAGATGAATAATTCCCTGGCTGCGAAGTTTCTCATTGGAGGAAAAATGTAGTATGTGACCCAAGCAAAATACCAGCTCCCCCTTGTAATATACCCTCTCCAAGTAGAAGGCTTCTTCAATAGGCACTGCACAAAGCTGAAGTCTCCTGCTGGGTAGATATAAAGCTCCAAGAAAACACATCGTCTCCACTGTACATAGAAAATAAGAGCAAGTGGTTCGTAACTCCTGGGGATAATGACAAACAAACATGAAAGGAATCTGCACATACACGGAATTTCAACCAGGTAGATCTTTATCAAGATAGGGACAGACACAGAATGGAACATTACAGTATATCGAAGACTACGTGAAGTTATGTGATGGAAACTGACTGACAGATATGAAAATAAAAAAGTAGCAATAAAGAATATGATGAAAATATGCAGTAAACAAGGAAAATGTTCAATAAAAATAAATTGTGTTCAGCATAAAAATGCTATTAATGCATTTTTCTTAAGGTATTTAACAAATGGTGTACAGATTTACTGCAGTCTCTGTTCATCCAACTAGTTAAAAGTGAAGTTCTATAAAGACCCAAAAAAAATTTCAGTTCAAACATACCAAAACCAGACTTCAATGGCTCCACTGTTCGAAGAGTAAATGTTGACCCTTTAGGAATTTCTTTCAACTTTTTGGCAACTTCAAAATGCCGACATCCCACTAAAACTTCCCCATTGATTTTCTCAATATGATCACCCACAGCTATGTATGGCACTCTTTCCATGATACTCCCTTCTTTGATGCGCTTGATAAATGCATAGCCTGCGCCATTGTCTGTTATGGTTAAACCAAGAGCATCTTCAGATTTCTCTATATCCAGTTCTTTAGGCCGGCCTTTAACATGAGCAAAGATGAAATCCTCCAAGCCAATTTGTCCTCCAAGCAGACTTGTCATGTCAATCTTATGTGTGTTGAGAGTACAGAACAAGATCTGGAAGAAAGAATAAATTTATTTAATATCTTCTCTAAACAATTATGGTTTTCTTCACACATTTCAAAAATATTATGACAACCATACCCAACTGAAAATGTTCTATTTAGTAAAGATTTCTGTTCTCATTCTTGATACTATTTCTTTATATCAGTTGCTATATTCTGTTCTTCGGACTACATCCTTTTTGCTGAAGATAAGCAGAATGGGAACAGGAGGAAAAAAAATTATTTGATGAATGAAAGCCTTCCTGACAAACAAAACCATAGCCACCAGATATGATAGCATATTATCCTGGAAAAGAACACTGACTGGAGGAGGGGATTGTCAATCTGTAGGAATTTGAGAATGAATGTAAAGAAGAAGTTTCAATGAGAGGTTATTGTCGATATCTATTTGCTGCTGAGTACTCTTGGCAGCTTAATGCGAATCTTGAAAAAGTGCATATCTTCTAAAGTTGACTTTGCTGGTTCAATTCCTGCTGGATCTCTATGTCCAGGAATCCATTGAAGGGGTCACACTTCTCTTGCTATGTAGATGATATACTGATGTCTATTTGCAGTCTGTTTAAGTGTCTCCATAACATGAATCTGTAAAAATGACCATGCCTGATGTATTTGTTCTGTGAAATCGAACTGTTGGTGCACTAATTCTGTCTAACGACTTTCATGGTCTCAAAATATATTTCCTAATTTGAGCAATTTTGACCACACGAATCACAGAACTTGTAGTGTATATAGAAGCCATATCCTGCAAAACACGTGGTCTTGAAAGCTGATCCAGCCGAAGATGGATGTGTCTGGTCACTAGTGTAAGTAAAATGGTGGGACACTCCATTTTACTTCTCTGCCTGGACTATATCCTGCTGGAAACCTAGTAGGAAAATTGTCATGCTACAAGAGAGATCCAGTGGGAGTTTAAGAATGAACGATGAAGATGAAAGCTGATTCAGCAATGTAAACCTTGATTGAAAATAATGACTAGCTGTTTATGGTTTCCAGTGCACGTTTCAAAATTGTTGATAGTGTTCCCTTATTGGCTGTTTATCAATTTTGTTTGGATAGTTTGTTCTAATTCTTCCAAGGGGTTGATCTGAGGTGTTTAATTTCCAGTTCTCTCTCGCTGTAGATGTTTATCATCATCCTCTTCAGCTATGTCCAGTAGAGACAGTTCTTTTAGTCATTTTGTTTGCTTTCAAGTGTCCATAAACAATTTATTTGAGTGGTCATTCTTTTGTCTCTTGTATCTTTCTATGGCTTCCATCCATGCTCTTTTCTGTCTAGTATCCAGCGGCTCTATATTTGCATATGTCTAACATACTGAAGTGAGTGTTGATCACATTCTCCACAAATTAGTTTCAGATCTTGGTTCTGCACTCAATTTAGAGATGAGAATTATAATTTATTACTGAGCTCACATAGCCGAGATACAGTTGGCAGTTTGCTTATCTGCTCCCCAGTTTGTACTAGCTAGTCTCTTAAAGAAGTTTAGGCATTTGCTTAATTTTTCTCAAGAGATTTTCAATGTGGTTTTTAAGTAATTTTAATCTAATTCTACTCCAAGATAGACATGGGATTCTTCCTTGATGTTCCTCATTCATGTTGATGTTGATATATGTTTTGGCTGTTTCATGGCTTTTGAGAGAAAATGTTAGCAGTAAGGGTGCATTGATTTTTAGTTTCCACAATTAAATGAGATTGTGGGGAGAGCTCTGCCGATCTTTGTTTTAGCTAGGACAGGATATTTATCACTAGTCTAGATGACAAGTGCTATGGCAAGATCATCGACAAATGCTTTCGATACACTGAGATGTTTGGCCAGATCATCAATGAAGATAAGAAAAAGTGGAATTTAGGAGTCTTTAGGCAGTTCCATCCTCCATTTTCCAGGATAACGTGCCAGCATAGCTGGTGGCCACAGCTCTGTTTGTCAGGAAGGTCTGCATCCATCTGGTAATCACTTTTCCTTCTATCCCAAATATGTTCATCTTCAGCAAAAGTCCCTTTTTCCAGGCTCCATTGTAGGCTTGCTCAAGGTCAATGAACAGTATTAGTGCACTTTTTCCTTCTTGGAAATTATTCATCACATTTTGTATAAATCTGAAGAAGTGTTCAGTGTAACCCTTGCATGCTGAAGCCTGTCTGATTATTATCCAGACAGTTATGATCTAGCTACAAGTATAGTCAACTGTTAACATTCTCTCAACCATCTAATCTTGCCTATGTGTGAGATGAAGGACATGGGCATATAACTTCTTGTTGTTCCTGCTGGTTCTGTTTCATAAGAATGGGATTGACGGTTGCTGTGAGCTATGCTGATGACAGCTGTCCCTCATTCTATGTTCTATCATTAGACTATAGGAGTGGTTTGTTTTTTTAATTTGATCCAAGCTTATATATCATTTTTTATTTTATCTGGAGCTGTGTTTCTGACCAGTTTCCATGTTCAGTTCTTGTAAGTTGAATAGGTAATTGAATGTAGCAATATTTTTCTGACCAGACTATTTACTTATTTTCCTTTGTGATATACCTTATATTTGCATTTCCTTTGTGATATACCTTATATTTGCTATCTGTTGTTTTATTTATGGTGTGTTTTAGCCTTGTTTCTGACCTTTCTCCTCTCTTTAACTGCTTCAGTTATTTTAAGTGTCCAGTAATGATTATATTTCTTTAATGGTATACCCTTCTTTGCGACTGCTAGAATTATGGTGCAGATTTTACTGTATGTTGTATTTTAGTTGGCGTGTCTGTTTAATTCACTGAACCCAGAACAGATAAAGACATTTCAAGTGAACGAAAGAAGAAGAACAACTCAGCATCATTTGCTTGGCTGTACCTAGTCAACACAGTTTTTTTGGAAATTCCAAGACGGTTTACCCACAATGTGTCATCTGTGATGTGGAAATACGATGTGGTCACTTCCCACAACTTCTAAGACTTTGACGGCACTAATTTCTTCTATGTGAACTGAAGCAAATGTCAGATCTAGTCCACTGGTCAAACAAAATGCCATATATTAGAGTATATCAAAATACCATATATCGCCTCCTGGTGTGATGATTCAGAGGAACTGATCAACCAAAAGAAGGCTGCGGTGACATGGTTATCTCTTTACAATCACATCGTAAAGTCTGCGACACCGATGGTGGAGATGAGAGGGTACAATTTTGATCGTGGTCTGTGCTTTCAGGAACACGAGTTCTTTCAGCTCTGAGAGTGCTGGCAACAGCTGATACTAAACACTCACAGCTTGTAATCTTAAATAAGGCTCTTGTCCTCCATGTCATTGAATATGCAGGCATAGTCAGTTACACACAGATTTAGAGACTAGAGAGAATTTAAAATGAAGCGATGTGGATCATCCTTGGGGACACACCCTGTGTGGCTATGAGATTTCTCATTGATATTCCAAGCATATCTCACAGAATTGATATGCAGCATGCTCGTGCATACCTCAGGGTGAGTTCTGACATAGACCATCCACTACACAGTGAGTTTCCTCGTGTGAAGGGAAGCAGGCTCAAGAGAGGCAGATCCTGGATGAGTCATGCCAAGGATACCATTAAACAGATTTGCACCCCAGAAGGCATAACTTCTGTTGTGGAATGGATACCTATTCTTATGATCTGTCAAGAGACAGTCAAGACCGTCATTACACTCAATAGGGAGTGCAGACCTGTGAGCTTGGATGCTGAGATCAAGACACTCATCTGTAAACATGCCAACGACAGATGTGATTTACATAGAAGGGTTGTCATCTGTCACCACCGATGCGCCGATCTTGGCGGAACGACTCATAACCTCAAATAAAGAATCCCTGTGTGTCCTTTAGGTGCGTCTCTTGTATACACATTATGTATCAGTTATAAATCAATTAAGTGCTGTTGCTGTCTCTATCTCCATCCTCATGTTTGATGTGACAGTGGAGTATGCAGAAGATTTCTCAACCTACTTCACACCGTTTCTGTAGGCAACAACACCCCAACCGCTTTTATTTGTATTTCTGTTAACTAAGCCAAATGTGTATATAATTATGTCTTGTTTCGAGTGCAGCTGGGCGAGTTCATGCACTGTAACCTGGGTCCTTCTTCTTCTGCGTTCGTTTTCAAACTCCTGCAGATTAGCAGGATGCAGTCCGGAGAACGGAATGCGTTGTGTCATGGTTTACAGCATTGCTGCGATATCTGCGCCTTTCGGCCTAACACATCCGACTTCAGCATGGCTTTGGGTCACTGACCCTATATGGGATGGGACAGCCAACTCCATCCCATAACCTCCTTAGTCGCCTTTTACGACATTCGTGGAAGGTAAATAGTGTTGCTATTCTTTGCTCCCCTTTCGGGCCTCAGCAACACATGCCCGACCTGGGTCCTAACAGCTGTCTATTTCTGATATGCTTTATCCAGTTGTATTACTTTAGTCAGTGATTTTTTTTCTCAATGTCTACCTCCATCCATTCACTGCCCTTTCCTATTTCTTCTAATTCACATACTCTCCGCAGTGCATCTTCAGTCTCTGCCATCCACGATTGATTCATCTTCCCTTTGACTCATCTAGACGTTGGTGTAATGGGTGGTGGTTGTATTGTTACCTTAAGGTACGACCTAACCTGTGCTACCTAATGTTGCAATCTAATACTGGGGAGATCAAGCTGAAATCTTATTGCAGATATGGGTGTATCCATAGTACACCCCAGCACCGCTTTCATTGCCTCATTCTGGACTTTTTCCAATCTATTGACTTGTGTCTGTAACAGTGTTAATAGGCTGAGGCCATAATCTATGACTGATAGCACCATCACTTGCAGAAGCAGAAACAGTACCCATTGCTGTATGTCGAAAGTCACCATAACCTTGATAACACTGATCCCTCTTTTAGCCTTCTGAATCTTATTTGTGATCGACAATTGATCTGGTCCCCTCTGTACACTGTCAGTGATATCTGTTCTGTTCCTGCCCATGTTGTATAGTAGGATATCATCAGCATATATTAGAACTCTACAGTTGCTTGAGATTTGCAATTGAGCAATTTTTAAGGTATACACATTAAACAGCACAGGGAACAGAGGAGATCTGTGTGACAGGCCAAGTACTATTGTTCTGATCTCAGACGTCCATCATCATTTTCCTTAACATCGGAGGTCACGAGATATCAGAACTAAGATATGCTGATGATACAAAATTATTGGCACAGTGAACAGATCTCACACACCTCAAACTATATTAAAGAACATGGTGAAAAACAAAACCTATTTCTGAATGCAAATAAGACCAAGATTATGGCAAGTGACAAAACCACTAGCAAGTTTTCAATCAGTATCAACGACAGTGAATTAAAGAGTCAACAGTTTTGAATACCTTGATTATCTTATCAACAGTAATGGCGGTTGCCATGAAGAAATCAGAAGGAGGTTGGCTATCTCGTCAAAGAAGCTGATACAACTGAAAGGGATGATGCCAGGGAGATGCACAAGAAGCAGATCAAGAAGATGAATGCAAGACATCAAAGACCACCTGACCATGATAGTAACAGCAGCAGGAAAACTAGCTCAAGATCGACAGAAGTTTTGAAAGACTGTGATGACAGCTACATCCTGTTTAAAATATGCTACTGATGATGATAAAGCTATTGTGTCTAAAATGATATCTTCCATTAATAACACACTTTCGCATGCAAAAGATCTGCAGTTCTGTCTTACCAGTGGCCTACTATACAAATCATTGGCGCAAGTAATGTATAAGTCTTCACTGTGACCTTTGTTCTAGTTTTGAGGTATCTCCTACCCTTTGTATTGTGATTCCCGTGCACAGCATTATTGTTGTATGATTGAATTTGGAATATAATAAGTATTTAAAATTAAGTAATATTTATATTGAGTAATAATTATATTTATAAATAATATTTGATACATTAAAAGACATGAGATCTTACTGAAGACCTTACTTGAGGGCTAAGTCAAAGGGAAGCAAGAGGTAGGCAGAGATACAAGTGGGAGAGTAACATAAAACAATGGACAGGTTAAGTCTAGCAGAGTGCACCACCAAGACAAGAGATGTTCGAGATATGTTGCAGCCATGGCACTTATGATGATGATGAATATTTATTGAAAACGATTGCATTAGAATTAGTGTTATGGATTAGAATTAGTTTTTAGTACTTAAAATTAAGTTAATTATTATTATATACAATAGCAGTAAGATATAATTATAAGGGACATGCATAGTAGTATACATTAGCAGATGGAAAGAACAATTATGGCGCGTGTTGTTAGATGTGACCTTACATTCGTTATAAATTCATATATGGAGAAGAAAGCGTGAGGTCAAATGATATATTATTAATTGAAAATGATTGCATTTTCCAATTTCCGCCCAAAGTGCAACCCTACAATTCGTGCAAACCGTGATATCACAACCTCTTGCAAGCCGTGACAAATTTCTGGGCAACAGTGGATCAGCGCAACTTAAGCTTAGGGGAATACCTCAAAACTAGGTCAAACTTCACAGTGAACACCAGTAAGAAAGATGCGCCAGTATTAGTATTATAATGTGTAGAATATTCACTACAGTACAGAGGTCGTGGTACCAGAATTACCAGAACCGTGACCTCCATTTGGGCCTACACAGTCAATAATAATATCCGTAGCCGTCATTATCATAGCACATCAGAATACTTTAAAAAAAGATTAGGTTATCCTATAGTTAATAGAACTGCATCTGAGTAAATGGTAGGCCTATATTATATAGTCAATCATAATCAATCATACACAAGATAAACTCTACCTCTGATGCAGGAATATCATAACAGTCCGCAATTTTCTGATACAACTCTTTGACATTTGTGAAGCCTGATATGATCCCGGTAGGGCTACCATGCGCTTGCTGACAGTGGAACACTAGCTTAGGTCGAGAAGGTTGTGCAGCTGGATGCTGTAGATCAGTCGACGGCTGAACTGTTTTACCTACATTTGCTTCGCTATTGAGGTCTTCATATCTGGGTGGATCATTAGCACGGTGGTCACGCCGTGGAGTGGCTGTACTTGTACCGATATTGTCGCTGTTTTTGTTCTTCTTTCCGAAAAACCTAGGCATGATTGATAAGTAGATAAATGATGAGTATTTCCTGCTGCCCTATCAAATAGCGACGTATTGAATAGATGTAGGCCTTCTCATCAATCTGTTACCAGAAGTCGAGACCAGGAAGCTGGTACCTCAACTTTCCGAGTATAAGTCTATATCCGTGACTGGAATAAAAAATGGCGATTCCAAGGAAGTGACGTATAAAAGTTGCCAACTCCTTTCATCATAAAAGCACTAGAAAAGTCGCTAAAAAAAACCCACCAAAAGCACTAAAAAAAAGTTGGAAAACACTAAAAAAATCACTAACGTGGAAGACAGGTAATGAAGTCCTACTAGATGACGACTAACACACTATCACTGACGGATGTTTACATGAATAAATATGGTACATACAACAAAACAAAACACAGAATATAATCATACAAATGACAATACACAGGACAAAGTCGACGTTTCGGACCAATAGGCCTTTTTCAAGATACGCACATAACATACAAACATAAAAACACCACAAGTAGAAATGAATGTGTGTCCGAGTGAAATATGAAAGTTGGATTCCGGAAGGACACGAACAGGAAGTACACAAAGACGATAATACAGGTGGAACGAGAGGAACAAAACGACGACGTAAATGTCGGCACAAAATGAATAAAAACAACAAAGACCAATCCGACCGAAAACTAAGTGAAAGAGTGGTCGGAATTGAGTCCAAATGGCTTGATGGTACCCAACTCAAAAATGAGACGATTTTCTAGGGCGTACCTGGATCTATCATCTGTGGTGCAGGATCTGATGGCAGTGACCTAGTGCATCCGAGGCTCTTGATCTTTATATTAAGAACACCCTCCATGACATCCAATCACTTCGTCACAGCCGCATCAAACGATCCAACATCACTCCTAACGAATCTCGCGCCTTGGCGAATCTTCCCCGCCGGGATGATATTGTCATCAAACCAGCAGATAAGGGTGGGGCCGTTGTTGTGTGGCGCAAGGACCTTTACCTCCAGAAAGGCCACCAACAACTCTCTAACCCCTCTTTCTACACTGCTCGCACATCAGACTCGACGGTATCTAACCAGAAGGTGGTCAACAACACTGTGAACAACCTCATCCGTGACAACCACCTTCCTATCACTGCCAAGGCTCTTTGCATCGATAAAAGCTGTTTAGGCAGACCCGTCTTCTATATGCTGCCAAAAATACACAAGGAATTGAATCCTGGCAGACCTATTGTCTCAGCTTGCTCTGGTCCTACTGAGCGCATCTCTGACTTCCTCGACAGTATTTTGCAGCCCTTAGTCTAGGAACTGCCTTCATTCTTGAAAGGCACCAAGCATGCCCTAACCATTTTTTCTCCTGTGAATTTGTCTTCTGACCGTACCTATCGTCTGTTCTTGCTTGATGTTTGCTCTCTGTACACTTCTATACCACATGCCGATGGTCTTAGGGAGTTGCAGTTCTTTCTGGATAAGAGACCACATCCTTCTGTATCTACTCCCATCCTTATCCGCCTTGCTGAACTGGTGCTCACACTCAACTCTTTTGAATTCGATGGACATTTTTTTCGATCAGATCAGTGGTGTGGCCATGGGCACTAAGATGGGACCTAGCTATGCCTGTTTTTTATGGGACATCTTGAACATCTAGTTTGGTCAACCTACGATGGCCCATTCCCATCTCTTTTCCACAGATACATTGATGATGGAATAGGTATTACTGACATGACAGAAGCAGAACTGTCTCGCTTCATCAACTTCATCAACAATTTCAACCCCGCTATTAAATTCACATTTACCATTTCCACCACCTCTGTCCATTTCCTGGACATCATTGTCACTATTCCTCCCCCTTACCTCAGCACATCAGTCTACTACAAACCTACTGATGCACATGGCTTTCTGCTCTACATTTCTTCTCATCCTCTCGCCTGTCGCAACTCTCTACCTTACTCACAGCTTCTTCGCTTTCGTCGCTTATGTAGCGATGACGACGATTTCTCGACAAATCCTCTGAGATGATTGAGTTCTTCCGTAGACGCTCCTTCCCTGACAGCATTCTTTCATTGGCATGGCTCTGTGTAAGCCAGCTATCCCGCCTTGATACCTTGAATAATTCCCAGGGTTCTTCCTCCTCCTCTGATAGGGTTAAACTGGTTCTTACCTTCCATCCCCATAACTCGACTGTCCGTCGTATCCTGCTTAAACATTATTCCCTTCTCCAGTCCGATTCTGACACCCGTGACGCTTTCCACAACTTACCTCTGGTGGCCTATAGGCGCGACAAAAATCTGAAGGATATCTTGGTCCACAGCCACCTCAGGTCCTCTGCACCTGACCATTTTGGTACCGTTCGTTGCTCACACGGTCGTTGCTACGCATGTCCATATGTGGTTCAGATGCGCTCCATCTCATTTCCCAAGGCCAGTTTCTCCATCAATGAGGCTTTTACATGTGAATCCCGTAATGTTATTTGCGTGATTATATGTAAACGCTGTGGTAAGCAATATATCGGTGAGATTGGCCTTAGACTGAGCGACCGCTTCTGTAACAACCTGCATGCTATCAAACACAGAACACCCACTCCTGTGGCTAATTACTTCAACGGCGGCGGCCACCGTGGTGTCCTTGACATTCAGGTCACTGCCATCAGATCCTGCACCACAGATGATAGATCCAGGTACGCCCTAGAAAATCGTTCTTACAGCTGACGGGAATTGAACGAGGTCTGTTCTAGCGGCACCGAATCGCTTTGCAACACAAGTAAACAGGTTTTCCGTACTTGACCAACCACATCCTCAAAAAAAGATGTGGCGCGGTCAAGACTTTCAGCCTGTGGACTCAAGTCACTGAGAACAGACCAATCGAGACAAGGACTATTACATCAACGAACATCCCGTACAAGTATTAAAGTATCCCCAGGAACACAAACACAGAACATGCATATTCGTACACAAGGACCTAAATGCCTTCTTGTAAACATAAATAACATAGAGACAGAACAATGTTGCTTCAAATAATATCTTATACAAGTAAACTCAAGTAGGAAGCATGAGGATAAATGAAAATTATTCTTACAGCTGACGGGTATTGAACCAGGTCTTCTTCTTCTTTCGTTCACTTGAAACATGTCTATATCTGTAATTCTGTCTCCTTAATAAAACTCACTGTCTTTTGTAGTTATACAGTGGCCCATAGAGCTTTGATTCTAGTGTTGTTTCCTCTGGCCAATATGTCTGCCTCAGCGTTTCATGCTCAGAACACTCTTGAAGTATATGTTTGGCACTCTGTGCTGCATGTCCACATGTACACATGACCGTGTTGCCAATCTTGAACTTTGTATACATGTGACTGCGGAGTCGGTTGTGTCCTGTTCTGAGACGTAGAATTATAACTTGCTCTGATCTGTTCATAATGTGATAGTCATCTTGTGTTGGTGTTTGTGGCTTTCTTATTGACTTGATCATCTGTTTTTTCTGATGGTAAGTGATTGGTATATCTGGTTGGTATTCGGCAGGACCTTCCTTAGCCAGTTGGTCTGCTTTTTCATTTCCTGGTATTCCACAGTGAGAGGGTATCCACTGCATGGTTATCCTATACTGGTAAGACAATTCGCTAAGTAGTTTTTTCAAGTCTTTTAGTTTTCCAGACTGGAGAGCTTGAAGCACTGACCTTGCATTTGTCAGGAATACCACAGGCTGTAAGTCAGAGTTGGAGTTCAGCAGTTTTTTAGCTGCCACACTAATTGCCTGGATTTCAGTATCATAATTATTGCAGAATTTTCCCGTTGGTGTTCTGATGGTATCTCTAGGCTTGTGTGGATATTCTATATATACACCTGCACCTCCATTCCTCACGGCATTCTGTGCTGACCCATCTGTGTATACTCTGACCCATATATCTTGTGGATATTCTTCATTCAGGAAACTGAGGGTGACTGTCCTTCGCTGCACACTGTTCTGTTCATCCTCGCTTAGTATTCCTTTCACATGGGTCTGAATATATATTGGCATTCCATGCCTTTCACTCCACTGGGTTTGTTCTGGTACAGGCCTTAAGGGGCTGTCAACTTCAGGTAGGTCTGTAAGTTGTCTGCGGAGTCGTTTAGCTTGATGGATAAAGCTGCTTCTTTTCAGTCGCCCCATTGCTAGATTTTGGAATATTTCCTTCATTGGATGACTTGGCATACACTGAAACTTTTCTGCCTGAATTAGTACTTTTGTGTCTCTGCGTTCGCCAAGTGTTTGCATTCTTCCCATTTTCTGCATCTCTGCTATGGGTGTTGATTTCATTGCTCCCAACATTATTCTAAGTGCCTGGTTTTGCACTTTATCTAGATCTTGTAATGTGGTGTTTGATGCAGGACACCACTCAGCTGAACCATATTCCAGGTGTGGTCTTATGCCTTGCTGGTAAACTTAACTGAGTATATTCCCACTGGCTCCCCATGTGGTTCCACTTAGTTTTCTCAGGATAGCTAACTTCCTCCTGGCTTTTGTTGTTGCTTTGTTTATGTGCTGCTTCCATGTCAGTTTATCATCAAAAGAAACTCCGAGGTATGTGGGTTGTTTGTCTTCTTTCAAGAGCTCTCCATCTATTTTGATATGACCGGCTTTTTGTTTTGGTGAGAGGGTAAAAAGTGTAGTGCTGCACTTATCTGTGTTAATGCTGACGCACCATCTATTAGCCCATAAGGTTAGGGCATCGATAGTTCTTTGTATTTGTTTAGTGGCCACTGTTGCATGTTCTTCCGTGCACCAGATCACGAGGTCATCAGCATACATTGCCACTTTGATCCCATGTGGTAGTTCAGCAACTAGGTCATTGATGTAAACCAAGAAAAGTGTCGGTGACAGGACTCCTCCCTGGGGAACTCCATGACGCAGTAGAACTTTCTTGCTCTTGCGACCATCTAATTGTACCATAGCTCTTCTATTATGCAGGTATGCTTTTACCCATTTGTAGATTCTTGAGCTAACCCTGCAATTTCGCAATTTCTTTAGGAGCCCTTCTTTCCAGATCTTATCAAATGCTTTTCTGAGGTCTATCCATGCTGCTAGTACCAGTTTCTTATCTTGGAAGGCATCCTCAATCTCTTGGGAGAGGTAAGTTGCCTGATCTTCAGTAGAGTAGCACTGTCTGAAACCTGCTTGCTGTGATACCAGAAGGTTTTCAATTTCAAGATACCACTGCATCCTAAGATTGATAATGCGTTCCATTGTTTTGCATAGACAGCTTGTGAGGCTGATGGGCCTGTAGTTGGAGACTGTGTTGCCATCTTTTCTTGATTTGAGGAGTAGTATCAAAATTGCTTCTCTCCACGTCTGTGGTACATAACCTGTGGACCAGCTTGTGTTAAAGATCTGCAGTAGCTTTGCTCTTGCTGCAATTCCCAGGTTTCTAATCATTTCATTGGACACTCCATCAGCTCCAGGGGACTTTCTCATTTTCATTTTGGATATTGCATGCTCCTGTTCTCTCATTGTGATTGGTGCCTCCATGACTTCAGGTATAGGTTCGCCTTGTCCAATGTTGTGCTGGTTCTCTCGAACCTCCTATTGTTTGTCTGGGCTGACTTTGACGTTATTGTCTTCTGCAAAGGAATCTGCAAAGTAATCAGCTGCATTTTTACCTGTTAAAATGTTTCTATCTTTATAAAGTGTGAACCTGGTATTTCTCCCTGTACCTTCATCATGTAGTTGTTTTACAAGTTTCCATAATTTCCTAGTATCTCTTTCTAGGTTCAGCGACTCTATTTTTTCTTTCCAGCTGCTGCGTCTGCATTGTAACTTGGCTGTTTGAAATTTAGCCTTTGTTTGCTGATATTTGTTGTGATGTTCTTGACTAGGTCTGTTCTCAGCCTGCTGTCTAGATGTTTCCATCTCATTTTGCAGCTTTTCCAGTTCATCATTCCAGTAGGGTTTGTAGTTTTTGCGTGCCCCCCTAGGTATGGTTTTACTAGCAGCATGTAGTATACATCTATTAAATTCACTCACTGCTCTATTGATGTCTTTGTCCAAGTTTATGTCCTTAGCTAGAACACTGGTTAAATGCTGGTACATTTTCCAGTCTGCCCTTTTATAGTTCCACCTAGTGAGCGTGCTTCTGTCCTTGGTAAATTCATTGTGGATTTCCAGAAATATATGGTCTGTGGTCACTACCCCCAAGATGCTTTCCAACGATACGTGTGATGTTCCATTCCAAGCCTGGTGAGTGGAATGCCAGGTCTGGTGTAGAGGTGGTGTGACATACTCTCGAGTAGAAGGTTGGTGAGTCTGCTGGCTGGTTAATAAGGATGAGATTATTTTCATCCTGCCAGCTCTCAAGTTCCTCACCTCTCTTGTCGATATGATCATAGCCCCAGCTCTGAGATTGGCTGTTGAAGTCACCACACACCATAAGTCTCTCTTTATCTGGAATTGTGTCTAGTGCCTCCGTCTTCAGCACTCTGCTTACTTGGGCAGGACTATGGTCCTGCTCGAATGGGACTGTCCGACCAGTCTTAGTTTCCAGCCCCTGATGGCTAAACTAAGCCCCATCACCACTGCACGGTGCTGGCCTTGATGGGGGAACCAGGTATGTTCTAGCCCCACCGAATCGCTTTGCAACACAAGTAAACAGGTTTTCCGTACTTGACCAACCACATCCTCAAAAAAAGATGTGGCGCGTTCAAGACTTTCAGCCTGTGTACTCAAATCACTGAGAACAGACCAATCGAGACAAGGACTATTACATCAACGAACATCCCGTACAAGTATTAAAGTATCCTCAGGAACACAAACATAGAACATGCATATTCGTACACAAGGACCTAAAGGTCTTCTTGTAAAGATAAATAACATAGAGACAGAACAATGTTGCTTCAAATAATATCTTATACAAGTAAATTCAAGTAGGAAGCATGAGGATAAATAAAAATAATTCTTACAGCTGACAAGAATTGAACCAGGTCTGTTCTAGCAGCACCGAATCGCTTTGCAACACAAGTAAACAGGTTTTCCGTACTTGACCAACCACATCCTCAAAAAAAAGATGTCTCATCTAGAAAATCGTCTCATTTTCGAGTTGGGTACCATCAAGCCACTTGGACTCAATTCCGACCACTCTTTCGCTTAGTTGTCGGTCGGATTGGTCTTTGTTGTTTTTATTCATTTTGTGTCGCCATTTACGTCATCGTTTTGTTCCTCTCGTTCCACCTGTATTATCGTCTTTGTGTACTTCCGGTATCGAACTTCCATATTTCACTCGGACACGCATTCATTTCTACTTGTGGTATTTTTATGTTTGTATGTTATGTGCGTATCTTGAAAAAGGCCTATTGGTCCGAAACGTCGACTTTGTCCTGTGTATTGTCATTTGTATGATTATATTAATTCAGACCTGTTCTCTCTATACAGTGAAAACATATAGCGTGCAATAGTAGATATCCCAGGGTTATCAGTGGGAGGACATAACATAAATAATTTGAGATATGCGAATGACACAGTTCTGATTTTAAAAAGTGAGGAAGACATTCAAAAATTAATTAAAGTAGTAGTCACAGAAAGCAAAGAGAAAGGCCTCTTCCTAAATATCAAGAAAACAGAAGTAATGGTTATTTCAAAGAAAGAAAATAACACACCTTGCAAGATCATAGTGAATGATATGGTATTAAAACAGGTCCACCAATTCAAATATCTAGGTACAATTATTACAGCAGATGGAAGAAGTTCAACAGAAATAAGATGCAGAATAGGACAGGCAAAAACAGCATTCAGAAAAATGAAAAGTGTACTGTGTAATATGACCTTGTCATTAGAGGTGAGAAAGAGAGTTCTGCAGTGCTATATAACCCCTATACTAACATATGGGTGCGAGTCTTGGACAATAAACAAACTGGAAAGTGGGAGATTGGAGGCAACAGAGATGTGGTTCTACAGAAGAATGCTGAGAATACCATGGACTGCCAGAAAAACTAATTTAGAGGTGTTAAAAGAGTTAAATGCGAAACGGACCTTAATCAACAAAATAAGAAAAAGGCAATCTTCTTTTTTTGGCTACTTCATGAGACAGGCAGGTTTGGAGAACATAGTAACAACAGGCAGGAATGAAGGCACCAGAGACAGAGGGCGACAACGTGAGAAAATGTTAGACAGTTTGACGACCTGGCACGGCAAAGAAACAACAACGATTTTGATACATGATACTGTGGACAGAGAGCTGTGGAGAGCCATGACCGCCTACGCCACCTGGCATGGCACCTGATGATGATGATGATGATTATATTCTGTGTATTGTTTTGTTGTATGTACCATATTTATTCATGTAAACATCCGTCAGTGATAGTGTGTTAGTCGTCATCTAGTAGGAATTCATTACCTGTCTTTCACGTGAGTATTATTTTCAATTATGTTCTACTAGCAGTACCACCTTCTATTGATAAAAAAGCACCAATTATTTTCCATAAAAAATACAAGAGAACACATTATAATTTAGTAATATCAGTTAATCTGATAAATAATATTATTCCAGATTGCATAATCACAGTCATACAACATTTTTAAAAATTTTGTGTTTTTTTCCTGGTGCATTTAGTGTTGTCAACATGTTTTTGCCAAAAAGGACTAGTCTCATGCCAAGAATGCACACACAAAATAATGAGAAAACGCAAAGAAAACTATAATATTCAAAATATGTTTCAAGTTTTCACATTCTAATTCTTGACTATCAGTTAATATTAGAAATATGTTTATTCAAGATCTGCCAAATCCCAGTCAGACAAGTCTTCTTCAATTTCTGTAGCATTTTCTGGCTGTACTTGTGTATTAGATGATGATGATTGAAACAAACTTTTATAAGCATCTTGTGATCCAATTCTTTGCAGGACATCTGTAGGTAGTATATAATCAAAACAGCATTTACCATATCTTTTCATTCCATATTTAATAGCCAGAACAGCTCTCAAACTAGTGATGCTCAGTCTATTTCGAATTTTTGATTGTGTAACTCCCATGTGACTGAAAACAACATTGGAATGAGGTAAAGTAAGTACAGTTAAAACTAAATCTGCAAGACTTTGAAAAGGGTTTTCACCAGTTTCATCACTTCTTCTTCTGAGATCGTTCTCAAATAGAACAATAAGTCTAATGAGTCATTTAACTAAAATACTCCTCAAGATAATACATGAAAGAATTAAGAACAAGATAGAAACGGAGGTCGGTGAAGAACAATTCGGTTTTAGGAAAAACAGAGGCACCAGATAAGCTATACTGAATATCCGACTAGTGATAGATAAATATATAGAAGTCCAAAAAAGTATCTTTATTCATAGACTACAGCAAGGCCTTTGACAGAGTCAAACATAAAAAATTAATCAAATGTCTTCAAGAAATAGGCATAGATGGAAAAGACATCAGATTTATTAGAAATATATATTGGGAACAAACTGCATCAATAAGGTGTGAAAACAGATACTCACCATACATAGAAATAAAAAGAGGGATAAGACAAGGATGCATTTTATCACCAAGTCTATTTAATATCTACACAGAGAATATCTTTAAAAATATAGAATAAATACCAGGACTCAAGATCAATGGGAAAATAATAAACAACCTTAGAAATGCAGATGACACTGTTCTTTTAGGTGAAAGTGAACATAAACTACAAAGACTAATAGATCGTCAATAAATCGAGTAATGAATATGGACTGGATATAAACACAAACCAAATCCAAAAACACAAACCACGATAATCAACAAAGACACAGAAGAACAAGAGCTAAACAAAAACACACATGGAGAGAAACTACAACAGATAAAACATTATCAATATCTTGTACACGTAGTCACAAATGATGGCAGATGTGAAACAGAAGTTAAAAGGAGAGTAGGAATGGCTAAAAGTACCTTCAATGACATGAGTAAAATATTAATAAACAAATTACAAACCCGTTAAAAATGAAAACTATAAAATGCTACATCTTTTCTATATTAATGTTTGGCTCAGAAACATGGACACTAAATAAACAATTCATTCATTCATTTTCCTTTTGCGCTGAAGTTAGCGCATATGGCAGAGGTCAGATCTCTCCAATTCTGTCTGTTCAAAGCTATTCTGCGCAGTTCTTGGATAGTATGAATATTGATTGTTTTACTTTCTCTAAGTATTGTTCTTCTGATGGTTTCTTTTGGTCTACCCGTGGCTCTTTTGCCTGTATGTATCTATTCAAGAGATTGGTGATGTATTCTGTTGATGTCTACGTGTAGGACATGCCCGATGTAGGACCAACGGCGTTTCTTGATAACGTATGTGATGAAATTTTGATGTGTCTCTTCTCTGATTTTATCATTTGATTTGAATTACCTCCAATGGGTGTTAGTTATCCTACGAAGAATTATTCTCGAAACTCAGTAATTTCTTTTCTGAAGATGAAGAGCTTTTACAGATAAGGAAAATCCATATAATAGCACCGGAATAACGCAGGAATTAAATAAGCGCATTTTAGTGCGTGTGCTGATTGACTTTGATCTCCAGGCATTAGACAGTCTGTTAAAGGCACTTGATGCTAGTGCAATGCGAGTTGTAATTTCTGTCATGACATCACCGTCGAGTGTTAGTTTGCTTCCTAGATAGGAGAATTTGTGTACCTTCTCAAATGTCCATTTAAAGTAATTATGTTAGGTGAATTGGTGAAGTCCATAATTTTTTTTTTTATGAGTTGATTTAGAGACCTATTTGTCCTGCAATTAGTTTTAATCTATCAGTTTTTGTTTGTGCATCTCGATGGTTTTCACTCAATAGTGCGAGATCATCGGCACAATCTAGGTCTTCTAATGTTGTTTTATTTATCCATTTGATTCCTAAATTTGCGTCGGATGTGCTTTTTTCTCATAGCACAGTCAATTGCGATATTGAAAAGTAATGGTGACATAGGGCAGCCTTGTTTAACACCAGTAATCACAGGGAACCATTCTGAATTGCCTTTTCCTGTTCGAACACAGCATTTTGAGCTGGTATAGAATGATTTTATCACATTTATATATTTGTTTAAAATTAACAATTAAAATAAACAATTAGAAGATAGACTTGATGCCTTTGAGATGTGGGTATATAGACGGAGTAAAACAAAGATAGCACCTACCCTATTTAGCATCACGTTTGTTCTGCTATGTTTGATTATGCTTTCAGAGATCTAGATATGGGAGTATATCTAGCATTACCTATCGCATAGATGGAAAATTGTAAAACCTTCGGCGGCTCGAGCAAAAACCACAGTTAAATCACACACACTCAGGGATCTCATATTTGCTGATGACTGTGCCCTTAATGCCAACACTGAGACTGATCTACAATGTATTATAGACAGATTCTCCAAAGCCTGTACCAACTTTGAGCTTACTATTAACACAGAGAAAACAGAAGTCATGTTGCAACCAGCACCTGGCAAAAGCTATCTCGAGCCCTGCATAAAGGTAAATGGTGTAGCACTGAAAGTTGTGAATAGATTCACATATCTAGGCAGTACGTTATCACAAAATGCCAACGTTAATGATGAAGTAGTATACAAGGATCGTCAAGGCAAGCAGTACTTTCGGCAGATTGTACGCAAATGTTTGGCGTAGAAATGGCATTAACCTACAGACTAAGCTGAAAGTTTACAGAGCAGTGGTACTTCCAGTACTGTTATACGCTAGTGAAACATGGACTGTGTATAGACGGCATGTGAAAAAAATAATTTTCACACAACTTGTCTCATAAATGTTATGAACATCAGATGGCAAGACAAGATTCCAAATACCACTGTCCTTGATAGAACTGGTATCCCTAGCATTGACACGATCCTGATGTAGACACAGATTCGTTGGGCAGGTCATTTGTTGCGTATGCCAGACCATCGTCTGCCAAAGATACTTCTCTATGGTGAGCTGGAGAAAGGTATACGATCTCAAGGTGGCCAAAAGAAGCGCTACAAGGCTTCGTTAAAGAACTCACTGAAAGCCTTTGAAATAGACCACGATACGTGGGAAGAACTTGCAGAAAATAGATCTACATGGCGTTCCTTAATAAAAAAAAAGCGCTTCATCTTGTGAAAAGAGGAGAAATGCAGCAGCTCAACAGCGGAGAGCTAAAAAGTCACGGATAGACCAAGATCCGTCTACAGTCGTCATTTCATGTCCGAACTGTCCAAGGACATTTACAGCTCGAATAGGGTTCATTAGCCATCTACGAACTCATAGTTAAGGACATAACTCTAATTGAATTTTCAAATGTGGATGTAACAAATGATCATCATCACTTGTGATGGACGAACAACATATAGAAGAATAGGGAGATCATAGTGGAAAGAGAAGAAAACAAATAAAGAGGTGCTAAAACCAATAAATATGAAGAAAGAACTACTAAGAAAAAAGTTCAGGCAAATAAAATATTTTGGACACATTAAACGATTTTATTGAAGGCCTTACTTGAAGGAAAAATTAAAGGAAAGCGAGCAAAAGGTGGACAGAGATATAAGTGGGAGAGTAACATCACACGATGGACATGTTACAGTCTAGTAGAGTGCACCAATAAGACAAGAGACAGGTGATGTTGGAGATCTGTTGTAGCCAACCTTCGTTGCGGAGACGGCACTTAATGATGATGACGTTAGGAGGTTCAAAACAGTGTTGCCAACTCGCTTCGTAACAGATCCTCATTATCAGGTGCCATGCCGGCTGACGTAGGGGTCAGGACTCTCCACCGTATTTTATTTCTTTGAAATAACCATTACTTCTGTTTTCTTTATATTTAAGAAGAGGCCGTTCTCTTTACTTTCTGTGACTACTACATTAATTAAATATTGAAGGTCTTCCTCACTTTTTGCAATCGTAAAAGATAGATTGGTAAAAAGAAAATCGGTTGCGTATCCTTTTTAAGGACGTAGCAATCAACACATCATTTTTTGGCTGAACTGATTTTCTAGACAATATATATATATATATATATATATATATATATATATATATATATATATATATATATATATGTATATACGTTCAGTAGTTTGCCATTGCTTTCTGAATGGTCTGGATGCACAATTATATGTGGCGAAGACCGATCTCGGAACCTTGATCGTCACAGATGCACTCTACGCCACAGAGACGGAAACGATAAATACACTGTACTTGATTCTTGATTAGGAACAAGCGTCATAGCACTGGGGGCATTCCCATATATGCTCTGCTTGCCGTTCCGTCAGCCATCTAAATGTGTATATGCTCAGTGTCCCAGCCAATTTCTGATTACACGTTATTCTGATCTTTCCAGAGAGGGAGCACTTTCTCCCATCGTCTCTAGCCCATTCCATTTCCACCATTCTTTAAATATGTACATATTCTCGTCTTCTCGTAGGGTATTCATGACTGTTGGAGATCCGTTGCAGCCAACCTTCGTTGCGGAGACGGCACTTGAAGATGATGATGGTGACGTTAGGACGTTCAAAACTGTGTTGCCAACTCTCTTCGTAACAGATAATCATCATCAGGTGCCATGCCGGCTGGCGTAGGAAGTCATGGCTCTCCACAGCTCTCTGTCCATAGTATTATGTATCAAGATCGTTGTTGTTTCCCAGCCGTACTAGGTTGTCAAACTGTCCAATATTTTCTCACGTTGTTGCCCTCTGTCTTCTTCAGTTTTGCCTGTTGTGACTATGTTCTCCAACCTGCCTGTCTCATGAAGTGGCCAAAAAATGAAATTGTCTTTTTCTTATATTATTAATTAAGGTCCGTTTCGCATTTGAACCTCTACATTATTTTTTCTGGCAGTCCATTGTATTCTCAGCATTCTTCTATAGAATCACATCTCTATTGCCTCTAGCTTCCCACTTTCCATTTTTGTGTGTGTCAAAGACTCGCATGCATATGTTAGTATAGGAGTTATATAGAACTGCAGAACTCTCTTTCTTAGTTCTAATGACAAGGCCATATTACACAATAGGCCTACGGCTAATTTAAGCTATTTAGGGTTTTCTATCTATGAATATTTGGCAACATTGACCGGAAGTAGCAGACCTGTTGCTATAGTCATGTTAAAATTTTAAAGCAATAATAAATTGTATTCTGTGGAATCGTGCCGGTATTTATATTATTTATTTTTATGAAGTACTGCATAAACTGACACCGTTTAAAATGGCTACAGCACCTCCAGCTAAGAAGAAAAGGACACTTGATGAAGAAAGGCGAGTATGTCAAGAAAAATGGGAACTACAGTATTTTCGTACAATGGTAAATGGAAAGATAATTGTTTAGTATGCAATAACAGTATTGCCACGCCAAAAGAGTACAACTTAAAAAGACATGAAACCAACAATCGATCCTGCGTTAATTATGAAGGTTTAATGCGTGTTTCAAGACTCAAAGTGATTTAATGCTAACTTGATACAGTAACAGATATGTTTTACAAAAATAGATCAAGCCAATGTCTCTTCCGTTACTACAAGCTATGAACTCAGCCAAATGGCCGCCATGCGTGGGAAATCTTACACAGTGAAGGGGATTTCGTAAAGCATTGCCTTGTAAAAGCGGCTGACATTGTGTGCCCACAGAAAGCACAGTTATTTAAGGATATTTTGTTAACCAGGAGCACTATTGCTGGACGGATTGATGAAATGGCAGATGATTTGAAACAACAGTTGAAGGCTGTATCATCCAAATTTGAACATTTTTCTATTGCTATTGATGAGACCGTTGTCATCACTGGAATAGCACAGTTTGCCGTTTTTTATTAGAGCTTGTGACAGTGAATTTAATATTTATGAAGAACTGATTGAACTAATCCCAATGCATGACACTACAGTGAGCGACGACATCTTTGAAAAAGTTGAGCAGATTCTGCATGACTATGATTTTGATTTGAGTAAACTTGTATGTTTATCTAATGACGGTGATGCGAATATGGTTGGCAGACATAATGGTGTTGCTGCCAAGTTGCGAACAAAAATTGAGAACTCGTATCCAGACTCATCATTTACACATTTTCACTGCATTATTCATCCGCAAAATATTTGTTCAAAGACTAAAATTAAATCATATGCTTAGTGTGGTCACAAAAATAGTGAACTTTATCAAATGCAATGTTTTCAACCATCGTTAATTCAGTCAACTGTTAGAAGACATGGATAGTCAGTTCACCTATGTTCCATTCTACACAGCAGTCCGTTTGTTGTGTCACAAAGTGCTGAAAAGATTATATTTGCTGAGACCAGAAGTTACTTATTTTTGGAGATGAAAGGTAAAAACACTGATGAAGTAAAAGATGAAAGTTTGATCCAGGATCTAGCGTTTGCTGTGGACATTACTGCATATTTAAGTGATCTTAATTTGAAATTACAAGGCAAAAACAAACGCATCACTCAGTTGTATGACGACATCAAGTGTTTGATTACAAAACTAAGCTTATTGAAGACACAGCTGTCACGTGAAAATTAGGTTCATTTTCCTAACTGCAAAGAACTAAAAAACCAGGCCAATGCTGAATCTGCACTTACCTTTTCTAAATATGAGAGTCACCTAGAGTTATTGTCAAAAGAGTTTCAGGAAAGATTTAGTGATTTCTCATCTTTTGAATACCATTTTTGCATTATTCTCGGCACCATTCAATTTTGATGTTGTCAAAGCAGAGGAAAACTTGCAGATGGAGCTATTAGAAATACATTCTGATTCTACACTCAAAGTAACCAGAAGTCGGGATACCTAGCTTCTATTCATACCTTCCTAAAAGTTTACAAACTTCAGAAAGTTTTCAACTAGGATTAAGGCAATGTTCGTTTCCACCTATATGTGTGAAAAGTTATTTTGCTTCATGAAATTAACAAAAACTTCTCTCAGAGAACAAGGTTGATCGATGAACACTTGTCATCCCTGATGAAGGTCGGAACTGCAAATACATTTCAGTCAGATATACGGAAAATTGTCATGAAAAGGAGGCATCAAACCTCAGGATTAAAGAGTACAAATGATTGAACGTTCTTAAATAAATGTTGGATTACATTTTGTTTTATTTGGCGTTGTTTGGCGTTAGCTTAATAAAGCGTTGTAGTACATAACGTCAAACGTTGTAGTAGGCGTGCAAATTAATTAAATATAATTCAGTAAGATTACAGTGTTTCTCAGATGTGTTGGTGTGGCCCGCCGGTATACTCAATGTATCTTATGCAGCCCATGGTGCTTTTTTTAGTTTGACACGCTTGTCTAGTATATTGTCATCTAGTTTAATTGATTCTGTCAGTCCGGTAAAGTTCATGATTTTCGTTTTATGTGTGTTTATTTGAAGGCCTATCTGTTGCGCAAAAGATTTGAGTCTTTCTGTTATTTCTTGGAGATCTTGGTGTGTTGAACTCAGTAGAGCAATATCATCTGCGTCACTGTAGGTGAGTTCTAATAAAAAGAATGAGGTTAACTGAGAATCATTTCAAGTCTTATATTTTAAGATTTAACAAATAGTCTGACCATAACAATTACAAATATTAACATTTAATACATAATATTCAATAGTAACACCTTGTGATTGATATGGTTGGTTGGTTGTTTGCTGATCCAGCAGTCCATTAGCTCATGTCTTTTGATCCAATGCCATTGTGTGATATATGCATGTATTTGTGAGCTGTTTTGTTACATTTAAGGTGTTCTATTTATCTGGCCCTAGAGAGAGAAGCATTTTCCTGACGTCATCTAGCGCTGGACATTAAAATGTTTCCGAGTGTTTCCCATGACCTATCTTGTTCAACCAATTCTCTTTTTCACATATTTTAACATCCTTTTAGCTGTGTGAATGGTCATTTGTGTATATGAAATACACACATATATATATATACATAAAAATCGACAAGTAGGGACGATACAACTGGCATTCATATGTCTAGCGAGATGGCCGGAAGGACAGAAATTGTTTCAGAGTTAACACAGACAAGAAATGTAGTCTCTGGCGTCTGTGTAGTGATGAGGAGGACTTTCTCGAGAAAGCCCATGAGATGATGGATGTCTTCCGCTGTCGCCTATACCCCGACAGGGTCCTTCAGTCTGCCCTGTCTCGGGTGTGCAACCTCTCCCGCCGAGATACCCCCTCGAACACTTGGAGGTCTTCTCCCTCTGACAGGGTCAAACTTTTTCTCACTTTCTACTCGAATAGCGCTGCTGTTCGTCATGTTCTACTCCGACACCTTCCTCTACACCAGTCACACCCTGAAACGCATGAAGTGTTTTGCGACCTCCTCTGGTTGCGTACAGATGGGACAAGAACCTTAGGGATCTACTGATCCGGAGTAATCTTAAGCCTGATGTCCCCTATCATTCTGGCACTATCAGCTGCGAACGCCATAGATGCTTTAAGTGGTGGATCACTCGGCTCGTGCGTCGATGAAGAACGCAGCCAGCTGCGTGAATTAATGTGAATAGCAGAACATATTATATGGAGTACAATTAGAGGGCAGCACATCGCCAGAGAGCAGCATCACGTGCAAATAGAAAGGGAAAAACGTCCCAAGGAAATTGGAACTACAAGCTCTGTTAGATCGAAACAAGCTTCTAGTTACCGGTGCTCCTTACGAGCAGAGACCCAATCGTGACACCTGGCAAATAAAGCAGCCCTGACCCAACTCTCCTGACGAGGTTTCCTATACCGGAAACATGCTCGCTGAAAGGGTTCCATACCCGATTGGCTCTGGCACAAACGGAATAACGAAAGCAGCCCTGGCCCAACCCTACTGTCAAGCTTTCCTATACCGGAAACATGCTCGCAGAGATAAAAGGTTCAGTTCACGATGGTCTCAGGCAAAAATGGGACAAAGTCGTTCAGCTCGAGAACACGCTTTCTCCCAAACGTATGGTGAGACTCAGACTTTGAACGAGGGGTTCATGATGTCGGTGAATGACACCTCGGCTAAGAAGGCGAAAGAGCTCGGATCCAACTCTTCTGTCGAGTTCTTTCTTTACCGGAACCAGGCTCGTGGATGAGAAATGGTTCAGTACCCAATGGGCACACGCACAAAACGTCTAATTACTCGAGGCAAGTTCACTGACTTGTGGAACGCCTCTGCGTTCTTATTACTATAAATCCAGTGCACCCTTATTACTGTAGTCTATTCTACCGTCTCTCTAATCTCTCTCCCTCTCTCTCTCTCTCTCTCTCTCTCTCTCTATTTGACGTATCACTGTGTAAGCCTCTCGGTTCTACCGTCTAACCAAAACGATATCACAGAAAACCTATGAAAGTCTGTTTCGATGTATTTTTCTACCTACCTACCTACCTGCCTGCCTGAATGCCTGCCTATCAGCTTAGTATCTATCTATCTATCTATCTATCTATCTATCTATCTATCTATCTATCTATCTATCTATCTATCTATCTATCTATCTATCTATCTATCTATCTATCTATCTATCTATCTATCTATCTATCTATCTATCTGTATGTCTGCCTGCCTGCCTGTCTGCCTGCCTGCCTGTTTGTCTGTCTGTCTGTCTGTCTGTATATCTATTTTGTGTATGATTTTGCTGTAAGACCTCGCAGTACATAATGTCGATCGGTTTTCAGGCTATGAAACGTTTGGGTCGCTTGATATGCAGTAATAAGGTGACGTCACCGAATGTTGGTAGTGTCTTCAATCAACTTTCCTTTTAGTCTTCCTCTGCATCTTGCTATTTCCATTTTCATATTGTATGCTCTTGCGACTGGCCAATATGGTTTCTTTCTCATTAAATGGCCGAAACATTTCAGTTTCTGTTTTCAATATATTTTACCATATATGTTGTTCCAACAGATCTTGTAATCTCTTCATTCCATACATGATATAATCTAATCTGTCTGGACAACGAAACTTGTGGCATGGGTATCTTTACCATGTGATTGTTCAAGGAAAACCACGTCACGAATGCCTTAGACGGATTAACCACTGCTCCCGTATCTCGACACCAATTTGTCAGTCTGTCCAGCTCCTTCTATAGTTTCACGACGCACTCTTCTCGATTTCTGCCCTGTCTATACACCAGGATATCATCGGCATATGACATCGTTCTGCCAACACCTGTGTTTTGATTGCCAGCGATATGTACTGTGTATTCATTGAAAAGTACAGGAGATAGAGGCGATCCCTGTGGCAGACCAGGGCTAATAACTGTTGGTGCAGATATCCAGTTACCACACTTAAGAACTACAATCCTATGCATCAGGGCGGCGCCAACCCAACGCACGACAAACAAAAGGATTAACTGCAAGATTTAACAGCTGGTGCATCAAGATATCCAATGACACCCTATTGTACGCACCCTCAAGGTCTATTGCGACCGCACATGTCTCCATGCGCGAATCCAATCCCTCAAAAACATCCTGCGTAAATATGGCTGCATTCTGCCATGTCTTCTTTCCTGGACGATATCCTCCTAACAATGTTGGTAAACACTTATTTCTTTCAAGATAACACGATACCTTCCAGGCCACAATTTTTTCCAAAAGCTTGCCAATCGTATTCTGAATTGTTATTATTCTGTAGCCTTGTATCCTGGTGTGGTCCTTCCCAGGTTTAGGTAGTGGAACTAAATAGCTGTGCAACCTGTCTTCTTTCACTGTGCCCATTAGAAGGCTATTATTGAACATGTCCGCCAACTCTCCCAACTCCTCATCCGTTCTTCGACTAATGTCATCGTATCTAATGCCATCTGACCATTGTGCTGTGTTTTTTGTACTTTTCAGTGCCTTCCTATTTTTTTCTACTGTGATTAGTATATGATTTTCCATGCTCAAGTTCTTACACGTGTCTGTGATCGTTTTCCTGATTTCTTGATATGCCTCCACATTTCTCTGACCAATTTGTGCGGTGTAGTGTGCCAATAACGCCGCACCTTTTGTCTCGTCCGTCTTCTGCCATACGGTATCGTCGCTCTGGAAATCGGCAATAGTCACGCGTCTTGTCAGACCATTCATGGACTTGTTGTCCGGGAAAAGTTTAGAAAGAACTAGCCCAATGAGATATCTGGGTGTGTTTTTTTTAAAGAAGCCTGCGTTTCAGGGAACATGTTGACGACATTATCATAAGGGCAGGCAAAGGCTTAGCAGCAATGAAGGTTATGGCTGCTGCGCAGTTTGAGCAAAGATTGTTATTTCTTTTGTACCAGGGTTTGGTTGTGGCTGTGGTGGAATATGCACTGGCAATTCTGACTCTTAGGCAAACTCAGATCGAAAGACTGGATAGAGTCCAGAATGCAGCAATGCGTATCATTCTGGGATGCACAAGAGACACATCGACAAGAGCTATGCGATACCTACTTGACTGCCCAACAGCTGAGCATAGATTAAAGTATTGCAGTGCACGGGCGTACCTTCAAATACATGCAGATAAGGAACACCTGTTGCATTCCGAAATACAGAAAGTTAAAGGCAGCAGACTCAAGAGAGGAAGGTCGTGGATGGGACATGCTGAGGATGTCATACAAAGCGTGTGCAGATTACAGGATGTGGCAGCAAGTGCGGAATGGATGTCTACCAACAGATTTCGAAACTTGTTTGAGAGTAGTAATATCACTTAGCAGGGAATGCAGAGAATGGTGTCCCACAGCTGTGGAGAAAGAAGTGCAGGCTTTAATCAGTGATAATACCAAAGAGGGGGATGTGACTATTTACAATGATGGATCTGTAATTAGGAGTGTTCGCAGTGCTTGGGCCTTTATAGCTCAGTGCGCAGGTAAAACGATCAAGGAGAAAAATGGTGCATTTGCGGTCACTACGAGTAGTATGACCATGGAGACTATGGCGGTGACCAAGACATTTGAGTGGCTACGCACACAGAAGGTAACGCAGGTCTGCATCTTGAGTGACTCTATGAGTATGATTAAGAAGGTACAAGTGGGTCTCTCTCGTTCGCAAACAGTGGATTGAGGCCTTGAGAAAGGCGAGCTTGACAGTGGTTACATTTATTTTCGTGCCGGGACATGTGGGCGTTCGAGGCAATGAAAGAGCGGATCAACTGGCATCGTGCGCGATTGTGGCACAGGGCGATGGGGCAATGGATCGCGCTGACGTTTTGAACTCCTTAAGAGATATAACACGCGAGAGTGAGAATAATGTGGATGATAATTCCTTTTCAATGGCTATGATTAAAGATCAGGGATTGAAATGCGGTGTTGCTAGAGGTGAACATTTTGGAGGGCGCAGAAGAATGATGGTCAACCAGCATAGGACCGGTACTGTCAGCAGAAGTGTGATGGTGGATACACTCAAGGAGAGATCGGAGCAACTATGAATGTGTCCAGTTTGCAGTGATGATGATCCGACGACTAACTAACTATCTAATCTGTCTGTCTGTCTATCTGTTGTAATTTCCACGTGTGCTGCAAAAGGGAAAGTTGTAGTTGTAGAGCTACAACACAAAAATGTTAGACTTGGCTGGGATTTGGAACATTTGGAATGTACAAATTTCGAATATTAATTAATAGTGACAAATTTTAATGTGAAGCGTGTTAAAATTTTTCTCTATGCTGTTAGAACTTCTTATTTTTTTCAGACCAGCTTTCTAGAAAAGAACCCATACTTCATATGCAGAAATTGAGGAAATATTGTCTGTGATTTAACATGGACCCTATATAGAATATCATTAATTATAATATTAACAAATTATAATGTGATATTTTGTTAACATTTCAATGAAAAAGGAGTTAGCGTTGTTTCGTGTTTTTATTAAAAAAGAAATTTGTTGCTTCTATGGGGACTATACTAGCTTTGTTTTTACAAGTATAAATACTAAACTGGTCAAATGATATCCGACAAGTTGGAGAGTGCCTTAGTAACACAACCAAAAAGCGATAAATACTAAATTGATGTATAATATTACTATACGATCTAAATATCAAATAAAACAGAAATAATGAAAAAATTAATAGGGACTTTTTCCACTTTACGGTCCAACAGAGACTGACATGGTTCGGCCACCTAATGAGAATGAACCCTTAATGGCCAGTGGCAAGAGCATACAACATGAAAATGGAAACAGCAAGATACAGAGGAAGAACAAGAAAAAGATGGATTGAAGGAGTTACTAAAATTCTTACATGGCACAGTATTACTCCATACCAAGCAACCAATCGTGCAATAGCCCTGATCAAAAAACTGATCGTCGTTCAATGCTCAGAGCATAGGCCTGAGCAGACAAAAGCATATATAGACAGTCCAACAGGGACTTTTGTCAAGAAACACGTAACATACATGATACAAACACACAAAATTATTAAATTGTTGTATTATAAAAACATGAAAGCGAAGTATGAAGAGTAAACAAAAGTGCCCAAGATAAGCTGGAGGCAATCGAGACCTCGTTTTTAAAAAGAGGATGAAAATTCCACGGCAGCTAAGATAACTAATGTAGAAGTTTTCAGATATGCTGGAGTAAAACTACAAATTAATACAACAACTTTAAGTAGGCAATCATGATTATTATGGCATATGATTAAAAAAGGCCATAAACTGTAATATCTTGGTGTGCTAAAAACGAATATAACCATATACATTTTTATTGGCTCTCTATTTGAAGATATTCCATGTAGTTCAGTTTTTATGTTTCACCGTGTAAATTTCTCCAGTATGACTGCAACGAAGTTGTGAATTAATTTATGTAATATATATTGCATCTTAAGGAGGAGTAATCTCTCCTACCCTCTTCCTAGTATTCATCAATGATATGGGAGAGAAACTGTCACATCATTATTCAAAGGCCCTTCATGCAGATGACTTTGCTGCCTGGAGTGCGGCAGGAAACCTATCCACTGCAAAAAACAGAATGCAGACCGCACTTGACACCCTAAGTGAATAGGCATCTGACTGGGAAGTCCAGATCAACCTCTCCAAAACTGTGACAACCATCTTCTCACTTTCAAACCACCAAGAAAAAGCAAATCTTAAAATACATACATACACACACACACACGCACGCACGCACGCACACACACATATTTGTATGTATATATATATATATATGGGTTTGATAGTCTTCATCGGTCTACATTATGGAATATTCTACAGCAATACGGTTTTCCTACTAAAATAATCAATGTTATAAAGTCATTTTACACTAACTCACATTGTTGTGTTCAAACAAACACTGAGAAGTTAGAATGGTTCCAAGTTGTTACGGGCGTTAAACAGGGATGCATCATGTCCCCATTTCTTTTCTGCGTCGCTATTGATTGGGTCATGAGAAAGTGCACTGAAAATGAGCTGACAGGAATAAAATGGATTAATAATACCTTTCTCGAAGATCTTGACTACGCAGATGAACTGGCCCTTTTGAGCGCAAACCACACAGATGCTCAATCTAAGCTTGACAATCTCCAACACTTCTCAAATCATATAGGGTTGAAAATCAACACATCAAAAACTCATATACTAGATTTTACGAGATCCAACGACAACATAAAAATTCAAAATGTTCCATTATCAACAATTTTACATAGGCACCAATCTAGCATTGGATGGAGACTCATCAAAAGAAATTTTACACCGTATTGCCCTTGCAGCGGGTGCTTTCAATAAACTACGCAACATCTGGACGTCAAACACACTAAGAAACACCACAAAACTCAATTTGTTTAACTCCAACATCATCCCTATTCTATCATATGGGTGCGAAAGTTGGAAAGCCACAGATAAGAGAATCGACTCCTTTGAAAACAAATGCCTACGTACCATTCTGAACGTTAAGTGGAGTGACTTTAAATCTAACACTACTATAAGAGAGGAAAGCAAACAAACCTATATATCTTCCTTCATTAGACAAAGGCGTTGGACTTACATCGGCCATGTTCTCAGAATGAACAGCCTAAGAATTCCCCAGCAGTCACTATATTGGGTACCACCTGGAGTAAGAAGAAGAGGGAGACCTAGAGAAACTCTACGAAGAACCATTAATAGAGAACGCATGTCAATGAACCTAAACAACACGCAACAATTGAAAGACCTGGCAACACAAAGGTAGAAATGGAAAGCTATGGTGTCTGCCCTATGCGCCGCCTATGGCCCTGGAGGAACATAACATAACATATATATGGGTGTATATATATGTATATCTGTTTTTATATTGGATATATATGTATGTATGTCTTGCTGTGTGTGTGGGCACCTATGCACATGTATTCGTCTGTATTCACATATGTGCTTTCATATCAGTATGTATTTATATGTATATGTTTAGATGTTTGTATGTATGTGTGCATGTATATTTAGGTATGTATGTTTATTCTTATGGAATGTAAATATTTATATTTGTTTGGTTGTGTGATTGTATGTTGATGTGTATATTTTCATGTGAATCTATCCCACATGCTATCAATTCTCTGTCCTTTGCCCTTTTATCTCCCATCCATTACCCCATCATTCTTGGCATTGCGATTGTCTCCTTTCTTTATGTGTCCCCTGTCTTTGTTTTTTCCGCCGCATTATTCTTCTTGTACTTTGGGTTTTCATTTGTGTCATGTCCATTTCTATTGAACGCATTATTCTGCATCCAGTTGAAAGTACGCAGAGCCGCCATTTTGCAATGGTTTTTGCTTTAAAGCCATTGTCAAAGTCTTGATTGTTTTTTATACTGTGTTGTCTTAATTGGTTTTTGTTTTCTTGATAAAGGTCCCAATAAAACCGACACGTTGATAATTGTCTTTGTTCTATGTTTTGCTGTTATTTCTGAATATTTTATATTGATAGTTATTTAGTAACCTGCATATTTTATTTAGTATTTACCTATTATTTGTCTGGTTACTGCGGCAATTCCATTTTGTCGGACATCGATATTTTGGTTATTTATATTTAGCTTTGATGAAGAATTTCGTAAAAAACCATGGACCGAACTTCGCCAGCTTTCCGATACCTGCATGAAAAAATTGAAACAAAGATTAAAGGAGTTTTTGTGGGTCCTCAGATTCGAGAGCATTTAAAAGATGACCGGTTCAACAACTTGCTAGGGTGATGCGAAACAAGCATGGAATGCTTTTCGCCTAGTTCCCATCAACTTTCTAGGTAATGTTGAGGTAGAAATGTACAAGGAAATAATAGATGACATGTTGATGACGTATCAGATACTCGACTGCAACATTTCTCTATAGATCCACTTCCTTCATTCCCATCTGGATTTCTTTACTGAGAACTGTGACATCGTCAGTGATGAAAATGGCGAACTTTTTCATCACGATATCACAACAATGGACAATGATACCAGGGAAAATGGTTAAGCACAATGCTGGCTTACTATTGCTGGAAACTCCCCAGAGATGCTCCCAAACAGCTGTACAGGATACAGAAGAAGAAATATAAGAAATAATCTATGGCTTGATTTTTACAGATATTAACCGTTGCATTATTACTATTGACATGCATTTCGTGATGTAAACATTCATTTTTGCAGATTACAAAAAAAATTATAGCGAATTTTGAAATTTTGTTGTGATATTCGTGCTTAGCAGTTCAAAATTAATTAGAAATGACTAATATAATTTCATTAACATAACTTTTGTAAAACGCAGCAAATGCTACACAAGTGCCTATGTCACCCAGACCCAGTCTGTCACATTTTCTAAAGCCTCCTTCACAAATGAGGAGAGCTTCACGTGTCTGTCCCGCAACGTCATCTATGCCATCATATGCAAGCATTGCGCTATGACATATAAACTTGAAGTGTAACAGTATATTCAATCTATTATCTATGATCTGCTGTGTGATCAACAAGTCTAACCATGTAGATCTCTTCTGGCATCAATAAATACAGAGGCACTTCTTGTTACAGAAACAAAATGTCGTTTAATATAAACCTCAAACCAATGACACAAATCAATATTAAACTCTGGAGTAATTGATATCTCCGAGACGTATAATATATCACCAATATAAAATATACAATGTCAAGATATTCATAAACTGATCTAGCACTTCCAGGAATTATAGGCACACGTTATAATATGAGCTTAATGAGATTATAGACTATCTCGTTATTCTACTATTTATCTCACTTCGCTCGACTATCTTCCTTTCTATTTCAAATCGGACTGACACAGATCAATATTAAGTTCTGGAGTAATTAATATCTCCGTGACGTATGATACATCACCAATACAAAATGCTAAGGTTTCACAAACTACTCTAGCACATCCAGGAATTTGGCGCACGTTATAATATAAGCTTAATGAGAGTATAGACTATCTCATTATTCTACTATTAATCTCACTTTTGCTCGACTATCTTTCTTTCTATTTCAAGTCGGACCGACCTTCTACCAAGACTGCAGCTCTCTGCCTGTCTGTTTGCCAAACTAACTAGGACTTGTCTCTCCGGGGAGACAAGTACTCTGTCGACTGTGTCCGGGGACTCCGTGGGACACTCTGCTCCTGGAGACCGTCTCGCTCGGCAGTCGATAATGCAATCCTTCTTCCTCCTCCACTCCTAAGTTTCTCCAAACTTCCAGAAACTTCCAACCAATCAAAAGCTTTCATTTCCCCAGAGGAAAAGCTCTGGCCAATCAGAAATTGATCCTTCTGGTTACAATAAACCCACGTTGCCTCAGACCAACCAGGAAGCTTCTACCTGGTATGATTCCCGTCTGTCTATTATCTGACATGTTCTTAGGTAAACAAACGTTGCACTTGATCATAGCTTGACACGTTCCTATAAAAACACACGTTTGTGTTTAATCGTCGCTTGACGCGTTCTTAGATAAACACACCTTTGCATGGTGTGCCACTAGCATCCATAGTGACAACATTTACACAAGAGCAAAACATTCAATGTGTTGCATTTCACGCCGTCCATCTTTTGCTATATGTGAAGTGTTCTCACTTCTTACTGTGAAACTCCCTGCATGTGAAGGGTTCTGCAACCAGATACTATCACACTCGCCCCCTTGTCACAAAAAAAACTTTATGCGGCTTTGTGTCGAGGCGAATCTAAGTCTATACTTAATTCTGCTGAGGCGGAAGGCCAAGCATACATTTTTCCGGATATAATAATTGAAAAACATTGACCCCTCCAACCATTCTGTCTTTTATCAAGCTACAACTTTGTATCAACTATGTACATTTAATGGGACGTTATGTACAAACTACCTAAAAAAACCACTATCGCCATCTTTCCGGTTAGTTCTGTTTCATATGATCTATACCTAGAACGATCTGGCGAGCTAATCTGAACGCTGCCTCATTCCTCGGTTTTTTTTTTCTTACCGCCTGTATCGTAGGTTGGGTATTTATGGTGTCTGCAACGTCGTTTCGTTGTCTACTCGCGGCCCGAGTGTTCCGGAAAGCTGCGTCCTCCGTTCTGTCTGCCGCAGGCTGAGGTGGTGCCACCGCTTCAACTGTCTCACTCTGAGTCCTGGGTTCCGTCTCAGTGCTATCGTGCGACTCGCACTCGATTGTATCCGTGTAGTTATCCGCTGCGATTTCGTCGTCATCAATGTCGTGGTCTGATGCGCTGTCGTCCTCGTTCTCTTCGAGCCTTTCCGACGTCACCTCTTCCAGGTGTTCTTCCGTGGCTGGCTCGTCCGGAACCCTGGGCTCTGATCTCGGCTCCTGAATCTCTTCAGAATGTTCTCTTGCTACCTCACTCAGAGACCTCAACTCTGACTGAAGCACGGCCGTTAGCCTCTCTGCTGTCTGTATCTCGTTGTCAGACTTCCATTTGTCTGTCTTGCAGGCTTCTAACTCCTTCAAGATTTCTATAGGTCGCTCTGTGCGAACCGGGTTCTCTTTATTGCTCGGGCGGACTCTTAAGGCATTTACTCGCCAGTTTCCTCTATCTATCTCTCGCCGCCTCGAGGAGGAGAAATTAGCCTTACTGTCGCCCCTGTTCTGTTTCGCAAATGTCCGACTGGGTATTTCGTTCGTCCTGGTTCCTCTCGTGTGCCCGTTCCTGGCTACAACTACCCTTTTCTGTATGGTCATATCCTGACCCCTCTGTTCCCTCCTGACCCGCTCCTATCCGTTCAACCTCCTGTTCTCTTCTTGTGGGTACTGTGTCTTGGGCTACTATATCGAATTCCCTTTTCTGGGGCTCCGTGCCCAACCTGAATTCGATCCACTTAATAGTGCGCTCCTTAGTCTGTGCTAAACAGAGAGCATCGTCTAGCGTGCTGGGATCGGTTTGAATGAGGTGACGTTTAATTGCTCCTGGCAGCAACCCTTCTACAAAATAATGCAGAAGTATTCTCCCTACACCTCCTTCCTTCATTTCCTGGGGGAAAGCTTCTTCTGCCAGACGCGACAGTCTGTCTCCGAAAGCTTCTACTGTTTCAACTACATTTTGTCTAACCTTTGTTAGCATTACCAGCGCATGCGCGGATCCAGAGAATCCACCATATCTCCGTTCTAATCCCGCCTGGAAGTCCTTCCTGGATTCTGCGGGTACTCTCTCTATCCTGAGCCTAATCGTCTCTGCTACTAGACCGTTGCTAGATTTCAGAGCTAACAATTTCTTGTTATATTCTTGGCTCTTGTCAACAACGCGCACTTTTCTATATCTGCTATCCAGCTCTTGAAGTGCGCTTCGTTCCCTGAGAACGGCGTAATAACGGTAGCCGAGCCTTGCCATCTTAAGACTTGTATTAATTCGCGAAGCTCAGACTTCTCTACTTCTTCTTTGCTGACTACTGGGGCTAAGGCCTTTTGTTCCATTTTCTCCCAACACTTCTTTTATGAGTTTCTCGTTACTAGCTCCGTAACGTTCTCTCAACTCTACTATTAACCCTGGATAGCCTTAATCTGCCTACCGCTAATCTATGTGTGAACAACAATCCTACTTGAGTTATATTATCAAATTGACATATATATATATATAAATGCATGAAACCAATATGTCAAGTATCTAATTATCTCCTCTGTGGAATGATATTTATAAACTCAATATATCTCTGTGGAATGAACATTACTTATGAATTCGATATTTCCTTTGTGGGATGGTATTTATAAATTCAATATCTAATTAATTGTTAACTTCACTATTAATGTTTCAACACCAAAACAAATGTTCATTTCTCTCAGTCGTCCTGGTCCTGTCGGGGAATTTATGAATTTAGCTATAGTCTCCACATAGTAATAGATTGTTCGTAAAGTATACAACAATTGTTCACTTCTCTCTGTTCTGTGATAATTAGTTAGCAAGACATACTCACATCCATGTCCGTTTGTTCCTTGAAATTTTACTAATTGCACACGCACTGATTACTTAAACGAACAGGTAACTGAAATTCACGACAGCTCGTGTCGTAACTTTGAAAAATATAAATTTAACACACCGATTTTCTCTTTGAACTTCTGTGTTTCGGTATAATTGGCCTTCGTGGTGATCAAATATAGGGTAGCACTTCGTGTTGGCCGGGAACTTCCTGGTCACGGCACCAGTGTAACAGTATATTCAATCTATTATCTACTGTGTGATCAACAAGTCTAACCATGTAGATCTCTTCTGGCATCAATAAATACAGAGGCACTTCTTGTTACAGAAACAAAATGTCGTTTAATATAAACCTCAAACCAATGACACAAATCAATATTAAACTCTGGAGTAATTGATATCTCCGAGACGTATAATATATCACCAATATAAAATATACAATGTCAAGATATTCATAAACTGATCTAGCACTTCCAGGAATTATAGGCACACGTTATAATATGAGCTTAATGAGATTATAGACTATCTCGTTATTCTACTATTTATCTCACTTCGCTCGACTATCTTCCTTTCTATTTCAAATCGGACTGACACAGATCAATATTAAGTTCTGGAGTAATTAATATCTCCGTGACGTATGATACATCACCAATACAAAATGCTAAGGTTTCACAAACTACTCTAGCACATCCAGGAATTTGGCGCACGTTATAATATAAGCTTAATGAGAGTATAGACTATCTCATTATTCTACTATTAATTTCACTTTTGCTCGACTATCTTTCTTTCTATTTCAAGTCGGACCGACCTTCTACCAAGACTGCAGCTCTCTGCCTGTCTGTTTGCCAAACTAACTAGGACTTGTCTCTCCGGGGAGACAAGTACTCTGTCGACTGTGTCCGGGGACTCCGTGGGACACTCTGCTCCTGGAGACCGTCTCGCTCGGCAGTCGATAATGCAATCCTTCTTCCTCCTCCACTCCTAAGTTTCTCCAAACTTCCAGAAACTTCCAACCAATCAAAAGCTTTCATTTCCCCAGAGGAAAAGCTCTGGCCAATCAGAAATTGATCCTTCTGGTTACAATAAACCCACGTTGCCTCAGACCAACCAGGAAGCTTCTACCTGGTATGATTCCCGTCTGTCTATTATCTGACATGTTCTTAGGTAAACAAACGTTGCACTTGATCATAGCTTGACACGTTCCTATAAAAACACACGTTTGTGTTTAATCGTCGCTTGACGCGTTCTTAGATAAACACACCTTTGCATGGTGTGCCACTAGCATCCATAGTGACAACATTTACACAAGAGCAAAACATTCAATGTGTTGCATTTCACGCCGTCCATCTTTTGCTATATGTGAAGGGTTCTCACTTCTTACTGTGAAACTCCCTGCCTGTGAAGGGTTCTGCAACCAGATACTATCACAGAAGCACTATGCAATTAACATCTGTATAGCATTAAAAAAACATTTGTGTTATCTTGTAGACGTTCACTTCAATGGCATGGGCCATCGGGACGTCCAGGACATTCAGGTTATGGCCATTAAGTCGTGCTTCTCTGACGACTAGACCCGTCTTGCGTTTAAGAACCGCTACATTTACCAACACGGCACTCTTAAACATTACGTCATCAATGAGCGCCTTTCTCATGTATGATTCTAGTTGTTCCATAGTTTGTTTTGTGTCACATGTATGTAGTCATTTTTGTTATTTCTTGTCCGGTGTCGTGTCACCTCTTCCGGTCAATCTACATTACACAAGCAAATGTGAACGTCCATAATCCTTACTATCATTTTTTTGGTGTATGTTTTAGTTTTATTTTAATTTTTATTTTGATAAATGCCTTTTGGTCGAACCGTCGATTTGTGTGTGTTATTACGTGAATTTTTAGTGATTAGAAAAACGTTATTACCCTATTCCTAGATTTACTATATAAATCTACAGGCAGCGGATCGCAATGCATGGAGAATCAAAACCTCTGCCTTGTGTGCCGCCTGCGGCACGAAAGGAACAAACTAAAACTAAACTGGTATAAAAACACGGAGATGGTTCTAATTGAACCATCTCCGTGTACCAGAAACAACGAGAAAGAAAAATAAACAACATTTAGGCCCTATGTTTTAAGTTACCTAGGTGCGCACCAAAAACCTACGCATATTTGATAGACAGAACTAGAGACAGAACAAGGTAAGAGAAATATTAAAAGAAAAGGAATCTATGTGCCGCGTCCTTTATAGAACTTTGGCCTTGCTGCCACTGTGTAAGTCTCTTGGTTCTGTGCAAGCTGTCCAGCTTCTTCCAGTGTCATGTTCCAAAGGTCTTCAATGTCATGGGTCCATCGTAGTCTTGGTCTACCTCTTGTTCTCGTTCCTGGAATTATGCATTCAATGATTAATCTTTCTAAATCATTGTGTCTCTTTATTTTATATGTCCGAAATAGGTTAGTTTGCGCATCCCGATAGTTTATAGTAGCCATTCTTCTATGTTCAGGTTTTAACGGACATCTGAATTAGGTCGTCTTTCTGTCCATAATATTCTTAGGACTTTTCCATACCGTTTTATTTCGAATGCCCATATTTTCTTTTCCATTGCAGATTTCATTTCCCACGTCTCACATCCATATGTTGCCATTGAAAAAATTTAGCTTCTAAATATTTTTTGCTTTTTTAGCTTCTAAAGAAACTTTGCTTTTCTGTTTGCCCCGTGCTGATTTTTTATCTGTTATTTTTTCGTAGGGCCATTTCTAATCTCTTTCTGATGTTTGCAGATCAATATCATGTGGTGTTGATTGTTGACCCGTGGTATTCAAAGTTTTGACATGTTCTAGTTTTTCTGTGTCAATGACTATTGTAGGTGTGAGTTCATCTCTGTTAATATACATTAATATTTTTTTTGTATTGGGAAAAGATTTGTGCTTCGCTATGATGTTTTACTGACATAATCGTGTGCTTTAAACCTGTGGGGCTCCTTTATATTAGTGTGGTATCAATTGCATACCCGATTTCAGGGATCTTGGTGAAAAATGGAGGGATTATGTCAGGGAGCCAAATAAGAGGCAGACCAAGAAGAAGTTTGAAGCAAGACATCAAAGACCACCTGAACATGAGAGTAACAGAAGTATGAAGACTGGCTCAAGATCGACAGAGGTTTTGAAAGACTGATGACTTCTACATCATGTTCAGTATATGCTACCTGATGAATTTGATGATGGAATCATTACCATACAAACAAGATGGATACAAAGCCAGAGGCAGACCATAAAAACGTTGGATTGCAGAAATAAAAGAGCCAACGAACAAAAAAAACATATATGAAGGACACAAAAAGACCGTTTCCAGAGTATTCTTTTAACCCATTACGCTGCATTGCAAGACATAAAGGAGTAGGCATATAAAGAAACAGAAGTATTTTATTTGTTATGTGTTTCTTGAAAAAGGTCCCTGTCAGGCCGTGATGAGGAAAAGTTATTGTTCCTTTTTAGTTTTTCTTTATTTGATAGTTTGAACATATCGTAATTATTACATCAACTTAGTATTTGCGATATCGTGATTAGGAACTGATCTCGTTGGAGGATGTAAAGGGGACCATACAGAAAACATTAGATGGTGCACCAGGACCCGAAAAAATACGCTTCACCTTCTTGAAAGATATTACAGACGACCGACGTAAAACAATTGCTGATGATTTCAACATAATTGTGAAAACGGGAAGCATACTAGAAGAGTGGCTACAGAGCTACTTTCTCCTATTGGCAAAACCGGGCAAAGACAAACGAAATCAAGAGTTGTCATATCATTATTTTACAAAATGTTTACAGCGGGGTGCTGTAGAAATTACCTTTCGATTTGGAAGGTGTAGGCTTACTCCTGACACTCTAGATGCATACAGACCGGGGAGAGACACGACCACAAATGCGGCAATAATCGCCTATGACATCTACGAGGGAAATGAGGAAACAGTGGTCGCCACGATCGACGTCGAAGATGCTTGCGACAGAGTCGGCTTCGACCAGCTGATACATTTGCTAAGTGACTAGTGAATAATTCGATGGATAGAAATGGTGATAATGTCTAGACCTGTTGCTCTGAGATTGGGATCCTGGGTATCAGAGATCAGAACTATAGCACCGGGATTTCCATAGGGATCGCCACTATCACGCGTACTCTTTAACGTCTACACATACAAAATAGCGAGCTTCAGGAGGCTGAGCCCGGCAGGTTACTAACATATGCGGACAACCTCATGCTGTACAAGCAAGGAAGAAACAGAAGAGACATGATTGATGGCGTCAACAGTAATCTATAAAATTTATCGCTCTGGTGCACTGAATACAAGAAAATCATCAATCCCACTAAGGCAACGATATTCTGGTTCTCACTGAACAACAACACAGCCATAGATACAGTATCAACAGCCACTTGCATGGACATCAACATTGATAGGGAGCAACATATCTAGGCATCGCTTTTGATAGAAGTATATCTTTCGCAAAACATGTGGAAAATCTCATTCAGAAGACTAGGAGGGGTATCAATGCAGTCAAATCATGGCATTTTCAAAGATGCTGCAACGAACTCTTTTTAAGATGATGCAGGCAGTGTAACTATCTGTGTTGGACTATGGTTTCTATGAGGTTTCTCCTAGACCTACCGAACAGCACAACAAGACATAAAATAGCCAAGTTTAAATAATACTTCAAGGTCGCCAACAATATCATCACCTCTTACACCAATCTCTAGACAACACAAAAGGAATAACAAGAGACGAAGGTCTTGGATGACAGAATCAGAAAATACCCTAATCAGAGTTTATGAGCTGGAGGAAGTGGGAAGAGGATGTGAATGGGTGACATTTGGCAAAGATAGAAAGTTATTGACAACAGTTGTCCTACAGATAGGAAGAGAGTGCCGCGACTGGGCTGCAAAAAGAACAGATGGTATTGTCCAAGAACTCATACTGCAGCCCTCGAAGTCACACGCTGCAATAATTTACACAGACGGCTCAGTAGCACAAGAAACAAACAGAGATTGTTGGGGTTTCGTAGCCTACCAAAAAGCAAAAAATTTGTTGACAAGTCAGCTGCTACTCCACCACAAAATCTAGTATGATAATGGAAAAAGAAGCAGTAAAAGCAGCTCTCACGTGGTTCGCTACGCAACCATCAACAGACATAGTGATTCTATCGGACTCTCAAAGAATGTTGCACAAGAAAGAAATGATTAGAACTGAATGGATCACTCTTCTCAGCAACGCGGAGTGCATTACATAGATCTGCTGTCCAGGTTATGCGGAGGTCAGGAAAAACGAAATAGCCTATGTGTTGATTGGTAAAGCCTTGGTGAACGGCACCGAGGTAAGAAGGGACATGATTGAATTGATTATAGCAGTCAAAGAAGTAGTATATAGCCACAATAATGACCCCGGGTCTGTTGGTCCAATGTCAACGGACCCAGGGTCCGTTAAGGTCAACGGACCTGGGTCAAGGGAACAACGGACCCGAGTAAGCCCTCATAACTGGAGCAAGGGGTTGTAGGTGGTACCATGTGATACCATAACCAATAAACGGCAAGGTCACCTGTATCAGCCGAAACCGGGCGGTGTGTGTGGCCCGGAGCGAAACCGGCCGGATCCGGATATCCCTGCCATAAATGAATTAACGACCCGGGCAGCTGATGCAAGTGTCTGGAAATCGTGGGTACAACATATGTTACGGCGCGTATAATACCAAGCGGAATTTTCAATCTAGTGATCCTGAAAATGAAAATTTCCACGGAAACTTACAACGAATGAGGTAACCATTACCAGGTCACACGGCGGGGGCTATATATACCACTACCATATTTAGATCTAGGTCAAACCGTTTGAAGACATAACACTGATGCATGTCATATTGTGTTTAACATTCAAATTCTGACAAGAAAAAAACAATAAAACTTTAGGTTACAAGGTCGATTAGCCATCTGTTTGGCCAGGAAACTTGCAACGAATGAGGTTACCATAACCAGGTCACACGGTGGGGAATCATCCATAACAATACCCTATTTAGATCTGGGTCAAACTGTGCATGACATAACACTGATGCGTACTTTTCCACAAAAAACGGCCACAGAAACTTACAATGAATGAGGACAGCATAACCAGGTCACACAGCGAGGGTCATCCACAACACTACCCCATTTATATCTGATTTAATATGTGCGACGACGTAACACAGACTCGTGAATTTTCGGTGAAGAAAACGGCCATGGAAACTTACAACGAATGAGGTCAGCATAACTCGGTCAAGCGGCAGGGTTCATCCATATCACTGCACTATTTAGCTCTGTTTCATTGTGTTGAAACTCAAATTATGATCAGAAATACATAATAAATCATAAGGTTACAAGGTCAATTAGACACCTGTTAGCGCACGGAAACTGTCAATGTGCTTTTCGTTTTTGAAGGTCAGAACATCATCAATTAGGTCAGTACTATAACAAAAGATTCGCTTGAGTTGTTGATTATATAAATTGAGTCATGTTTTATTGAGTTCTAAACAACCCTGTTTATATAACAACAATAATACAGAAAATCCAATGTCTATATCGAACAACCAACTTAGTATGGGACCTTGCGTTACATCCATAAAAACATATTAAGTTAAATATAATAAAGAGTGTTCTGATTTTGATAAACAACCACCCGTAAGCATTATAATAACAAACACACACGCACAAATCCACACACAGTAATGGGTCAATAAAAATATATGAAGACGAACACCTTTAACTATTTCAGCTGTCTCTGTCAGTGTATAGCCACTATAAACATGTTTGATGTCCAAATGTGTAGATTTCGGCACCTGATCAGGGTATATTATTATTATCATCAATATTAACATACTGATACAAACGTTATTTAAATTATAATTTAAAACTTCAATCGGCATTTTAAAAACATTTCGGAATTTATGAAATAGTTCTTAGCAAGAAACCAATCCCATGTATAAATAAATATTACATGCCAGCAGGTAAATCATGACGTCTTAATTACTGGATTGAGAGCGTAAACGCGTGTATCGTCTCACGATAATCACCAACGGTGACGGCTTGACCACATTGTAAAATGTAATAGACCAACTCAGGCAAGAACAAGACACTCGGGATGAAAATAAGAAATATACATATGGATCAGTAACCAACATAAACTTGAACGTATTGCATTCACAAAATTTCTTGAATTATTTAAATTGGATAGATATGAGCATTTCTGCTACATAATAAAAATTAAAATCCTGTATGTTAAAGGTTTACAATACGGAATATCAGGAACAACTGTTAATAATTATCACACTTTGTTCTCACCACTTTCTCTGACACGTTTCATTAATGCGATTTTGGTTATTTGTAAATCTGAATCCGCTGGGGCAGAAAAACGTGATTGTCACGCTGAGAGTGCTTTAGCGGAAATTCTGGTTCAACTGGTTGAAACCACTGTTAGCTGGTTATTTCAAAAAGTCACCTAATTGCAACCAAGAAATTTTCGCTGAGTCAGCATTAATAGCGCTATAAATACCGGCTAATCACCAATAAGCCCCACTATTAAAATCAGCAGCTTGTTGATAACACAAACACATATGCAACCTTCACTGTCCCAGATCACCGGAAATTATTCGTCAAAAAATGGTTAGTTATATGTGTTAGTATGTGTTATTCATTATACTTTTCATATTGTTATCATTAAATATTTCTGTTTATTTATCATTGTTCTTAATTGTATTGCAGTTATTAATTTTCGCAATTAATAAGTAGGAGCTCATAGTAACCTTATTACTTTATTCCGTATTTATATCTATGTTATGTATATCGATAACTCCTACCACTATTTGCTATACTCTTGGTTTTTTGTATTATCATTACAGACCGGTGTTTAATGTTAAGTTATTTGTACATTAATATTTATTTGTAGAACTCTTATTACTTATTCCGTATTAATATCTATGTTATGTATATCGATACAGGCCACTGCAGACTGTTGGGTCACCATTACCAATTAAGGATCTCATACACAGATGAATGTTCATGTGGATACGGAACCCAGACCACGGAACACATACCTCTGGACTGCCCAACATACAAAGAGCAGAGACAGCAGATATAGCACATCAGCCGATACCCAGAGCACTGACCAGAAGATATAGATTTGAGGCATAAGCTATGGGGCAGCCGCTCTGACCTGGAGAAGACAGTGGACTTCGTCTTGACGACAGGCATAACGGTATAGCATGACCACAGATGCTGAACGCAGACGAAGAAGAATGTATATCGATAACTCCTACCGCTATGTGCTATATTCTTGGTTTTTAGCGTTATCATTATAGACCACTGTTTTATTATTAAGTTATTTTTACATTAATAGTTAGGTCTTTGTAGTACCCTTTCTACTTATTCAGTATTTAAATCTATGTTATGTATATCGATAACTCCTACTGCTATGTGCTATACCCTTATTAAAAAAAAATTGTATATGTACTATTTCTATGTTCTATAACGGCTATATGGGTGTCTGACAAACTGTAGTGTATTCTTCCACAGGCCACTATCATACCAGCCAAGTATGTTTGTGGTGTGTGTAATAAGGCTCTCACTAGAGCATACGATCTTAAACTCTACGTGGCTAGCGTACATGTTGGAAAGCGCTATCCATGTACAATGTGTCCACACGTTTTCGAGTACCCTACGCATTTATCCCGTCACATTAAGCGGTACACAGCAAGCAATCCGTTTCTTCAGGTAATAACGCACCAAACACCACTGTATAGCTAGTCAAGGCGACCACACCAATAGATACCACTGTAACAATCCCAGCTGATACTGTGATATCTACACCAACATCTCCACACCAACAAGTCATATACAACATCTGACTCATCAAACAGAAAACGTCAAGCTGATCCAGACGCTGGTTCGGCTGAAAAACATAAAGTCGATGAACTTGCCGGGATACCGGCTGATATTCACCAAATTTATAAAGACAATTGGGACACAATAAAGACCCATTCACGTATACTTACAAAGATGGCACACTATACAATAGACCCTATTTCATTCACCCACAGAAACACACATAAATAACTGGTATGACATACTAGTCGCAATTCAGATCACCCAAACTAGGCTGTACAAAATTAGCTTTACAAAGCACATCATACTCCGCTATAAGGAGACACAAGAGCCCAGGTTCTTTCACGGCTCTACCAACAATGCTTCTGTGTTAGAGAGCCCGGTAATTATCAACAATCGACGTGACTTGGAACGCTTTATTATAATGTTAAACCAAATCGACGTGGCTAAAGTCGGTCTTAGTGTGCGACCCGACACCAAGTACGAGCTAGAGATTGTGTGTGCCACCGAGTTCTATCTATTCTTCCTCTCTAACCACACACTAGGTTGTATTTAGACACACTCCCACCACACATAGCAAATAATAAAGTCATCTATATATTACAAATAAACAATAAAACAGGCACACCTTATCACGACAATCTCTGCTTCTTTCGCTGTTTAGCTCTGCATCACAAATATAACATCAACGCCCTCAACACACCGACACATAGCTTACTTTCCGACTGGTAAACTTACCAAGACACAGAAAGTTTAGAAGACTGTTATCAACTTAACATTACATCTACGAATTTGACGAGCTGAATATCCTGATACCTATACTCCGTAGTGGTAGCTCACTACCCGACACTATGTATAAAGACTATGCTATAATAACCATGCTTAAAACCTCTAAAGTCAATAGTATTCCCAGCGTCCTTGATTACGAAACCGAGGGCTGTTAGACTCCCAAAGAAAGCTCTGATGTACTGATCGTTGGTATAATCAACAGTTTGTGGTTTACCGCTCACATTGCGCCCATCTACCATCAGGCTTAAATACATCAGATCAAAATGATGAAAATTTAATAGATTTTTCTTCAGGTGCCCATTACACGCTCCAGCGTCAACCAAACTTATATCGACTCTTGTGGGTGTCTGTGATAAGAATAACATTTCTTGGATGTGTGACAGCATCCCATTAAGAATGCAAAAAGTTTTCCAACTAACACGTTTTATCGGGTACTAGTGACATGGCTGGATTTAGTTTGACTTTTCTAAGTATTAGCGTTGCGTGGGTAATAACACTTTTGTACCCACCCGTCGCATCGGTAGCCATCAGGTTGAAAATATCTTTAGAGGGCGTTAGCTTGATCTGTACATCCACACCATTCAACATATACCTGTCTTGGTCGAAAATATCAGCGTGCAGTTTACCCATCATATCCAATTCATGGCTAGTTGATGGAGAATTTTGAAGCCGTTATTCATATCCCCTTGGGTATCGTCGTGCGTTCTTTGTAGATCTCTGTAGTAGAAGGCGACAGACAGATACCCCTTTTAAACATCTTCGCCGTAATTCAAAGTAGCTTCAATATTAGCTCGGTAATGGTACGTGTTATCGCTAGCTGTTATAAGAGTATCATTAAATGAGACGTCAACTTGAGAAAAAAAAATGTGCATATAATAATTCCAAGGCCCAACTTTAATATTGGGTGGTAGGCTATCAACGTTGGGTAGCGTCACTTTGGTTCTTACGTGTAAAAAGATATTCAAAATATCCAAGTAATCCTCACTATTTCCTAAAATAACAAATTCGATGGGTGTCCCCGGCGCTAAGGCGGCCTGAGGATGAATTTCCACGTATTGACCATCGTCTACAGCCGTTTGGGTTGGTGGTGCAATAAATAAATCCAGTCCAGAATGAACACATTCACAAGAGTTGGGGTGAATGAGAGCAATTATCCGAATACATCTCGAGTCTTGTTTTTCTTGGAATGAGTTCGTCGCCGTTTAGCGGCTGGTTTTATTCGTTTCCGACAGGGTTTACCGGGTGATGCTGGTTGCTTTCGGCGTCTAATACCTCTACCCGATTGGGTAACATCGTTGAAAGCACCAGCCAACAGCCGCTGTCCAGCTTCTTTGGCTCTATCTCGCATAGATTCACGAATATTCTCACCACCTAAAGCATCCTGAGTCACCTGTGAACCAGACATCACACCTTCCCTAAGTAAGGCTTTACTGCCCGTTTTTAACCATGGTACCACACCGCTAAAAAAAACTACATAGTTCGTGCCCTTTTTGATGTCTGCCGCCGACAAATACAGGTAGACCATTCCTAGCTTGGCTACAGAAAAACTCTTCATATAATTTATGGTTTCTGTGGATTGTGGTGTATCTAACCATTGTTTAGTCTAAATCGAAGCGCTTAAGTGAACGAAAATGAAGTGTCACCGTTGACGTTCTAGCGGTAAATGCGATCTTCATACCTTGGTCTGTGGTTAAAAGGATTTCGACGGTGTCAAACGAGAAGCGACAAACGAGATGCGTAGTGTGGTTTGTCATATATTCGAAACACTGAGGTAGCTGTCTTGTCCAATATGGATACAGAACGTAATAGTGGGACCATCGCATCAACCACTGAACGGGCAGATACAATGTCTGCGTATACCTATATTTTTTTCATGTCACGATCCATATCGACCATATCTTGACTAGTGCGCTCAGTGTTGTCATATGTCAGACGTGCTTTTGACAGTGCTGAAATATTTTTCAGCTTCTCACTCAATACAAGCTCAGTTCCCTCATCGAGAATCTTAATCGTAGCTCTCTTTGAGGCTTTATTGTAATATATTTTCGCAATACGACCAGCACTGGTTAGCTTAGAGTTGAGTTCGTAGATAAAATCTCCGGGTGACTCGTACAGACGAGCTGGAATAGTTATTACACCGTTCAGGTTATTGGGTGGTGGATGGACATATGACAACCACACCTCATCATTCAGAACGTTGAAATATTTGTTTGGAAACTGAATTTCAGCTAAGCCAACTTCATATTGCGAGTTCATCTCTATAGTTTGTAGCAGTTTGACAAAATAATGACTGGGATTATTGTCCGGATAAATATTCATTGAAGAATTGCTGGGCAATTACGTAAAAACTCATCCTAGCTTTGGGTGGGTAGCATGTATCCAAAATTTAGCGCCAGGTGCGTCGAGGTCGTTTCGAGACAGATTCAATATTGAAACATCAATCACCCATATACAATAACCATTTGACAGAGGAAAGCCAATTCTAAACGTGGTACCAACTTTCCGAATAAGACCCAGAATGATGAGCGGCTCCCCGTTTTTTTCTTCTTCTTCGGGTCATCATATTGTTTAAACTTGATCAATTTTCATTAGTATCTGCTAATGTCTTTGACCGACACCATAGAATTGAATGAAGAATTATAGCCCAACCACTTGACTAAATACTGTTTCCGAGTTCCAGTACCTCACTCTTCTAGGACTGTTTCGATTCGAAAAGTTGTTTTGTCACCAACTTTTTGCAGTTCCTCTTTGTAAAATGACCCTTACACTTCTTCACCCGCATCATCTTTGATCGTATAAGTTACAGGGGATGTGGGATGTATCTGACTGACGGTAAACAGTTTTTCAGTCCATGTGGGCGTATACCCTTTCTTAAATGTTTGCCTAAACCGAGTCGCACCCTATCACCAACATTAAAATATACTTTTCTGTCTGCTGGTTGATCCCCATATAACGTATTCCACACTTGCGCTTGATTATCAGTATTAACTTCTACTGGCGCCATCTGAATACTCCTATGAAATGAATAATTGTAATTTCGGATCAACGAGTTTATCACGTCGACGTAACAAGGTTTGTTGATTTTAGTGAAAGAGGGCCACATTTTTCCCCCCTTCAATGTACGATTGAAATGCTCTACAATAGTTGCTATGACGTCCTCATTTTCAGTTGTGAGGAAATGCACATTATTGTCTTTAAAAAACTTGGGAAATGTTTTATTGGTAAATTCTGAACCTTTGTCAGTGTGAAAATTTATCGGTTTCCTTTGCTGGAAAATATTACTCACAGCTTCGACTAATGCTTTTCTCGTTTTGTTCTTGATCGGAACAGCTCAGGCAAATTTAGTAAATACATTAATATACGCCACCAAATACGAATATTCATTGATGAATTTTCTTAACTTTGTTAGGTCAATTAAATCCAATTGAAACTGTTAGTTTATACCACCTGTTATGATTGCAAGCCTCTTAAAGCGTCGCCAAGTAGGTTTATGTAAAGTGTAAGTATCCTGATGCCGTACCCAATCTTCAACTTGTTTTGATTGAAGTTTGGTGGTACGTTGTAAGCCACTAACACCGCCGTACGCTACAGCTTTCTTAGGATTGTAGTAATGGTGTGCTAGTATTACCATGATTCCCAAATGGGGGCTTTGGTAGGCGTAGGAATTTTCTGTTTTCGTTTTTTTCCTGAGATTGCGTTTAGGTGGTTTGGGGGTCACTTCACCTTTGGCTGGAATTTTCTACGCTGACTCTTCTGTTTTATGTACTTGTTCTACAGGAACCATTGGAGTTGGTTTGTTATCTAGTGGTTCCACAGGCACCACCGGCGTTGGATCGATGTCTAATAACCCCAGTGATCTGTTTTTGTACTGGTCAATGCGTGTCAAATACTGTTGTAATGTTTGCTGATAAAGTCTAGCTCTATCAGCGTTAGATAAATCACTACGATCCAAAACCTCTCGCATTTGTTGGTCGGTGTCCCTCATGTTATCCGTTAAACTATCAGGTGGTGTCTACGCCGATTTTTGCTGTAAAGTTTCTAATAGTCGAGGATCGATAAGCAACATTTTCTTGGCCAGTATACACCCAATAGGCTATCCAACACACTGAGGACAGGTTTCAGTAATACGCCTATGAAACCACATTGTTGTAGAATATGTTTTCGTCTTTTCACAGTAGTCTTTTTTACGAGCGAGAATTCTGAGATTATTCTTGTGCCGTTGTAGTAGCCTCTTCTTGCGTGGTAAGTCGAACATGCCCTTTTGAGATATTGTGGGAACATTCACACAGGGTACGTATGAGTTCCGGTGATACTGTTTTCATTATAATCTTAACGGCAACCGGTTTCGCCCGACACAGGACTTTTAACATTGTCCCGTGGCGTTTCAAATTGTCACCCATATTTATTTTGGCACGTATACAACCTCATTTTCTCCGGGAAATATGACTCCGCAACCTCAAATGATCAGGTGTTGCCTGTCTGAGATATATCAGCAAATAACCATGTGGGGTAGGTGTACGTCTTTAAAACAATCTTGGACATAGCTAGTGCGACCAGGGTACATGTGCTTGGCCACATGTATAATATGTGAACCCTTCACGCGAGTTTTTTAAAAGTACAATATAGTGTGAATTAAGGCTGATTGTTCTGTGTTCTTTGTTTTTCCCAAACAAATTCTATATAATATACAAGACACTAAAACTCCGATGATGACGTCCTTTAGTGAAAAATTTAGTCACGCGATCATCCATTTCACTCATTAAATCATCAATAACCAACAGTCTTGGTTTATCACTATTCCATTGCTTCACGTCTGGTAGCACTTCAATAAATTTAACAACCGGCATAGTCTCATACAAAGACTGCCATGCACCATAGCACCAGATAATTTCCTCTGGTATAGGTTCCACTAACGCAGTCACATATTTTAAGAAATTTTGCACAAAAACAGGTTTTCCGCATCCAGTAGGACTCACAATCATAGATGTAAAAGGATGTTTCCACCTCGTGTCCATTTCTATTAACGAACCTTTTTGTCGTATGTTATATGTATTTATATAACACGCACAGCGCACCATACCCGTAATACTCCACCACAAATTTGAATGAAAAACAACACCCACCACAGATACACACACACACACACATATATTGACCCGCCGTTTTCCAGTTGTCCGGGTCGATTCCAGCCGGTTTCGCTCAGGCCACACACACCGCGAGGTTTCGGCCGATATCGGTAACCTCGCCTGTCTGTCTCTGTATCTCGTTGTTAAGTTGTTTTATGTTTCATTTTGGTAACACACCTACCTATAGTGAGAGCTTACCCGGCTCCATTGTTCCCTCTACCCGGGTCAGTTGACGTTCACGGACACTGGGTCCGTTGACCTTCATTGACCCTGGGTCAGTTGACCTTGACGGACCAACGGACCAGAGGGTAATTATGCTGGCTATATGCTACTCATGGATACCCTACGAGAAGACAAGGAGGAGGTCGAACGAGAAAATGTACATATTCAGAGAATGGTTGAAATGGAATGGGCTAGAGGCGATGGGAGAAAGTGCTCCATCTCTGGAAAGATCAGAAGAACGCGTAATCAGAAATTGGCTGGGACACTGAGCGTATACACTTTTAGATGGCTCACGGAACGGCAAGCAGAGTATATAAGGGACTGCCCCCAGTACTATGACGCTTGTTCCTAATCAAGAATCAAGTACAATGTATTTATCGTTTCCATCTCTGTGGCGTAGAGTGCATCTGTGACGATCAAGGTTCCGAATTCGATCCACGCCACAGGCAATTATGCATCCAGACCATTCAGAAAGCAATGGCAAACTACTGAACGTATTTATATTGTCTTTAAAATCAGTTTAGCCAAAAAATACTGTATTGATTGCTACGTCCTGAATATGATACGCAACCAAATTCTTTTTTTTTTACCAATTTATCTTTTACGATTGCAAAAAGTCCTTCAAAAGACCTTCAAGATTTAATTAATGTAGTAGTCACAGAAAGTAAAGAGAAAGGCATGGTTATTTCAAAGAAACAAAATACCACACCTTGCAAGATCAAAGTGAATGATATAGTATTAAATTCAAATATTTAGGTACAACGATTACAGCAGATGGAACAGAAATAAGAAGCAGAATAAGACAGGCAAAAACAACATTCATAAAAATGAAAAATATAGGCCTATTATTTTCTTATACGTGGCACCGTGCCAGATTTCTGTTTTATATACCCAGTATAAAGTACTAAAATTGCAATTTTCGCCAATAAATGATACAATTGCAGTATCCTTTGTGCGGACACACACGTTCTTGCAAAGGGCTGCATGCGGCCCGCGTGCCGCACGTTTGACATACCTATACTAGACAACGTTTCAAATTTCATATATTTGGGAATCAAGATAACAGCAGACGGTGATACCAACTCAGAAATCAAGACTCAATCGCTCTCTAGAAATCATCTGGAGATCGAAGATCGCAAGTAATTACATCAAACTGCGACTATTCAGCGCAAGTGTGATTCCATTATTGACATATGGATGTGAAAGTTGGAAATCTACAATAATGGATAGACGTTAGTTGCCTTCGAGAATAGATGCCTCATAAAAACACAACAACTAATTGGAAAGACTTCAAATCAAACGATATATTAAGAGAGGAGACAAAACAAGAATATGTGACGAACATCATCAGAAAACGCCGCTGGACATGCAGCGGCCACATACTTAGAATGAAGTAAGACAGAATTCTACGACAAGTCTTCATGTGGACACCAGACGGGAAAAAGGAAACAGGGAAGACCAAAAACAAAGATCAGAAGAACATTTATGAATGAATTAAAATCACGAGGTATAAATGCAGAAGACTTGCAATCCTTGGCAACTGACCGACAGGCATGGAGAACTATGCCATCCGCCCTATGTGCCAAACTTGGCAAAAGAGGAACTGACTGACTGACCAACAGTGGCTTTAAATAGTATAAATAGTAGTTTTCCACATAGAAACTCATAAAAACACGGTTTTAGTCTGTGTATACTAATTAAGTTGTTTTATTATATTATTAATTTTAGACGTAGTAAAATGTTTTTAACATTGTTCCCATGTTGCTACAATGAGAATCTACAGGGGACATTTAATAGAGAGACTGTGATGTCAAATGTTATTGTTGTGCTGAACAACATTCTCTATCTATATATTGTGGCCCTTGTTTGCATTGCGGCGCCAGGGGTAGAAGAGTTATCTGGAGATGTAAGCTTGTTCCTGTTGCTTCTTTGAATTTCTGTGATCCATCAATGGTCTGTCTCTGGCTTTATAGCTATGTCTCTGTTGACATTATTTTTCTTTTGTCTTGTGCTGTCATTGTCCAGGTTTGTCACTCGTAGCACAGTGATGGGATAATAATAGTTTTGTATAATGCAACTTTAGTGTCTATGTTTACATTTTTGTTCTTAAAAATACTGTCATCTGTCCTAGGATCTGATATATTTCGTTGAATCTATTTTGTATCTCTTTACTGTTTTTCCCTTCACTCGATATATAATTCTTCCTAAGTCAGTGAACTCCTTTACTTGTTTAAGGTGCTGATTGTCGATGTAAATGGTGTTTATTTCTTTCTGTCTTTGCTATTGCCATTATTTCGGTCATATCAATATTAAAATTCATGTTGAATATTTGATATTTGTGGAGTCATGTTATTGTGATTTTCTTCAGATGTCGTTATTAGTACTTGGTCGTCTGCTCAGAGTAGTTCATTAAATTTGTCGTTCATATTATCGTCTTCGTTGAAACGTGTTAGTTTACAGATTTGGTCGATATATGTTATAATCAGTAGGGGGATATGACACAACACTGGCCAACCCTTGATTGGATTTGGAACTTATTAGACACTCCAATATTTGTTCTTACTTCACTTTGGCTATTAGTATAAATACTTGTTCATATATTGATTAAATATTCTGGAACTTCGTATATTGATAGTGTTTTCCATAATTTTTGTCTGTCTACTCTGTCGAAGGCCTTTCCTTGGTCGACGAATGCGATGTATAATTCTTTGTTGTTTTCTGTGGATGTTTCTGTTAGTTGTCTTAGTGTAAAGATAACATCCGTACAACTTTTGTTCTTACGGAAACCCATGTGAGTGTTTATAAGTTGTGGTTCAATGTATGATCGCAAACGATGTTCTATTATTTTGTTAAATTTTTTCCCTGTGCCGCGTAGTAAGGACATCCCTCTGTATTTCGTGCCATCTCTCTTACTGCCTCCCCCCCCCTTTCTTATGGGAATGATTATCGCGTTTCTCCTGTCTTCTGGTATTTTTTGTTTATTCCATATTACACTGAAATGTCTGTGTAGCCATTTCCCCCGCTTTCTGCTGCTGCGATGATAAGATCTAATTGTATGTGATCCGACCCTGCTGCTGCGTTTATTGGTGCTGAATTTATTGAATTTTCTATTTCCGATATTAATATATTTGGTTCTAAGTTTGTTTTTGTAGTGTTTACTGTTGTGTCCTTCTCTCCTTCCTTTAGGTTAAGTAGTTCTTTGAAATATTGTTGGACCATCATTTAAATCAGTTGCTTCGGTTCTTTTAGTGAATTACCGTTTTCGTCATTTATTATTTATGTTGATTCATATATATCTTCTTTGTTTCTCATGTTCTTAATTTTCTTGAAGAACCACTTTTCTGCATTTTCATAATCTGCTTTAAGCATGTCCCCATATTCTTTCTATTAGTTGATTTTGGCAGTTTTAATAATTTTCTTAGCATTTATTTTTGCTGTCTTGTATTCTATGTAATCTACTTGGTTTTTACTTTTGACCCATTTCTTATAAGAATTTGTCTACACATTTGGACCATCTTTCTTTTCTCTTGTTACCTTTTTTTCTTCTTTATTTCACCAAGCTGTTATTTTTTGTTTCTTTACAATCTGGTGCACGGAAGAACATGCAACAGTGGCCACTAAACAAATACAAAGAGCTATCGATGCCCTAACCTTATGGGCAAATAGATGGTGCGTCAGCATTAACACAGATAAGTGCAGCACTACACTCTTTACCCTTTCACCAAAACAAAAAGCTGGTCATATCAAGATAGATGGAGAGCTCTTGAAAGAAGACAAACAACCCACATACCTCGGAGTTACTTTTGATGATAAGCTGACATGGAAGCAGCACATAAACAAAGCAACAACAAAAGCCAGGAGTAAGTTAGCTATCCTGAGAAAACTAAGTGGAAACACATGGGGAGCCAGTGGGAATATACTCAGTAAAGTTTACCAGCAAGGCATAAGACCACACCTGGAATATGGTTCAGCTGCGTGGTGTCCTGCATCAAACACCACATTACAAGATCTAGATAAAGTGCAAAACCAGGCACTTAGAATAATGTTGGGAGCAATGAAATCAACACCCATAGCAGAGATGCAGAAAATGGGAAGAATGCAAACACTTGGCGAACGCAGAGACACACAAGTACTAATTCAAGCAGAAAAGTTCCAGTGTATGCCAAGTCATCCAATGAAGGAAAGATTCCAAAATCTAGCAATGGGGCGACTGAAAAGGAGCAGCTTTATCCATCAAGCTAAACGACTCCGTAGACAACTTACAGACCTACCTGAAGTTGACAGCCCCTTAAGGTCTGTACCAGAACAAACCCCGTGGAGTGAAAGCCATGGAATGCCAATATACATTCAGACCCATGTGAAAGGAATACTAAGCGAAGACGAACAGAACAGTTTGCAGCGAAGAACAGTCACCCTCAGTTTCCTGGATGAGGAATATCCACAAGATATATGGGTCAGAGTGTACACAGATGGGTCAGCACAGAATGCTGTGAGGACTGGAGGTGCAGGTGTATATATAGAATATCCACACAAGCCTAGAGATACAATCAGAACACTGACGGGAAAATTCTGCAATAATTATGAAATTATAATTAGAAATCCAGGCAATTAGTGTGGCAGCTAAAAAACTGCTGAACTCCAACTCTGGCCTACAGCCTGTGGTATTCCTGACAGATGAAAGGTCAGTGCTTCAAGCTTTCCAGTCTGGAAAACTAACAGACTTGAAAAAATTACTTAGCGAATTGTCTTACCAGTACAGGGTAACCATGCAGTGGATACCCTCTCACTGTGGAATACCAGGAAATGAAAAAGCAGACCAACTGGCTAAGGAAGGTGCTGCCGAAGACCAACCAGATATACCAATCACCTACCATCAGATAAAACAGAGGATCAAGTCAATAAGAAAGCCACAAACGCCAACACAAGATGACTATCACATTATGAACAGATCAGAACAAGTTATAATTCTACGCCTCAGAAGTAGACACAACCGACTCCGCAGTCACATGTATACAAAGTTCAAGATTGGCAACACGGCCATGTGTACATGTGGACAGGCAGCACAGAGTGCCAAACATATACTTCAAGAGTGTTCTGAGCATAAAACGCCGAGGCAGACATATTGGCCAGAGGAAACAACACTGGAATCAAAGCTCTATGGGTCACTGTATAACTACAAAAGACAGTGAGGTTTATTAAGGAGACAGAATTACAGATATAGACATGTTTCAAGTGAAAGATAGAATAAGAAGTTTCTTTACACTGTTGTTCTTGTATCCGCATGATTTTCCTACTGCTTGTGTGATATTGTCTTTGAATAATTTCCATTCTTCTTCTGTTGTTGTAGTATCTACCAGTAGTTTTTCGACAACACTTTGATGGTCCAATTTCTTAGGGGGGGGGGGGAACGATAAATTATTGTTCGTCTTCCAAGATTGTAAAGATACCAGTGAAATACCTCTGTATTATATGTCTCGCATGTGCTCCCAACACTTTTTCTTGATAGAAATAGGCAACAGGAACACTTATGCTTCCAATTGTGAACAACTGAGAATATTTATTATTGAATAATAAATTGATCGATGACTGTGACTTTATACGCTGCACTGGGCAAGTCACATTCACAAGTACAAATATAACAAGTCACATTTTAATTTCTGATACATTTCATTAAATTTTTACAAGTTCATAAAATGTTGGTTTTTATTTAGTCTGTTCTTAGAAGAATGGATTACTTATCAAATGAGGGCAAAACAAAAATTAAAATTTGAAAGGTATAGGGCCTAATAGGTAGGTTTTATAGGGGCCTACATGAAAACATAAAATTGAGACTGCCTTAACTACCTCTATTAGACAGAGTGCTGCCGCTGCGCGAACACTCATTAAAATACCACTTATATCTGGTGTAAAACACAAACACGTAGGCCTACTGTTGAAATGTTAACATTTTGTACTGATGTTGGGGGGGGGGGGTGATATTAGTTTAAAATAGCATAGAGAAGAGGTTCTATGTTATCTCTCAAACTATAGATATTTTATGAAGGCAAATATGTTATGATAAGGTCATAAGTAATAGGCATATAGTACTATAAGCTAAGCATAGGCCTAATATGAAAACAAATTATCAAACAGTTTTGTTTTTGAGAAAAATTCGCTCATGTTCTCGAATATGGATGGCTTTTTTTTTTAAATAACTGATCTATATATGTAGGAGGATTGCAATCAATACTGCGATGAATCATACGTCACAAGAATTCGAATGTTCTTATAATGCAGGATAACACACGTGGACATGGCTGTTACAAATTTAGAAACAAGTTTACCCAGTAACAAGTCAAATAAATGGATGTGTGCAACCGCAGCTCTTTAGTTTGTACAGACGAATACAGCTAGGTGCATCCTACCTTAATATGTTATGTTATGTTCCTCCAGGGCCATAGGCGGCGGATAGGGCAGAAACCATAGCTTTCCATTTCTGTCTTTGTGTTACCAGGTCTTTCAATTTTTGCGTGTTGTTTAGGTTCATTGAATGCCTTCTCTAGTAATGGTTCTTCGTAGAGTTTCTCTAGGTCTCCATCTGCTTCTTACTCCGGGTGGCACCCAATATAGTGACTGCTGGGGAATTCTTAAGCTGTTCATTCTAACAGCCAACTTGAACTTACATGGTCAATGTAAGTTCAACACCTTTGTCTAATGAAGGAAGATATATAAGTTTGTTTGCTTTCCTCTCTTATAGTAGTGTTAGATTTAAAGTCACTCCACTTAACATTCAGAATGGTACGTAGGCATTTGTTTTCAAAGGAGTCGAGTCTCTTATCTGTGGCTTTAGTGGCTTTCCAACTTTTACATCCATATGATATAAAAGGGATGATGTTGGAGTTAAACAACCTGAGTTTTGTGGTGTTTCTGAGTGTGCTTGACACCCAGATATTACGTAGTTTATTGAAAGCACCCGCTGCAAGGGCAATACGGTGTAAAATTTCTTTTGATGAGTCTCCATCCAATTCTAGATTGGTGCATACATATGTAAAATTGTTGACTTTTAATAATGGAACATTTTGAATTTTTATGTTGTCGTTGGATCTCGTAAAATCTAGTATATTAGTTTTTGATGTGTTGATTTTCAGTCCTATCTGGTTTGAGTAGTGTTGGAGATTGTCAAACTTAGATTGAGCATCTGTGTGGTTTGCGCTCAAAAGGGCCAGGTCATCTGCGTAGTCAAGATCTTCGAGAACGGTATTATTAATCCATTGTATTCCTGTCAGCTCATTTTCAGTGCTCTTTCTCATGACCCAATCAATAGCGACGCAGAAAAGTAATGGGGACATGATGCATCCCTGTTTAACGCCCGTAACAACTTGGAACCATTCTGACTTCTCAGTGTTTGTTTGAACACAGCAATGTGAGTTGGTGTAAAATGCCTTTATAACATTGATTATTTTAGTAGGAAAACCGTATTGTTGTAGAATATACCATAACGTAGGCCGATGAAGACTATTAAATGCTTTTTGAAAGTCAACAAAGTTGATTATGAGCGGGGATTGAAATTCTAGTGATTCTTCAATGATGATGCGAAGAGAAAATATTTTATCTGTGCAGGAGCGAGCTGATCTAAAGCCTGCTTATTCTTCTCTGAGTAGTTTATCAACAGCATTCTTTAATCTTTCCAAGATGATGCTTAGGAAGACCTTGCCTATGACTGATAATAGGGTATACCCCGCCAGTTGTTGCAGTCTGAAGGATCCCCTTTCTTTGGGAGTTTGATGATACTGTTTTTCCATTGTTGAGGTTGGTTTTCATTGCACCAAACATCATTCATAAGAGAAAGCAAGTTTTAATCATCTCACTTGTTATTTCGTCAACGCCAGCGCTTTGTTATTTCTTAGCTTATTGATAGCATATTTTAATTCGGTGATAGAGAACATCTCAAATGATACAGGCATAGTTGTCATTGGTGTGCCATTGATAAAGTCTGGAGTAGCTGTTGGTTGAGGTCTATTTAATAGTTTATTAAAGTGTTCTGCCCACCTCTTTGTTTGGGCGTGGGTTGTTGACATTAGTTTTCCGTTTTTATCTTTGATGCGTACGTTGTTTGTTGTGACTGTTGTGTTACATAGTTGCTTGATTATATGATGTAGTGTTTTGCTGTTTCCATTCTTTGCGGCATTTTCTGCTTTTAATGATAATTCGTTTATATGTGTTCTTTTGTCCTGTCGTGCGCTATTTTTTATTTCTTTGTCCATTACATTATAATTTCCTCTAATTATGTCATATTTTACTGGTTCTTTAGTAGATAAAAGTTGTAATTTAACCACTTTTCTTAATTTGATTTTATTTCATGTTGCTTCGCTTAGGAATTTCTTTTTCTCACTAGTAGTATAACCCACAATTGAAACGGTTGCTTCTTTCATAACGTTTTTTATGTTGTCCCAAGATGTAGTTTTATTGAGATCTTCAGAATGGTCAGTGGAAAGATTTTGCAATGCGGAGAAACGATTTTGCAACTCCAGCTTGTATACCTTAATATGGCCTACTTTAAATAGTCTTGCACCTGATCGGTTACTGCATACAAGAAATTTAAGCCTACATGTGATTTTACTAAATATAAAGGTGGCTAAAACGGGCAGGGACGTAATAGACATAGGTAGTAGTTCTGAATATTTTCATAGTACAAACAATAAGAAGAAATATATTATGGGCCACGGTACTTGGCTAATCTTACAACTTGTATCTATAGTTAGGCTATGTATAAGTCAGGGGCGTACCTAGGGTAAGTGCCGCCCATGCGATGAAGATTATGATGCTACCCTTTCCCCCCCCCCCCCCCCGAAATTGAAAAAAAACCCCAGAAAATCCGAAGTAAAATTGTACAAGTTTATTATTGTTATCAATTTTATCCATATTTAACAAAGATAGGCCCTATAAATAAATTTTAAAATTTAAATTACAAATTCACTTTACGAGCTTATTGACTAGCGAAGTCATTAATGACTGTGTCGAAGCTCACATCATTGACCAGCTCATGTTTAATTGACATAATTGTGTGGAAGCTTCTCGCGCTCCAGCGTGTTTCGGTTGTTTGAGACTCTCTTCCAGTAGGTTTGATCAGCACGTCCCAACGGTGAGTGGAATTGAAAATGTGCAGACGATACGATCAAACGTTCCGAAGATGATCACATAGTTTACTTCTTCTTGTGCTGCATGGATCCCAGCTAGGTTTAAACTATGGTTCGAACAGGAAATATACTGGGATTTTGGATTTATATCGCAAATCTGTTTCTGTACTCCGGAATGTTTCCCTTTCATCACAGCAGCGTTATCGTACACTTGACCTCGACAGTCCATGATGTCGAGGCCGTACGCCTCTAGCTTCTTCAAAATCATTCCTTCAATCTCGGCTGTTTTTTCTTCTCCGTGTCAATAAAGTCAATAAAAGAATCGCCAACATATGCACAATGGCTTTCCATCACAACATAGCAAAGCACTTGCGAAATTTTATCCATGTGAAACACAACACATCGGGTGTGCTATCAAATATTATTACAACACATCTATATCGATCAGAGGTCACCCTATCTGTAAATTGCGCTTCGCTGATGATATTGATCTTATAGCTGGGTCAGAACAAGCATTGCAAGAGTTAACAGCAAAGTTGGAAAAAGTTACCAGCAAGTACGGAATGGAAATCAATACAGACAAGAGCAAAATCTTGGTTAACAGCAGAGACACAGAAAACCAGACTAACATCATAATGAATGGGCATAAGCTTGAGGTGGTGAATACCTTCAAATACATCGGACCCAGCATATGCAGCGACGGAAAATGCAAAACAGAACTAAAAATAAGGCTGGAGATGGCGTTAACGTCCTTGATTTGGCTAACGGTGATTTGGAAAAGCAACATCAGTATTGGAGCGAAAGTCAAACTGTACACGTCGCTTGTGCCTTCTGTTGTGATGTATGGTTGTGAGAGTTGGAGACTCACTGTGGACATGGAGAGACGATTACAGACTTTGGAGTATAAATGCTACAGACGAATTCTACGAATCTCTTATAGGGAATATAAGACCAATGTGTACGTAAGAAATAAAGTAAAGATGTATGCAGGTGTACTTCTTCTTCTTCTTCATCGTTCTTCAGTCAGATATCAGGTTACAGCACCAATAGCTTCAATGAATTGTGTGATTCGCTTCAGGTCATCCATGGAACCCTTCAAGTCTGGAAGTAGTGCCGTCTCAGTAGGCCATATTTTCTCCCTCTCTTCTTGGTAGAGTTGACAGGCATGAAGAATGTGTTCTGCAGTCTCTGGGCTCAGTCCACAGCTGCACAGGTCTGTCTCACCAATCTTCAGCTTTCGAAACATGTGACTTCTCAGTCTGTTGTGACCAGTTCGTAGTCTGAAAATGATGGTTTGTTCCTTACGTGGCATTTGGTGGTAGGGGACATTTGGTTCTGCAGTTGGGTGCATTTGCTTCCACTTTTCCTTATATTCTGCTTTTAACATGGTCTTACTTTCATAGTACGTATTATCATTTTCTATTTGTTCCAGTGATCCCCCTTTCCTTGCCAGGAGATCAGCTTTTTCATTTCCAGGTATGCCACAGTGACCTGGGATCCACTGCAGTACTGTTTCTTTGGTGGTACTGCTGAGGTGTAGTAAGCAGGCCGTAAGTTCATTCATGCTCGTGTTCTTTGGATCTTTCAATGTCTGCAATACTGATTTTGCATCCGTTAGAAATACTACATGTCTGTTGTGACTCGGCAAGCAATTCATTAGCATTTTGGCTGCCTCTATTATGGCTTCCATTTCTGCTTTGAAATTTGTGGAATGTTTGCCTGTGGGTATGGATTTCTCTATTTCTTTTCCATCTGGTGTTACTATATATATTCCTGATCCTCCATCTAATATTGCCTCTTTCGCTGATCCATCTGTATATACATGTGTCCATATATCCTTTGGGTATGCTTTCTGTATGTGATTCTTAGTTGTCTCCTTTAGTACTTGTATAGTAGTTTCTGTTTCGAAATAATGCTTGGTAAATTGTCCATAATTCTGGGAAGTTTTTCCTGTCTTTTTCCTGTAGAAAGTTTTCCTGTTGGGTATGTGTTAAAGGTGTTTAGTGGTTTTAGGTTTTGTAGGTCTGTATCTGTGAGTGATTTCTGGAGCTGTTTAGCGGAGTGTAGAAAGCTACCTCTTTTGAGTCGCTCTTTTGTAGGTCTGCTTAGTCTTTGGTTCATTTGATGACTCTCCAAACATTTGAACTTTGCATACTGTGTGAGGATTTTTTCATTTCTTCTTTCTTCCATTGATGGCAAACCTGTGCATGTTTCCATTTCTGTGATTGGGGTAGTATTCATACCTCCTGTTATAATTCTGAGATTGCGGTTCTGTATCTTTGAGATCTTTTGAGTGTTACTCTTGGCTGCAGTCTCCCATGCTGACATTCCATATTCCAAAGCTGGTCTTACATAACCTGTATATGCTCTACTTAGAATTTTTCCATTTGCACCCCAATCTGTTCCAGCCAATTTTTTAAGGAGTACAGCACTCATTGTACCTTTTGTTTGGCACTTGTCTATGTGCTGTTTCCATGTAAGTCTTGGATCAAAAGTGACTCCAAGGTATGTAGGTGTCTCATCTTTTGGCAATGTTTGACCATTTATGGTTAGTAGGATTTTCTGTGGTTTGGTGGACATGCTGAAGATGGTATAGGTAGTTTTTTGGGCATTGATAGACATGGCCCATTGGTCTGTCCACTTGGCCAAATTGTCCATAGTTTCTTGCAACCTTATTTTTGTTGTGCCAACGCTCTCTTCACTGCACCATATCGCCAGATCGTCTGCATACATTGCAGCATTTACTTTACGCGAGAGAATTTGGTCAATGTCATTCATGAATATAAGGAATAGTGGGGGATAGAACACCTCACTGTGGTACTCCATGCTTAAAGAGTTTCTTTCTGCTATGCTTCATTTCAAGCTTCACTGCTGCTTTTCGGTTGTGCAGGTAGTGTTTTATCCAGTAATACATGTGCCCTGTCACTTTGTTTTATTGTAGTTTAAGGAGGAGTCCATCTTTCCATACACAATCAAAGACTTTTCCATATCTACTCACACCACTGATGTCTGCTTTTTTTCATGGAAAGCATCCTCTATTTCCTGGGCAATTAGTGTAATCTGGTCTTCAGTTGATCTACACTTTCTAAAGCCAGCTTGCTGATTTAGCAGGATTTTATTTTTTCTAGGAACCACATCATTCTTTTGTTTACCAGGCGCTCCATTAATTTGCAAACACAGCTGGTCAGACTTATTGGGCGATAGCTGTCCACCTTATTTTTTTACTTGCCTTTCTTGTGGATGGGTATCATTATGGCGATTTTCCTCACCTGTGGCACTAGACCTCTATCCCAACAGTTGTAAAAATTGTTTATTAATTTCTTTTTTGCTGATGGTCCGATGTGAATTAGCAGTTCATTTGGTATGTCATCAGGGCCAGGTGATTTCCTAAGTTAAATACTGCTAGTTCTTCATTTAGTTCATTAATCGTGAATGGAATATTCATGACATCTTGTTTATCTTTGCTGATCTCTTTTTCGATATTTCGTAGTTCATTTCTTACTTCTCTTCTCCTATTTTCATCGATTTTGTGGCAGGCAGTACTTTGGTAATGCTGTATAAAGTGATTTGCAGCCTTCTTTCCTGTGAGTACATCTCCACCATTCTCTATAGCTACTGGTGCTGTTTTGTTATCTTCGTTGTTGAGCATTTTTGCTATTTTCCATAGCTTTCTTCCCTCTTTGTCGAAGTTTACATTTTCTGTTTTTCATGCCAGCTTTTCCTTGTGTTTGTAATTGTCGTTTTTCTTAGTTTGGCTACAGCAGCTTTTAGTGATATGTTGTTTTCTGTGGATGGGCTTTTTTCTGCTGTGTCTCTGGCCTTTGACACTTCTTTCTCCAACTCAACGAGTTCGTCAGACCAGTACGGTTTGTAATTTTTCCTAGCACCTCTTGGTATGGTTTGCTTGGCTGCTTGAAGAAGTGCAGAAGCCAGGAGTTGTGCAGTTTTGTTCACGTTTTTAATCCTTGGATTTAAGATTTTTGTGAATTTGTCTGTCATGTCAGCAAACTTACTCCAGTTTGCTTTCTTGAAGTTCCATCTGGGTGTGGTTGTAGGGCCAGCAGGGTATGGTTAATGTCAATGGTGAGTTTGATGGGGCGATGGTCACTTCCACCAAGCTGCTCCAGCACTTCCCTGTATGTTATTTTCGCTAAGGCGTCTGTTGCAAAGGCTAGGTCAAGGGTTGAGGTGGTGTGCCATCTTCTAGAGTAGAAAGTTGGGTGGTTTTCAGGTTCATTAAGCAGTTGAAGTTTCACCTCACACTGCCAGTCTTCCACTTCTCCTCTAGTATCTTGTTCTGTATATCCCCAACTCTGTGAGTGGCTATTGAAGTCACCAATTACAAGACAGTTATCATTTTCTGTGTTAATTGTGTGTAGAGATAGGCTCTTGTCTTGTGGACAGTAATAGTTATATACTGTGACCTCTTTAGTTGGAAGGGTTAAACAGGTTCCAATGATTTCAGCCTGTTCTTCTGTGTCTACTCGAATTTCAGAGGCAACGATATTGTTTTTCACAAGTATAAGAACTCCTCCTTTATGTCTTTTTTCTCTATCGTTCCGAAATGTTTGGTATCCTCGGATGTTGAATCTATTGTTGTTTGTGAGGTGTGTTTCCTGTATGCATGCTATGTCGATTTCCTCTGTGTGTAGTCGGTTTGCAAGTGCAGTCTTTTTATTGTACACACCCTCTGCATTCCACTGCAATATTTTTAAGTGCTTATTTTTGTCTTTGTCTGCATCATGATCTATATGTGATTTTCTTGAACCTGTAGTTTTTTTCCTCTGATCTCTTTTCCTGGCTCCACAAATTGAGACAGAGGTACCACCAGTCGCTGAGGGTGGGCTCCTTCGAGGCTTAGAGCCCGGCACTTCATCCGCCTGACGGGATTCCACCGATGAAGCACCAAAACGAATCATCCGTAACCTTTTATTTGACACGTGAAGTCATTGCGTGACACTGTGGTTTTCACCCTTGGCTGGACTATTTTGTACCTTTCGGTCCAGTGTCTCCGTCTTCCATCTTACTTTTGAGTCAGGATGTGTTTCCCTAGCCCTTATCCATCCAAGGATTGTCCACAGGGCAGTGGAGGTTTCATTTTGGAGTTTTCCTTCTCCTAGACAGCTTGCCTAACAGGGTTAACGAGCACCATCTGCCCGGGGTTTTGAGGTAGAGTTCCCCTCTCCTAGGATAATTTTTTTGTTGCCAGGTATTCATTATCCTCCTCTGTGGTTTATTTATTGTGATCTAAGACACCTCTCACTCAGGGAAGGTGATTTAAGAACATTGCTCTCTCGTTCTAATATCTATAATTTCCCATTTACCCTACCCAACCCTCTAACCCTACCTAAACCCTATCCCTACCCCCCTCCCCTCCCCCCTGGCACATTCCTGGAGTGAGGTCAGTGATCCCACTCCAGCAACCTGAGCTTATAGCGGCTCATACTCGCTTTGATGCTGCCAGTCAATGGACATATGGGGTATTTCAGTGGGGATATCAGCGCCGACTGATATTTCACCCCGTCCTCGTGGTCAGCGACACCGTTTGGTCAGCGGCTGTTTATTTGCCCAGAGGGTTATTGCAGGTGTACAAGAACCATTTCTTTCAATAGTGAAACGACGAAAACTAGCATTGTTTGGACATGTATGCAGACATGATTCCTTGTAAAAAACAATACTGCAGGAACTGTAGAAGGGGGAAGAAACAGAGGAGATAAAATAAAGACACGGACAGACAACATCAAGGAATGGACAAGATATGTTCACACTCATCCGCATCGCTGAGGATAGAAATCGCTGGAGGACTCTGTTTGCTGAAGTATCCAATGTGGTATTCCTACGATCCTGAAGGGTTACGGGCTTATTAATGATGATGAAGATGGCTATGGAGCACCTCGAAGTTGGATCCGAAGAGTGTGTTCTTTAAGAACGTGATCATACTTCGACAAAAGCTTTACAAGCTCAAGGAAATTGTCTTTGTTCTACATCGATTCGAATGGGTCACCTCCCCCCCCCAACCGATGACCTCGTAGAACCAAGTTTTGTTTGCCCAAGCAACTAATAATGTCGAGTAGGCCTATTCGTTTAAGAGTCTATCTCCATTTTTCTTGCTCTTTCCGAATTTGTCCTTGAGTGGTACTATCGAGGGTGTAACCAGTACGATGCCAAAGTTCAAGCTTCTTTCATTTTATCAGCAATTGTTGATGCGATGGACTGGACTCGTGGACTGTTACTGGGGGAGAGATTTTACTCCAGTTTGTGAAACCTTCTTTTGAAAAAAAGACATGTTCAGACTGGAACAAGCGACAACAGAAACAGAACAAGGACTTTCTTGTTGGAGAATAACACATCGAAAATTACTATGAAGACCTACAAAAACAACTCTATTGTATATCCCAAGGCGGATGATAGTCAGAGTATTCACACTTGCCGTTAAACGTAGGGATGGTGTCTGGGAACTTTATTTGCCTATCCAAGGTCAGATGTGTCACCTTGGCTGAATTTAATCCGTATTTGTTCAGTGTTGTCTTGATGTGTTATCCATCTCGTTCTAGGTCTTCCTCTGACCCTGTATTCTGATCTTATGTTGTATGTTCTTGTTGGTAGTTGGCTATGGTTCATTCTCATAAGGTGTCCAAACCCTTTTATTTGTTGTTTCTCGATGTAGGGCCTATTCTGTGCATGGTTTTATACCGATACTTTTGAATTCATCATTTCTCATTATGTCTAGCTTGGTCTCTCCTGTGGTTTTTCTCCGGCATTTCATCTCTCATATTGTAAGTTTTCTCTGCTGGGCTTCTATCAGCACCTATGTCTGGCATTGATAGCAGAGTGTTGGCATAAAAATACTGTTTATCATGTCTCTTGACTTCCATCTTGATTTTTGGGTTGAGAAGTAATGGTGATAGCTGGTACGTCACTAAGTTTGCTTTCTAGTATTCCTTCTGAGGTGTACTCTATGTCTGTAACGTACTTGCTGTTCTTGGATGTAACAAAAAACTTAAGCCACGGCTAGCTCGAGAGTTCCTATCTACACCACCCCATTTCAAAACATAGTTGTTAATTGTTTTCTGAATTTTTCTTAATTTTTTCCTTGTGTATGTATTGCCTAGAAATCTCTATGTGTTTACTCTCCATCAGTTCTGTTAATTCTGCTTATTTGTGGCATATTCCGCACACGTTTAGTGTTTCTGTTCTGAGTCTTCATAACGCTCCCAGTACTTTAGTTATTTAGCAATGTATACACACAGCCCACTTGCAAGGTTAGTCACAGTGATGTTGTTCACTATCACCTGCTTAGATAGGAACATGTATAAATGCTGAAACATATTCAGTTGGATAATTACTTAACTAGAGAGGAAAATGAATTAAAAAACTAGATAGAAGGACATAACCAGAAAGAGAACTATGCAAGTTGGTCCAGAAACTCAGAATAACAGCCTGTGAGAGGAATTTATAAAGTTGAACTTAGCATTGTTGTCCACCTCAGATACCTGTCTGGTCAAGCTCTGCTGAGAGATAAACGTGGTCTAGTCAGTGACGGACTTAACAAGAATTTGTCTACACATTTGGACCATACTTTTAGGAAGGACTGCAGACAGCAGTGATATTACGGAAAGAGACAACAGAAGAGGAAACACGTGCATATATAACCTGGGTGGATTATAGTGTGGTGGAGTTATTTCTGTGACCACAAATGGAAGCGTTTCAGGACTATTCATATGGAATATTTGGTTTCTTTCTGTATATGTTACTTAGAGATTGCAGTGTAGACATATGAATTTCCTGATACAACACTGAGACAGGAATAGTCAGTGAGAACACAATGGCTCGTAGTAAGATAAGGAGTATTCTGGAGACGACTACTAGTGATATTAAAGAACAAAGGAAGCAGCAACATATTAAATTTGCAACAATCAGCATCTGTAGATTATAAAATAAGAAACAAGACCTGATAGATGAAATGAAAAGAAGAAATTCACACATCAGAATGAACTATAATGTCAGTCACCATTACAATAGACTATGTAAACACAACATTTATACAGGCCTATGCCCACACCAAACAACACAAACGAAAGAGAGGAATTTTTTGAGAATATAAACAGATTAATAAATAACAACAGTAATGATGATGACCTATATATTTTAGGAGATTTAACGTACATCTTGGCGCAAATAGAGAAGAAATAGAGGAATATAAAGAACCTTTTGGCGACACAAGAAACAAGATTAACGACAACGGTTATAAACTAATAGATACATGCATCCAGCAAAATCTCTTTATAACAAACACCTTCTTTAAACATAGACAGTCACAAGTGTACACATGGTATAAATGGAACAGCTTGGAATGCAAGAGCCAGATAGACTTTATACTCACAAAAAGAAACAATAGATGAAATATAACAGATGCAGGAGTAATACCTAACGTATGCAGACACTGACCATAAGGCAGTAACAATAACAGTCAAAACAAACAGAGCGAAAAATAACAAGCACAAGAAAAGCACAAAGCACCAAGGGCAACTAAATATACAGAAATTGGAAGAACTAAACATACACGAAAAATATATCCAGGAAGTTAACAAAGAATTTGCAAAGTTACCAGAAAATACCCAACACATAAAAGTAGAATGAAAATATTTAAAAAATGCCATTAGGAAATATAATAGCAGGAAACATATGCAGATATAAAAATCATAAAAGCACGAAACCAAAAAATAAAAGCTTGGTGGACAGAAGAGGTAAAGAATGCAATGAAAGATAAAAACAAAAATACAAGAAAAGGTCAACAAGCAAAATTCAGGAAGATTACTTAGCATAGAAGACTGCAAAGATTAACACCAAAAAAAATCATCAAATCTGCAAACAGAGCGAAAAATTAAGTGAAAAATTGCAAAAACTAAGTCATGGCAATAATATGGAGAAATGCTTAACCTGTTAACTGCGCAAGCATCCGATAGGATACGAAGAAAAGTGTCCGCCGATTTGCGGTAATCACCAATTGGTGCACGTGTTTAAGTATGTGTATATTTTCTCCCAGAAAGCCCCTCAATGTTATAAAATAATCTGATTGGCTAGTGCAAGCTACCTACAGGTCAATTCCAAATCGAGGCTTTGAAATTGAGCATCTGTGTAAGTTTCATTTCAAATTTTGTCAGGGGACAGAGCAGTAATTTTTTTCTCTAACCACAATATCTAGACCTATAAATATGTTGAAACGAAAACTCAATGAATCAGAGATTTATACTTTGGAAGGGAAGGTTGAGTTGGAAAATGTTTATTCCCTTGAAAAGAGTGAGGTTTGGCATAGAATGTTTCATGTTATGTGAAGCCAAAACTGGTTATGTGTATAATTTTATAATATACACTGGCAAAGGAACACATATTCCTATAACCCAAACTGATGTGGAGCAGTATAAACAGATTCATTCAACCAACATTGTCATTTCCCTCAAACAAGATTTTCTAGATCCAAGGATACCAACTGGGCATTGATAATTATTACTCGAGTGTGTTCTTATTTGACTATTTAGTGTCTCATAAGACTGATGTCGTTAGAAAAGTATGGAAAATTAGAAAGGAACTTCCAAAGCAAGTTATTTCAGCAAAACTGAAGAAAGGGAAAATTTCAATTGTATAGAGACAAGACTATGCTGATGAAATGGAAGGACAAAAAAGATGTTTTGATAATGAGTACAACTCATGATTCAACAATGGATACCATAGAAGCAAGAGGGGGTTTGCCAAAGCAAAAGCCTAAAGTCTGCATAGAATACAAACATCATATGGCAGGAGTAGATCTCATGGATCAAATATTGTTATCAACAAACAGTGCAAGAAGCTATTTGAAGAAATATTATAAGAAAATATACCTTAGATTTTTTGATATTTCTGTTTTGAATGCGCATGTTATTCACAAAAAACTTGGAGGACAGCATCCTTTGCTGGATTTTAAACTGAAATTAATTGAAACATTGTTTGAGAAATATGGGAACAGTACAGAACTCAGCACTGTCAGCAGGAGTTTACTTATACCTCCCCCAGCTCGTCTTACAGGTCGACACTTTTTGGCAGAATCTCACATGAGTGTTAATACGCATTCAATAAGACAGTGTGTAGTATGTTCTGCAAGAAAGAAGAGAATATTAACAATATTCTTGTGTAAACAATGTGAGGTCTATATTCGCCACACACAATGCTTTGAAGACTACCATACAAAGTAGAATTTCCAGTAAATTGGTGAGTACAGTATTCTGTATATTTGTATGGATATACGGTAATGTTTTTAGAAATAATGTTTCCTTTTGCACGACAAATACATATTAACAGTTCCTATGTCTCCTTTATAATATAAATAAGCAAGGGGTTAACAAAGATAGACAACATGCACCAAAGATATTCTACAAGAAAGTACAAAACATGAGAAGTAAAAAAGACACGCACCAACAGAAATAATCAATGATGAACACGGCAACACACTACATAGGCCCCAATAAATCATCGAAAAATTACTTCAATCAACTATTAAACTTAAAGGAAGGAGAAGTGGTTACAACAATAGAAACAATAGAAGAAGACCTAGAACCATACATCTTGAAAATTGAAGACACAGTTAAACATGCACCAAATAACAAAGCATCGGGAATAGACTGCATACTTATAGAACTAATAAAAATGCTAACAGGGACAGGTATAAAGTGGCTACACAGACTGTTCAATGTGCTATGGAAGACACAAAAGACACCACAGGAGTGGAATACAGTGATGATTGTTTCCATCTGGAAGAAAAAATGCAGTAAGAGGGACTGCACAAAGTATAGACGCATATTACTCTTAAGCCACATAGGAAAAATCTTTAGCAAGATACTAGAGAGAAGGATGCGTGCATATGCAATACCACAGCTCAACAACACACAATTAGGCTTTTGGAAAAATAAAAGCTGTACAGACACAATCTTCGTCCTCAAACAACTTTTAGAAAGAGCAACAGAACATAACCCAAATATCGGAGGATGTCCGACAAAATGGAAGTGCCGCAGTAACCAGACAAATAGTGGTAAGTACTAAATAAGGTAGACAGGTTACTGAAGAAAACTGTCAATATACAATAATAGAAAATAACAATAAAACAAAGAACAAATACAATTGCTGTATATTCTTGTGTTAGAGTAATACATGTGAATATCTTCATGTGAACGAATGGGTATGAAAATACATGTACCAATATATATCTCTATGTGTGCAAATGTTCATGTTATATGTATTCATGTGAGAAAATGTTTATTTTAATGCATGTGTATATATTATGTTGATGCTTATTTTGTGTCATTATGCACACCTATTCTTGTGTGAACCATTACTTGTGTTTGGATACATTTGCATGCTTGTGCATGTTGTGTGGGTATCTTTATTATATCTATGCATTGATCATGTTAGATATATATACTTGTGTGTGTTCCTAGTATTCTTGTATTTGTATGTATGTTTATATATATATATATATATATATATATATATATATATATATATATATATATATATATATATATATATATATATATATATATATATATATATATATATATATATATATATATATATATATACATGTATGTGTATATATATATATATACATATATATACATGTATGTGTCTGTATTACAATGTATGCTTTGACATCAGTATATACTTTTATATATGTCTAGATATTTGTATGTATATGTGCTTGTATATATAGGTATCTATGATTATCAAATAGAATGTATATATATTTGTTTAGTTCGTGATTGTATTTGGATGTGTATTATTTTGTTATCTATCCCATATGCTGTCAATTGCTATTCTTCTTTACACATTTCTATGTTACCTGTATCTATTTGTAGCCCCCCCCCCTTTCAGCGTGTACATTTCTTTCTCTATCTTTTCCCCTTTTATCTCCCGCTGCCCAATACACCACCCCCACCCCTGTTCTAGGCAATGCTAATTGGTGTCCCCTTTCGTTAGTTTTGCATCTTTCATCTTTATTTCATAATCTATACGTATTGAACGCATCAATCTGCACCTACTATAAGAGTTTCACTAAATCTGTTACTGGGTAATGATTTTTTAGTGAGTAAAATCATTTTCCCAGTCATTTTTGTTATATTTGTTATGGTTTTGTTTTCTTAACTGTTTTTGTGTCCCGATAAAGGTCCCAGTAGGACAGACACGCTGACAATTGTATTTGTTTTTTTTGTTAGTTTCTATTATTTTATTATTTTATATTGACAGTTTTCTTCAGTAACCTATCTACCTTATTTAGTATTTACCAACAGAACACAACCAAGACTTATATCTGGCTTTCATGAATCACGCTCTAAATATAGCATTTATAGATCAGGAAAAGGCATTTGACAGAGTGGATAAAGCACAACTATATATAACACTACAGGCATACAGAGTCCCCCAACATCTGATAAGTCTATGTCAGAGCATATACGCCAATAGTCAATGCGCAGTAAGAACAATCAGATAATTTCCAAATTCACTCGGGAGTGAGACAGGGATGTGTACTATCCCCCCTATTGTTCATAACATACATAGATCACATTTGCAAAGTAAAAGTAGCAAAGATAACGGAAGAAAACAATTTGAATGATATCTTAAATGAATTGCTATTTGCATATGAACAAGTACAAGTAGCATCATCAGAAGAGCAACTACAAATAAAAATAGACAGAATACATCAAACATGCCAAACCTTTAACATGAAGATACATATAGAGAAGACCGAAATAATGAAGATAGGAAGAACAGAAAGAAACACCAACATATATATTGGAAACAACAGACTTAAATAAGTGACAGAATTCACACAGGCCTATCTAGGAAGCAATATAACAACAGACAGCAAAAGCAGTAAAGAAATACACAATAGATGTAATAAAGCATACTAAGCCCTAGGGACAATGACACCAATCTTCAGAAACAAAAATGTAGATTTAAACACCATAATAACACTATTCAAAACAATTATTATTTAAATGCTGTGCTATCAATACCAGACAAGGACAAGGATAACAAAAGACAAATGTAAACTTGGACAGCTGAAATGGCATGCTTATGCAGAATCCTACAAATATCGCTAGGCACAAAGTGAGAAATAAGGACATTAAACAAAAACTGGCACTACCCCCATATTAGAATATATTAAGAGACAACAGATAAAATGGTTTGCACACATCAGCAGACTTCCATCAGACAGCAGGCCACAGTACGCTATGCTACACAGATGTTCGTCCATCACAAGTGATGATGACCATTTGTTATATCCACTTATGAAAATTCAATTTTAGTTATGTCCTTGATTATGAGTTTGTAGATGGCTAATGAGCCCTATTCGAGCTGTAAATGTCCTTGGGCAGTTCGGACATGGAATGATGACAGTAGACAGATCTTGGTCTATCCGTGACTTTCTAGCTGCTCTCCGCTGTTGAGCTGCTGCATTTTTCCTCTTTTCACAAGATGATGCGCTCTTACTGATTTTAGAACGCCATGTAGATCTATTTTGTGCAAGTTCTTCCCATGTATCGTGGTCTATTTCAAAGGGTTTTAGTGAGTTCTTTAACAAGTCTTTGTAGCGCTTCTTTTGGCCACCGTGAGATTGTGTGCCCTTCTCCAGCTCACCATAGAGAAGTATCTTTGGCAGACGATGGTCTGATATACGCACCAAATAACCTGCCCAACGAATCTGTGTCTGCATCAGGATCGTGTCAATGCTTGGGATACCAGCTCTATCAAGGACAGTGGTATCTGGAATCTTGTCTTGCCATCTGATGTTCATAACTTTTCTGAGGCAATTTGTATGAAAATTAATGATCACATGACGTCTATACCCAGTCCATGTTTCACTAGCGTATAACAGCACTGGAAGTACCACTGCTCTGTAAACTCCACAGTAAGCTACACAGATACAGTGAAGGCAGACCCAGAGGATGACCACGAAGATGATGGACCACCAAAATAAAAGAGGCGACAATATACTCCGCAATATACTCAGCACACACAAGGACCATCTCCAGAAAACTCTTCTACCCCTAATGCTGAAAGGCAACAAAGGGTTTAGTGAATAGAAATAGATAGATATTATAGTCAAGATTATCACCATTGGGTAGTTAGATCCCTGAAGATCTTGTAGAACATACTAATAGCTATGCTGCAAATACTTGAAAGAGAGGGGAAGAAAGAGAGATGTATGCTGGCCATTTTCAGCGATTTTTCATAATTGTGACATTTTGATATACTAAATACAAATCATCATATACTTCCATTCAGAGTGCTGTCAAGGCATTGTATATCTTGTATTTGATAGATATATTAAGAAGTATCATAAGAAACATGTGTGTGAACAGAGTCTCAGCATGAGGAGATCCTGCCATAGAGACACATTGGTTTCCCACTACACTTATTTCAATGAAAAAAAGCTGTCAGACAAAAATATGCCATATCACCATATCTCTTCAATATTTATGCAGCGAACATTAACAAAGAATATTAGAAATTACCAGCAGTGAAATAACTTTGACCAACTCAATATTGAAAGTCATGAGACACTAGAATTAAGATACACTAATAATACATATTGTCTCATTTTTACTGCTCACAACATAAAAGGTCTTGGGCACCTCATAAATTTGACCAAAGAACATTCGTCATTGTGAAAAAGAACATCTATTTCTGAGTGAAAATAAGACCAAGGTTATGAAAAGCAACAAAACTACTAACAAATTTTCAATCTCCATCAATAATAGAACTAGTACAAATCAACAGATTTGAATATCTTGGCTCTCTTATCCGCAGTAATGGTAACTGCTATGAAGAAGTTTATGAATAAGTAGGTTAGCATTAAAGAAACTGGCACAAATAAAAACAAATGGCTGGGCTGCAACAAAAGAACAAAATGTTCCTTAAAGTCTGCATATTCCCAGTGGTAACATATGGGTGTATGTCTTGGGTAAAGTGAAAAACAAACTGATAGCACTTGAAGTAAAATGTTAGATAAGAAAGTTCTCAGAATATACTGTATTATGGACCCAAAAAATCACAGATAGGGTCATCATGAGATGAATATAAAAGAGAACTGGCTAAACAAATATGATTCCAGAAAACTACAATATTTCGACCATATTAAATGACATGACAGCCTAGAAAAGACAATAATGAATTGGATGATGCCAGGATAAGGAAAAATAGGCAAGTAAGAAGGAATAAAAAGGATGTACTCATTTATCTTCAGCTGGTAATATATATATGGTATATAGGCCTATCAATTGTTTGGAACTTTTTTCCATGATCATAAATTTTCATATATGTTTCTCTATTTTTAAGTGACAAAGTCAGGAAGCTGAGAAGGTAAATTGATATAACTTCAACTGTCAAGATGACCTGATAATATAAATGATTTTCAGATTGATAGTTTTGCACCACAAATATTTGCAAAGACATATAAAAAAAAAGCTATAGTAACTATTCATTTGTTAGTTTATTAGGTCAGTCAATAAAGATTAACAAGGTTAACATCAACTATTTATTAACTATAACTATAAAATACACTTAGAAATTGTTTAAGAATGATTACAAAATATGAGAATATTTTCATTTTGTTGATATTTGCAGAACTTATTATTATTCTGCATTTATTCAAACTCCCATCAGTTAGTTGGATGTAGTCTAAGGAAAGGAATGCACTGTGTCAATGTTTATAGCTTGGCTGTGATATCTGCACCAATTGACCTGATACATGACTTCAGCATGGATTTATGCCACCTTGACTTTCAAAAATTGGATGACATAACCAATCCTATCCCAACATCTGATTAGTAATCTTCAATGAAATATGCATGGTAGGCCACCAGTACAGTATTGCTATTCATTGCACCCATTTCAGACACTGATAACCTATAAACATGCAGTATTTAAGTTCACTAAAGCATGCAGCAATGTTTGCTAATCATAATAGATGAGAACACATTAGTTAATGCAGCAGCCATAGTAGCTCATTGGATAATTCACTGGCTTTTTTAGTTGGGTAGTCCAGGCTAGATTGTCCAGTTTAACCCTCTAGAGTAATGTTATGTAAACTCATATGTATACTTCTCGATAGCATTAAAAAGGAATGTTAGTTTACTTGTACAATTAAATGAAAATGTCAGTCTCCTTCATCATTGTCATCATCATGTGCCATCTTCACATCATAGATTGGCTGCAACAGACCTCTATCATCTCTTCTGTCATATTGCAAATGTGTTTAGATCATTAGTATTAGCTTCATTAATTCAGCTTGTAAACAATTGTAGGATTCAAGCAGCATTTTTCGTAAAACTACATTTACTTAATATGTTAAGACCATAAAATAATATCCAATGAAATAGTAAAAATATGCTCTTCAACATCACATAAGGTGCTAACATGATCTAAATTTAAAGTACATGTTATTTGAAGCTAAAAAGAATGTCAATTTCAGTTTTTAAGACTGATCTCGTAATGACAACTTAAAATTTAATGGTGAAAAAAAAGTTAGCATTAAAGCACATTAATAACACTATTAATTGCATTTGCAAAACAACTACAAATTCAGTCAGAAATTGTGCTAACATATTTATTACATATAGGCCAACTGATTATTACTTTGAAACAAAGTCTATCCTTATAGGAAAGTTCTACTACAATTACATTGTGGATCAAGTAATAGAAGAAGCTGCCCTGAAGATCTTTGACTACATTTATGTTTGTCAACAAATGATAATTTTCACAGATGCACTATTTGTTCTTCAGGCTGTCAAGCGTGGTAAACTAGTCAAACATACCAGTAACAGAAATAAAAAAAGAGAACTGTACTTCAATGGGTAAAATCACACTTTGGTTTTTCTGGAAATGAAAAGACCAATAAGCTGGACAAAAAGGAGGAGAATATACACATATCATGAAAATCAAACAAAACTATAAAAAGTGAATCAATCAATCAATCAATCAATAAAACCCATAACCCTTCAGGGTCGTAGGGGTACTACATTGGAAGCTTCAGCACACAGAGTCCTCCAGCGAATTCTATCCTCAGCGATGCGGATGAGTGTGGAAATATCTAGCCCTGTCCATTCCTTGATGTTGTCTGTCCATGTCTTTATTTGTCCTCCTCTGCTTCTTCCACCCTCGACAGTTCCCTGCAGTATTGTTTTTGACAAGGAATCGTGCCTGCATACATGTCCGAACCATGCTAGTTTTCGTCGTTTCACTATTGAAAGCAATGGCTCCTGGACACCTACACACATCTCTACTTTATTTCAATATATTTAAAAAGTGAATATAACTGAACAAATGTCTATCACCAAAGTCCTTTATATAATTGAACAAATGATGTCTACAACCACAGTTCCTCTATAAATGGATAAAAGATGTCTACAACCAAGGTCTGCTCTATAAATGAACAAAAGATGCATACAACCAAGGTTCCCTCTATAAATGGACAAATGATATCTACAACCAAGGTTTCTTCTACAACTGGACAAAAGATGTCCACATTGAATGTGTACACAGTTTTACCGCAGTGTTATTACAGTGGAATCCTATTATAACAACTTGGTTCAGACTGACAAAATAAATATGTAATAACAGAAATTCACCATATACAGTACAAGCAATGTACGAAACAATATATTTAAAAAGTGAATATAACTGAACAAATGTCTATCACCAAAGTCCTTTATATAATTGAACAAATGATGTCTACAACCACAGTTCCTCTATAAATGGATAAAAGATGTCTACAACCAAGGTCTGCTCTATAAATGAACAAAAGATGCATACAACCAAGGTTCCCTCTATAAATGGACAAATGATATCTACAACCAAGGTTTCTTCTACAACTGGACAAAAGATGTCCACATTGAATGTGTACACAGTTTTACCGCAGTGTTATTACAGTGGAATCCTATTATAACAACTTGGTTCAGACTGACAAAATAAATATGTAATAACAGAAATTCACCATATACAGTACAAGCAATGTAGATTAAACATTATTGGGGATTTTGAAAAGTGTTTCTATATAGGGAAATTTGTTATAGAAGAATACACTATAGAGGAATTTCATCTAAATGAAGACATTAATTTTCAACAATAAATTTTACAATGTGATATTTGCTGACAAAAAACATCTCAAGATATTCATTAAGTTGTGCTCAGATCTGTGAAACTATGCTTTCTCAGAACTTCCTGATCCTTATATCTTGACTGTCATATATATATTGACTGTCAGGTGTGCTACAGTCACAAATCTCTTCTTTTTCCTCATTCAATGCTGAACATTTTAATACTGTTGAAGCCATCTTTGACTGAAATTTACAATTTCTCTTCTGACTTTCAGTAGAGCTTAAATGAGATGTGATGCTATTTTCGTGCTGTCTATCTGAATAAGTCTCCCTTGTAGGAGAAATGGTGCTACTGCTTGATTGATTTTCTCTTCCATGTCTTGTTGCAGTCACTGTGAGTTCTACTATTTCAGGCTGTTTACTATTCTTTATTGATTGCCTCTCTGCAGGGGTTGAGGTGACAATACAAAGTTTTGTTTGTTTTGTGAAACTTGTAAACAAGAACTTGGAGTTTGCTTTTCTTTTTTCTGGATGTGTGGTTCCTGAGCAGTAAACAGGATCTTTATACCTCTGGCATTCTGATGTCATAATAATAGACTGACCTTTGCAATATTTATGGAGTGTTGTTCTGAAAGATTCATGTCACAGCTATTTAGCACATGTTCATTTGTCTTTCTTCCTGCTTCTTTCAATAGTGGTGTCCTGATGAAATGTTCTGTCATTGTACTTGAAGAATTTATCCATAATCTACTATTATTATCTTTGCTATGTCTGTCAATAAGGTCTACTGGTTTCCAATTATAATGTCTTAAGACTATTCAGTTTCTGCTATTTTGGCCTTTAGACAGATACTGGCCCTTAGAAAAATCCTCTGTACTGTCTTTCCCAGAAATCTGGTCCTTAGTACACCCAATTGTTTTGTTTTTAACCAAACTCTGTTCCATAGAACACTCACTTATTTTTCCTTTCATCAGTTTCTGGTCTTTACAACACCCACCTATTATGTTATTAGCCAAATCCTGGTTCATAGAATACCCGCCTGCTTTATCATTAACTATAATAAAACCTGTAGAATAGCTTTGTATATTTATATTTCCAGCTTTCTGCTTTGACAGTGCTTTACTACTCTGTAAACTCATACTTCTCTCTCTGTTCACTTCATCGTTACCTCCTGTACTATTCACATTAATATTAGCCTGTTTACTTTTAAGGTTGCTCCCTGGAAGACATTGAACAGCATCTGAGTTTGTCAATGGCTTTGGTCTCTCCTGCAGATCAGCACACAGTGGTGACACATAGTCATTGAGAAATGCATGAACATCATCTGTGTCTAGGTTGAGTCTCAAGAATGCACTTACAACTCTCTCATATCTAGAAAGATAATAAAAGAACTCAGATGAACAAAGTGTGTGATTTGTGCATACTGTCAAACACACATGCAAGCATCCACATACATATAACTGATTCTTTGTTGTGAACTGAGTGCACTGCACTCTAGGCAGAACCCCTAGGTGATCAATGTCCTTCAGAAGATGTTAATGATATGCATGCTGATGGTTACTATGGCTAACTGTCTAAATACTACTCCTTATGTCCTTTAGGTGCCTAGTTCTATCCATGGTACACTAATACTAAATTTCATTACAGCCAAGATACACAATCTATCACAGTCCACATTAACTCACAGCACACAGAGAGTCAATTAAAAGACGTTATAGGCAACAATGTTGGATAGATGATATAATTTTCAACTTCAACTATTTTACAAGTACATGTTTTTGGTTATTTATAAGAATGGTTCCAATCAAAAGGCTAATAAGCCTACATTAGTTCTATAGTGCATTCATAAATAGTTGTCTACCGATATTGTCTATTTTCTCCATATTTACAGAACGTACAGGCTTCATATTTTGCATGAATGCATTATTTCTTAACTACGTTACAGAATTATGATTAATTATTATCTATATTGAACAGATTTATCGCAGCAGTCAAACGAATGCTGTTTTTAAGGTAGTACTGATTTTATTGTATGTGGAAAAGAAATTTTACAGTAATTGCTGGTATATGCATATCGTTAATATGTCATAGTATGGGTAAAAATGAAGTACAGTATTCCAAATGTAATATCTTTCTTTCATTGCATTGAGATTATATGTAGCGATATATACATTTAACAGTTAAACATGTAGGCCCTATGTAATGTATAATTATGGAAAGTCTTAGCTCTGTGTACATTCTTTACCATTAACAGTAACTCCGGTTTCAAGTGCATTTCAGTAAATGGAGTATGTTCTTTTCTAAGTCATATTTTAATATCTTCCTTAGAAGATGAGGTTGTAAGGATCTCATCTTCACATGCAGTAACATTATGATAGGAAGCTTGTCCATAACCTGACAGGATGGTCTATCTAATTATGGAAATACAGTCTTATCTATCCAATCTAAATATATTACCATTCATCTCAGCATGATAGTCTCGATTATCAGTAGATTTGGAAATGAAAATGAGTTCGCCATTCTTCAAAAGAACATTTTTGTCTGCGACCTGCATTTGCCATTATTAATCTTTGACCTTTGCTGCTCGGTACATAATAGTTTCTTTTTAATAGTTCTATCTACAGATGGTCATTTCTTTTGTATTAGTGTTGCTGAGCGTTAATCCACGTTTCATCCGTATATACAATATCACAGGGAGCAGCGTAGCGCAGTGGTTAGCGCACTGGCTTTGCATAAGAGTGGTCCTGGGTTCACTCCCCAGTTGAGGGGGAATGTTTTTTTCAAATCGCAACGGCTTCCAGGTCGACCCAGCCTTAAATGGGTACCGCATTAATCCGGGAAATAAAGACTGCGAGGGAGAGGAGATGGCTACCACCCTCATTGTAGAACCTCTGAAATGTGAGATCGCTAACATCTCACACCCCTACGGCTTTATTAATTGTTATGGGTTACTTCACTTTTTTTTACAATATCAGAATTTTCTTTACGCATCTCCCTGATTTATCTAAAATATTTATTTCTCATAGTTACTAAATGTGGTTTTCTCACAAGACGCTTCTGCTACATGTATGTAATTTAGTTTTAGAAATGTGAATGTTGTTGTTCTTTTCTGTATACATTTTCAATGTCGTTAATGTCAAAGCTTCTTTGCAAGCCAAAAGTCTACAAATTATTCTCTTAATTATTTTCTTCAACAAAATTATCTACAACATTTTTTCGTCCACTCGTTTCTTTTTTTTTTTTAAACTATGGTTATCTTCGTGTAACCACCTTGACAGTGTGAACTACTATGAAAAAGAGTTCTGCTTCGTGCCTTTTGTGACAAATATTTTTACAATCTCATAGTTATACTTTTTAGTGCAATGAATTTAACTTTCAAAGATATGTTTGTAATATAGTTGTAAATGCTGCTTTATGTAATTATTTACAAAACCATGATATGTTGAAGACATCACAATAAAAACACGTCGAATATGAGATACACTTTTGAGGAAAATGACATTCTGCTATTATTTTAATATAATGAACTATGAAATCTCTAAACAAAATGCTTACTTAATGTGTCCCACCTGTAAATATTAATTGACGTTCTAAGATCGTGTTATTCGATGCATGAAGATGCTCACTAAAGACATTTCTCGGTAATATATTATATTAATCAATGATGACGACTTCTTATATAATCGTGCATATAATTGGCTAGTACATTCACACTTTGCCTAACAGCCAATGAATAGCAAGAATGCAAAATACAACAATAAACAAATAATACGAAATTCACTTCATTGACAAAAAATATAGTAATTTTCAATGTAAACCTGTCTATTATTACGATTATCAAAAGAAAGAGCTCTCTCAAGAACTGCAGCATAGATCCTAGCTCCTGGGAGACTACAGCACTTGATCGATCAGCCTGGCACACCCAGATCACTGCTGGCATCACGAAATTTGAAAAAGAAAGAACACTGTGGGCAATCCACAAGCGCAAGAAGCGGAAGGATAAATCCGTAAATTCTCCTACCCCGAACCTTCAGCACTCCTGCATGCACGGCAATAGAACTTTCCGTGCACTAATCGGACTCATCAGGCATCTACAAACTCACAAACCAAATTAGTTAATTACCAATTTTAATTAATAGGGGCCTATATATAGGCCTATTTTTTTCCCCATCGCATTTAATGTTTTTTTTATGCCATGTTCATCTTCGGTTGCGAAGGAGGAACACCATCATCAATTGAAAAGTATTGCTACCTTGAAAACAGCATTCATAGCGACTGCTGCGATAAATCTGTTCAATTTAGATAATAATTAATCATAATTCTGTAATGTAGTTAAGAAATAATGCACTAATGCAAAATATGAAGCCTACACGTTCAGTAGTTACGGAGAAAATAGACAATATCGGTGGACAACTATTTATGAACACACTATAGCATGATTTTAATGTATTATGATGTTAATTATGTTACTTATTACCGCAGTAATATTTGGATATGTACTTATGTTTCTAGTGCACAATGTCAGTTTTTGTGATTAACAAACATATTCAAGCACTATGCACACATATATTACAAGTTTAATATAAATAACCAAATGGTCGGAGGGTGTCCAACAAAGTGGAGGGTGCCGCAGTAACCAAAAGAATAAATAGTAATGCAAAATAAGTTAAACAGGTTACTTAACTATGGATAAATATAAATGAAAAAGTATAAAACATGCAATAAAACAAAACAGGACAATTTTCAATGTATCAGTCCAAACGGGACCTTTTTAAAGAAACAAAAATTACGTTTAAACCACACAAACTTGAACTGAGTTTGACAAGGCCATGTTTCACTTACTGGAAACATAACCTAGTTCCAGATGCAGAAACGCAGTAGAAGTCCAGTAAAAGAGAAAATGAGTGCTTTCAATATGTGGATATATTTTTTATGCACCATTGATGAGTAATGATGAGGTGGCAGGGGAGGGTAAGAAAGAGTAAGAAATTGGTTGGTGCTCGCGGGGGGAGGGGGTGCGCGCTACCAATAGAAGTAGGGACTATATAAATATACAAGTTCAGCATATGACAGAACATGGACTACAAATGACAAATATATATATATATATATATATATATATATATATATATATATATATATATATATATTTTAAAAAACACCAAAATAGATCAGAAATACATATATAACAAAACCGAGACATAGGTGTATGGAATATACCCACACAGAATGCACAAGCATGTAAAAATATCCACACTCAAGTGAGGGCGTACACAAGGATAGGTGTACACATATTGACACAGATTGAAAGAAGCAGCTTTATCCATCAAGCTAAACGACTCCGCAGACAACTTACAGACCTACCTGAAGTTGACAGCCCCTTAAGGCCTGTACCAGAACAAACCCCGTGGAGTGAAAGACATGGAATGCCAATATACATTCAGACCCATGTGAAAAGAATACTAAGCGAGGACGAACAGAACAGTGTGCAGCGAAGGACAGTCACCCTCAGTTTCCTGGATGAGGAATATCCACAAGATATATGGGTCAGAGTATACACAGATGGGTCAGCACAGAATGCCGTGAGGAATGGAGGTGCAGGTGTATATATAGAATATCCACACAAGCCTAGAGATACAATCAGAACACCGACAGGAAAATTCTGCAATAATTATGATGCAGAAATCCAGGCAATTAGTGTGGCAGCTAAAAAACTGCTGAACTCCAACTCCGACCTACAGCCTGTGGTATTCCTGACAGATGCAAGGTCAGTGCTTCAAGCTCTCCAGTCTGAAAAACTAACAGACTTGAAAAAACTACTTAGCGAATTGTCTTACCAGTATAGGGTAACCATGCAGTGGATACCCTCTCACTGTGGAATACCAGGAAATGAAAAAGCAGACCAACTGGCTAAGGAAGGTGCTGCCGAAGACCAACCAGATATACCAATCACCTACCATCAGATAAAACAGAGGATCAAGTCAATAAGAAAGCCACAAACACCAACACAAGATGACTATCATATTATGAATAGACCAGAACAAGTTATAATTCTACGTCTCAGAACAGGACACAACCGACTCCGCAGTCACATGTATACAAAGTTCAAGATTGGCAACACAGCCATGTGTACATGTGGACAGGCAGCACAGAGTGCCAAACATATACTTCAAGAGTGTTCTGAGCATGAAACGCTGAGGCAGACATATTGGCCAGAGGAAACAACACTGGAATCAAAACTCTATGGGACAGTGAGTTTTATTAAGGAGACAGAATTACAGATATAGACATGTTTCAAGTGAACGAAAGAAGAAGAAGAAGAAGACACAGATTGGAGCCATGTGCATTAACATAAACAAGCACTCACATAAAGATATATACCAGTATTCATATATATATATATATATATACACATACATCCACATAAACATTTTCTCACATAAATAAAAGCAATAACATGAACATTCGCACACTTAGAGATATACAGATATATATATATATATATATATATATATATATATATATATATATATATATATATATATATATATATATATATATATATATATATATATATATATATATATATATATATATATATATATATATATATATATATATATATATATATATATATATATGGATTCCCATAAACATTCGTTCACATGAAGATATTAATATGCAATGCTGTAACACATGTATATGTACACATACAAATGTGTGGCCCAAAGTAATTGTATGGATACATAGAGCCTTGTAAAACAAATTTACAAATAACTATACATGTGTGGGCAACTATCAGTGAGACAATTGCAATAACAAAAAGAGGAAATAAATGTCAAGATATGTGAATGATTGAACAAAATTATAACAATATCACATGTTGGAAAAAAACCCGAAAAAAACCAAATGTCTGGCAAACACAAAAATAATTACTAATGAACGTGTACAAAGACAAACAATAGCAAGGATCAGAACAATATGGGAGTAGAGGTTATGAAGAAGAAATGGGTAAATCAAATGAAACGGTGATTGATGTTCAAACCATGTGGTTGTAAGACTCCAATGGGACAAATGAGACGATATTCAGAAGACTGACATTGCCGATCACCAGCATAACACCGCAACAAACCAGTTACAGAGATATCAGAGCCACCATGATGTGACGGGCTGTTGAAATGATTAGCCACTGGGGAGTCACGATGATTCGTGATATCTCTCAAATTTTCGGCGAATCTATCAGCCAAACGTCTACCAGTCTCACCAATATATATGGGTCAGAGTATACACAGATGGGTCAGCACAGAATGCTGTGAGGAATGGAGGTGCAGGTGTATATATAGAATATCCACACAATCCTAGAGATACAATCAGAACACCGACAGGAAAATTCTGCAATAATTATGATGCAGAAATCCAGGCAATTAGTGTGGAGCTAAAAAACTGCTGAACTCCAACTCTGGCCTAGAGCGTGTGGTATTCCTGAAAGATGCAAGGTCAGTACTTCAAGCTCTCCAGTCTGGAAAACTAACAGGCTTGAAAAAACTACTTAGCGAATTGTCTTACCAGTATAGGGTAACCATGCAGTGGATTGTATGGACAACACAAACTGCCTAGACGTCATGTCCAAACTATTCACACTGCAAGAATTAAAGGCATCTATAGGGAAATCAAAGGATAGAAAATCACCCGGACTTGACGGTGTCACCAATGAAATGCTTAAGAACCTAGGACAGGCAGCATTGTACAAATTATTACAGATATATAACTATAGCTGGGAAACAGGCAATGTACCACAGCTGTGGAGAGAAGCGTTTGTGTCCTATTATAAAAAAAGGCAAGGGCAAACAGAAGCCTGACAGTTACAGACCAATAAGTCTAACGAGTTGTGTCTGCAAGACAATGGAAAGGATGGTCAACAGAAGACTAAAGTGGTACTTAGAATCAGAGAAGGTGCCAGAACAAGCTGGGTTTAGAGAGTGTAACAGCACAGCAGACCAAATAACATTCTTGTCCCAGATTATTGAAGATGCATTTCAAGAAAAGGAAAAATTTTCACCTTATAGATAGAACTTCAAAAAGCTTTCGACAAGGTCTGGAAAGATGGACTGATAATAAAGTTACAAAGAAACAGAATTGTGAGCAACTGGAGCCAGTTCCTTCCTTAGTAATAGGAAAGCAAGAGTCATTATGAACTGGAAGGATACAACAGCAAAAAAATTATCTTAAAACATGGCGTTCCTCAATGCTTAGTACTGTCTCCAAATATGTTTCTTGTCTTCATAAACGATATAATTTGTGAATTGTCACAAGGTGTAAGAGCTGCAATGTATGCCGATGACTTGGTGGTGTGTAGAAGAAAATCTAAAGATCACCAACAAAAAAATACAAAAAGCAGCAGACAACATAGCAGCATGGGCAGAGAAATGGATGGTAAAGATCAATGCTGAAAAGTCAACAATAACACTCTTCACACTCTCAAATAAGGACAAAGCAGGAGAGATAAAACTTGGAAATGTACACATTCAAACAGAAGACGAGCCGGTGTACTTGGGCACTACACTAGATAAAAGACTGACATGGAGGCCTCACATTGAGAAAGTAGAAGCATATGGCAAGAAAGAAACTTGCCTTCCTGAGGAAATTGGCAGGAATAAACTGGGGGACCAATGAGGCAACCTTAAAGAAGGTATATACAGGTGCAATTAGACCAGTATTTGAAATATGGATCAACAGCAGAGACTTCAGCAGCCAACTCCCATCTACAAGCCCTGAACAAGGTACAAAATCAAGCACTTCACCATATCACAGGTGCCATGAAGACCTCTCCCATTAATGAAATGGAAAAAATTACAGGCATCACCCCCTTACCATACAGGCGAGACACTAAGTCCATGCAGAAAAGTACAAGAGTATGCCAGCACATCCAATGAGGGCCAGATACGATGACCTAGCCAGTGGAAGACTGAAGAGGAGCAGTTTTATTCACCGATCCAAAAAACTAAACAGAAAATATAAGGAAGAACTACCAGACATAACAAGAGAGATAACACCAACACTTTTTCCAGTTCCGTGGGAACGATACCCAAATCTCACTATCAGAACCACCATCAACAACTACCACACTATGATGGAACTGAATAATCTCCAAAAGAAAACAACAGTATGCAGCATGATTGAAGATATGTACCCCAGAGAAGCATGGATACAAGTATATATCGACGGATCAGCAACAAGAGCAGTGAAGAATGGAGGTGCTGGCGTGTACATAAAATATCAAGAAAAAGAAAATGAATCCACATGTTCACCAACTGGAATATTCTGCTCCAACTACTCTGCAGAAGTACATGCTTTAAACATTGCTGCAAAAATAATTAAAAACACAGCAAGCCAATGTTCAACAGGTGGTATTTCTTACTGATGCTATGTCTGTCCTACAAGCCCTTGAGAGTGATAAACTGCCAGAACTGAAGGAAGCCATATGAGAAGTTAACATCCAAAGAAGGAATACTACAGTGGATGCCATCCCACTTTGGCATACCAGGAAATGAAGAGGCAGATAGACTGGCAAAAAGAAAACAGGATCCTCATCAAAGCTATCAGGAAAGTCGACCACTCAAAAGACAATTACCACTATCTCGACAGATAAATTTAAGTAGGAAGCCAGAGGATAATTTTTAAAAATTCTTGAGACTAACGGGAATTGAACCAGTCCGTTCTACGGCACCACATCGCCTAGCAACAATTTCACACGCGTTTTTCAGTACTTGACTAACCCGCATCTCCAAAAAAGATGCGATTTCATCAAGCCATTCAAATCGTGCACACAAAGTCACCCGAACGGACCAATCGAGACAAGGACTATTATAACAACAACAAACATCCCGTACAGGTATTGAAATATCCTCAGTAACAACAAACACATAACATAATATCCGTATTAGTTATACAAGGGCCGATAGGTCTTCTTGTAAACATGGATAACATATATAGACGATACAATTTTGCTTCAAATAATTGTTTATACAAGTAAATTTAAGTAGGAAGCCAGAGGACAATTTTTAAAAATTCTTGAGACTAATGGGAATTGAACCAGTCCGTTCTACGGCACCAAATCGCTTAGCAACAATTGCACACGCGTTTTTCAGTACTTGACTAACCGGATCTCCAAAAAAGATGCGATTTCATCAAGCCATTCAAATCGTGCACACAAAGTCACCCGAACGGACCAATCGAGACAAGGACTATTACAACAACAACAAACATCCCGTACATGTATTGAAATATCCTCAGTAACAACAAACACATAACATAATATCCGTATTAGTTATACAAGGGCCGATAGGTCTTCTTGTAAACATGGATAACATATATAGACGATACAATTTTGCTTCAAATAATTGTTTATACAAGTAAATTTAAGTAGGAAGCCAGAGGACAATTTTTAAAAATTCTTGAGACTAACAGGAATTGAACCAGTCCGTTCTACGGCACCAAATCGCATAGCAACAATTGCACACGCGTTTTTCAGTACTTGACTAACCCGCATCTCCAAAAAAGATGCGATTTCATCAAGCCATTCAAATCGTGCACACAAAGTCACCCGAACGGACAAATCGAGACAAGGACTATTACAACAACAACAAACATCCCGTACAGGTATTGAAATATCCTCAGTAACAACAAACACATAACATCCGTATTAGTTATACAAGGGCCGATAGGTCTTCTTGTAAACATGGATAACATATATAGACGATACAATTTTGCTTCAAATAATTGTTTATACAAGTAAATTTAAGTAGGAAGCCAGAGGACAATTTTTTAAAATTCTGGAGACTAACGGGAATTGAACCAGTCCGTTCTACGGCACCAAATCGCCTAGCAACGATTGCACACGCGTTTTTCAGTACTTGACTAACCGCATCTCCAAAAAAGATGCGATTTCATCAAACCATTCAAATCGTGCACACAAAGTCACCCGAACGGACCAATCGAGACAAGGACTATTACAACAACAACAAACATCCCGTACATGTATTGAAATATCCTCAGTAACAACAAACACATAACATAATATCCGTATTAGTTATACAAGGGCCGATAGGTCTTCTTGTAAACATGGATAACATATATAGACGATACAATTTTGCTTCAAATAATTGTTTATACAAGTAAATTTAAGTAGGAAGCCAGAGGACAATTTTTAAAAATTCTTGAGACTAACAGGAATTGAACCAGTCCGTTCTACGGCACCAAATCGCATAGCAACAATTGCACACGCGTTTTTCAGTACTTGACTAACCCGCATCTCCAAAAAAGATGCGATTTCATCAAGCCATTCAAATCGTGCACACAAAGTCACCCGAACGGACCAATCGAGACAAGGACTATTACAACAACAACAAACATCCCGTACAGGTATTGAAATATCCTCAGTAACAACAAACACATAACATAATATCCGTATTAGTTATACAAGGGCCGATAGGTCTTCTTGTAAACAAGAATTTTTAAAAATTGTCCTCTGGCTTCCTACTTAAATTTACTTGTATAAACAATTATTTGAAGCAAAATTGTATCGTCTATATATGTTATCCATGTTTACAAGACCTATCGGCCCCTGTATAACTAATACGGATATTATGTTATGTTTTTGTTGTTACTGAGGATATTTTATACCTGTACGGGATGTTTGTTGTTGTTGTAATAGTCCTTGTCTCGATTGGTCCGTTCGGGTGACTTTGTGTGCACGATTTGAATGGCTTGATGAAATCGCATCTTTTTTGGAGATGCGGTTAGTCAAGTACTGAAAAACGCGTGTGCAATTGTTGCTAGGCGATTTGGTGCCGTAGAACGGACTGGTTCAATTCCCGTTAGTCTCAAGAATTTTTAAAAATTGTCCTCTGGCTTCCTACTTAAATTTACTTGTATAAACAATTATTTGAAGCAAAATTGTATCGTCTATATATGTTATCCATGTTTACAAGAAGACCTATCGGCCCTTGTATAACTAATACGGATATTATGTTATGTGTTTGTTGTTACTGAGGATATTTCAATACCTGTACGGGATGTTTGTTGTTGTTGTAATAGTCCTTATCTCGATTGGTCCGTTCGGGTGACTTTGTGTGCACGATTTGAATGGATTGATGAAATAGCATCTTTTTTGGAGATGCTGTTAGTCAAGTACTGAAAAACGCGTGTGCATTTGTTGCTAGGCGATTTGGTGCCGTAGAACGGACTGGTTCAATTCCCGTTAGTCTCAAGAATTTTTATCTCGACAGAGCAGAGCAGGTTATTATCTTCTACCTCAGAACAGGCTACAACAGATTAAACAGCCACTTAAATAGACTAAGACTGGTCCCATCACCTCTATGCCCTTTTTGGCAGACAGCACATACCACTGAACATATCCTGTAAGACTGCACTACACTAAACCAGTTAAGAGAAGAACACTGGCCCACATATTCACAGAAAGATGTATGGGAGCACTGAGGAGCTTTCAAGTACAGCAGCATTTATTAAGAAAACAGGACTTGTTGTGTAGACATGTCAAGCTGTGAATGAGAAGAAGAAGATCCACAAGTCGATGCTGAGTTCGCTTAGCCAATGTATCAGCTGACCAAAGCTATTTTGTAAGCATCTTCTAGGTCAATCATGTGACCACTGTTTCTTCCTTTGTCTTAAAGCCCTCATAGATGTCATAGGTGAGGATTGCTGCATTGGTGGTTGTGTCTCTCCTCAGTCTGTGTGCACCTAGAGTGTCAGGAAGTAGGCCTCTATTTTCCAAATCGAAGGCCAGTCTTCTAGCGATTCCAGCACCATGCTGTAAACATTTTATAAGGTGATGATACAATAACTCTTGATGTTGGAGGCGTCATTGCCTGGCTTTGCCAGGGGGAGAAGATAGCAGCACAGACTTGTGTTGAAAGCATCAACAATTGTTTAAGCTGGTTTCCAGTTAATGATGACATCTTGATAAGTTATGTTTCACATTCCTGTCAATTTGTGACAATTGTGATTTCTTTTTTTTTAAATTGGAACCTATTGTGGTGGCCATCGTTAAAGCTACTATGTCTTGATGTGCTGATGTGGTGCTTAAGCTAAAATCTTGTCTTAAAGGTGCTGCGAAAAGCAATAAAATTAATGCACATACAACGACTTTGGTACAAAATGAAGAGTTGATTGTTGGTAGGACGGAAGCTGTAAACTGTGACATAACCAATCAGTCACATATGATGGAAATAATTGTTATTTTATAACAAAGAGAATCAAGAGTTCAGGACAACTAATTGCAAGACTGGTGAATCATACAGCCTAACATTTTAAAAATTCACTAGGAGAGTAGTAAAAAAGTTACTGTCATTAAACATACACACAAGAACTAATTACACTCAGAAATTATCAAAGTGAAAGGAAGTCGACTAAAGAGAGGAAAGTCGTGGATGGGGCGCGCAGAGGACGTTATACAGAGTGTCTGCAGATTGGAGGATGTACTACCTGGTGCCGAATAGAGTCTGGCACCCTCGGATTACCCAACAGCCTTCGAAGGAGTAATAACACTCAATAGAGAGTACAGGGAATGGTGTCCGACAGTGATAGTCGGAGGTGCTCGCTCTGATCAGTGAGAATTCCAGGGAAGGTGATATAATTATATATACAGATGGATCGGTTGAGAGACACATCAGGAGTTCCTGGGCTTTCACGGCTCAAAGGTGGGGGGGGGAGACTATCAGAGAGGAAAGTGGTGCATTTGTTCAGACGACAAGCAGCTTGACAATGGAGATTCTGGTGGTGACCAAAGCTTTGCAATGGGTCTGCTCACAGACTGTCTGCGAGCATGCCTGTATCCTCAGTGACTCCATGAACATGATTGTGAAAGTTCAGACGGGGTACGTTCGAGAACAGTGGCTGGATGCAGTGAATAATTCCTGTGTGCGTACAGTGACTTTTATTTTTGTGCCGGGACACGCGGGAGTCCAGGGTAATGAAAGAGCAGATAGGTTGGCCATCCACGCTGCTACTACGGCTGTTGGTGGAGCGATGGATCGGGCAGACATTTTGAATGCCCTACGTGAAAACGCACGAACAAATGACTGTACAAGTGACGATGACTCTTTTTGCATGATTAGAATAAAGGAACCTGGTTTGAAATGTGGTGTCGCTAGAAAGGAGAGTTTTCGTGGGCGAAAAAGAATGATGGTCAATCAACAACGTACTGGGACTGTCAGTCAACATGTAATTGCGGATACACTCAAGGATAGATCTGAGCACCTATGGACTTGTCCGGAGTGCAATGACGATGATCCAACGACTAACTAACTAACAAGAACTACGGTACTTTCAACAGCAATGACCCGTTAACAGAATGACAGCTCATTATAAATTATATTAAATCATCATTAGACCCCATTAAGCAGGTGTGCAGTTTAAATCCACATTTCGCTGACAGCACCATTGACAGCACTCTAGACATGTGTCCAAGATGGCGACCATGATAGTCGCGATGTTTTTGTCTCACTGTTTATGTGATTCGAATTTCGTGGATTGTGCTAGTTGTGTTGTTTAGTTGTGTACTCAAGTGATAAATGGATATGTTTCCGTACTTTAATGTTGCTATTTGCAAGATTCGAGCGCTGACAAAGGAGAAACTTTTTTTTTCCGTTATTGTCAATCGGATAAAAACATCTCATTTGGTGACCTATTCTCGCCGCTGGGGCGGGTTCACTGACCGTGTCAAAATGGTCTGCCCTATTTTTACACGGTGTCAACCTGTTACAGTCGATGTGATATTGGGCGACACACTGTAGCTATTATGGACACTCACAGTGCTAAGAAATAAGTCAACCTAGCATTGTTAACAAAGGCTTTGTCTACCTAGGCTTAAAAAGTCTGTTTGCGGCGAAATACTCGGAAGATGTTGGCAGGTAACTCAACGGGTACATAGGCGCTAACAGCAGAGCTGTGTGGACAGCATAGGGCACAGTTAGACATATAGTACGCTCTGGCCATCCACTGCACCTGATTTTCTCCCAGTTGTCTCGACTTTGTCTTGCCACTGGACCAAGATAAAACTCAGGAGAGAGAGTGTGGTTGACGATTAGCGCAACTCTTCCACACTATAAACCAACTTCAGCGCTAGTCATTTCTCAACCCATTTATTTACTTATCTTTACTAATTAAATATGAAGAGAACAAAGCGTGAATCAATCCTAGTTGGTTCATGGAATGTTCGGACACTTACGGATATCTCAGATGTAAACAGACCAGAAAGAAGAACAGCACTAATTGCTAAAGAATTGGCCCGTTATAATCTGGATATTGTTGCACTTAGTGAAACGCGGTTTGCAGATGAGGGTCAGTTGACAGAGAGAGGTGGAGGGTATACATTCTTCTGGATAGGACGTAAAAACACAGAGAGGCGTGAATCAGGTGTTGGTTTTGCTATAAAATCATCTCTGGTGCAGAAACTTCCAGGTCTGCCTCGAGGAATTAGCGATCGCTTGATGTCGTTGCGATTGAAAGTGAGCAAAAATAACTTTGCCACATTACTTTCTGCATATGCGCCGACAATGACAAATCCTGATGAGGAAAAGGATAAATTCTATGAAGAGTTAGATGCCGCTATATCTGGTATACCTCTATTAAATGCCGATTCGTCGAAGCTTCTCACTGATAAAAATGACATCTTAAATCGTTGGGCTGAACATTTTGAAGAAATCCTAAACAAACCATCAGTAATAAATGAAGAAGTCATAAACAGAATACCACAACTTAGGATAAGAGAAGAACTAGATGTACCCCCAAGCAGTCAAGAGGTTATTATAGCGATTAAATGGTCTTTTCAATTTACGTCGTCTAAAAGCAAACACGAAAACTAAATCTAGTACTGTTAGAGAATTACTTTATGCTGACGACTGTGCATTGTATGCTGACTCTGTCGTAAACATGCAGAGCACCATAGACCGCTTCTCAAAGGCCTGCAACAACTTTGGTCTCACTATTAACACCAAAAAAACAGAAGTCATGCACCAAGCAACATCAAATAGCCAACATACTGCTACTTCCATCATCGTCAATCAGGAAAAACTGCAGGTAGTCGACAATTTTACTTACCTTGGAAGCACTCTCTCTCGCGATGTCAACATTGATGTGGAAATTAACAATAGACTGGCAAAAGCTAGTGCTGTATTTGGCAGATTACGCAAAAATGTATGGGACAGAAGAGGTATAAGAACAACCACCAAACTACAAGTATATCATGCTGCTGTTATACAAACCTTACTATACGCCTGCGAAACGTGGACAGTGTATGCTAGACATGCAAGAAAGTTAAATCATTTCCATCTTACCTGCCTACGTAAATTACTAAACATCCATTGGTGGGACAAAGTACCAGACTACGAGGTCTTGGAAAAATCAACCTCAATAAGCATCCACACAATACTTATGAAGGCGCAGGCACGCTGGGCAGGCCATCTTGTGCGTATGGAGAACTCGCGTTTGCCAAAACAAATATATTATGGAGAACTCAAGGCAGGATTTCGAAAAGCTGGTGGACATAAAAAGCGTTTCAAAGACACGCTCAAGTCATCCTTGAAACATCTTAACATTGACGTAGGCGCTTGGGAGAGCCTCGCTCAGGATAGAACAGCATGGCGTTACAGCATTAGAACGGGAGCACTAGCGGCAGAAGAATTCAGACAAGAAACTGCAAGACAGAAGCGGACACGTAGAAAAGAAAAAACATCTCAACCTCACACAGATACCTTCTATTGTTGTCAATTCTGTAAAAGAACATTTTGTGCGCGCATTGGACTTGCTAGTCATTTAAAAACGCACTATTAACTTTATTATTTTATTATTTATTGTTATTATTATTATGGTTGAGTTTTTGGTCATCGTCGATCACGACGGACGAACATCATCAGACAAAAGGAGCAGTTGCCGGAGTACATGCTCTGCGGACGACATCTGTTCTGTCAGATACAGGCTCACGTTCTCTTCTAATTAGAAAACACCCACTTCGAGAAGGGTCTTCTAAGGGAAGGTCAGAAAAGAGAGGAGCAAGATGGAAAGTAGACTGAAGCAGATTGAATAATGTCAACATTGGGTATTGGAATTTTTCTAGCACTTTTCAGCACGTCCTGGAATAGTTAACATACGATTTTGATGTAATGCTTCTACAAGAGACATAGGCTAAACAATGATCATTTCAAGGCTTAGTGAGCTATGTTAAGCCGGCATGCCCAAGACATTATGGTGAGGTGATCCTCGTGCAACGTGGCATGCTACACTGTCTGCTCAACCAGACATCTTGGGATAATGGAGTAGCAGGGAGTACAGATCATAATTCGTGGACGAAGATGGAATATTATTAATATATATTCCCCATCAAGGCCAGCACCGTGCAGTGGTGATGGGGCTTAGTTCAGCCATCAGGGGCTGGAAACTAAGACTGGTCGGGCAGTCCCATTCAAGCAGGACCATAGTCCTGCCCAAGTAAGCAGAGTGCTGAAGACGGAGGCATCCAGCCAAAAGGCGCACAGATAATCAGGATGCCACGCACAAAACACAATGGAAACATGTCTGTATCTATAAAAAGTTATGGTGCCTGCCCTGTGGCGGACGATCAGGCAGGGACGGTGCCAGGCCCTATACCTCGACAGGGCCCAACCTCAGTTACTGAAAGTCCTTCTCAATTGCCTCGAGGAGCCAGGAGGCAAGGGAATAGAGCTACTGGCCAAACAAACTTTAAACGACCAATAAAAATAATGCACTGGAATGCTGAGGGTGTCAACAGTAAAAGAGATGGATACAGCAAAAAATTGGAACTTGAAAATGTCCTCAGTGAAGAACAAGTTAATATATGCTGTATCCAAGAAACACACCTCAGCAGCGACATAGGCTTCAAAATCAGAGGCTACCAGTGCTGCCGATCTGACCGAAAGGACAGGCGAAAGGGTGGAATTCTGACACTTGTTAAAAACACTATCAGCGCATGTCAGCTGGAAGTATATATGGAAGGGGCAGAATACCAGATGCTCCACCTAAAAACAGACAGTGCAGAATTCCATCTCCTGAACTACTACTGCCCAAATGATAAACCATTGGCACTAGACACAATTCCAGATAAAGAGAGACTTATGGTGTGTGGTGACTTCAACAGCCACTCTCAGAGCTGGGGCTACGATCATATCGACAAGAGAGGTGAGGAACTTGAGAGCTGGCAGGATGAAAATAATCTCATCCTTATTAACCAGCCAGCTGACTCACCAACCTTCTACTCGAGAGCATGGCACACCACCTCTACACCAGATCTGGCATTCCACTCACCAGGCCTGGAATGGAACATCACACGTGTCGTTGGAAAGCAGCTTGGGGGTAGTGACCACAGACCAGTATTTCTGGAAATCCACAATGAATTTACCAAGGACAGCAGCACGTTCACTAGGTGGAACTATAAGAGGGCAGACTAGTTAATGTACCCCATCATTTAACCAGTGTTCTAACTAAGGACATGAAAGTGGACAAAGACATCAATAGAGCAGTGAGTGAATTTAATAGATGTATACTACATGCTGCTAGTAAAACCATACCCAGGGGGGCACGCAAAAACTACAAACCCTACTGGAATGATGAACTGGAAAAGCTGCAAAATGAGATGGAAACATCTAGACAGCAGGCTGAGAACAGACCTAGCCAAGAACATCACAACAAATATCAGCAAACAAAGGCTAAATTTCAAAGAGCCAAGTTACAAGTCAGATGGAGCAACTGGAAAGAAAAAACAGAGTCGCTGAACCTAGAAAGAGATACTAGGAAATTATGGAAACTTGTAAAACAACTAAATGATGAAGGTACAGGGAGAAATACCAGGATCACACTTTATAAAGATAGAAACATTTTAACAGGTAAACATGCAGATGATTACTTTGCAGATTCCTTTGCAGAAGACAATAACGTCAAAGTTAGCCCAGACAAACAACAGGAGGTTCGAGAGAACCAGCAAAACATTGGACAAGGAGAACCTATACCTGAAGTCATGGAGGCACCAATCACAATGAGAGAACTGGAGCATGAAATATCCAAATTGAAAATGAAAAAGTCCCCTGGAGCTGATGGAGTGTCCAATGAAATGATTAGAAACCTGGGAATTGCAGCAAGAGCTAAGCTACTGCAGATCTTTAACACAAGCTGGTCCACAGGTAATGTACCACAGGCGTGGAGAGAAGCAATAATGATACCACTCCTCAAATCAGGAAAAGATGGCAACACAGTCTCACAAGCTGTCTATGCAAAACAATGGAACGCATTATCAATCTTAGGATGCAGTGGTACCTTGAAAGTGAAAACCTTCTGGTATCCCAGCAAGCAGGTTTCAGACAGTGCTACTCTACTGAAGATCAGGCAACCTACCTCTCCCAAGAGATTGAGGATGCCTTCCAAGATAAGAAACTGGTACTAGCAGCATGGATAGACCTCAGAAAAGCATTTGATAAGGTCTGGAAAGAAGGGCTCCTAAAGAAATTGCGAAATAGCTCAAGAATGTACAAATGGGTAAAAGCATACCTGCATAATAGAAGAGCCAGGGTACAATTAGATGGTCGCAAGAGCAAGAAAGTTCTACTGCGTCATGGAGTCCCCCAGGGAGGAGTCCTGTCACCCACACTTTTCTTGGTTTACATCAATGACCTAGTTGCTGAACTACCACATGGGATCAAAGTGGCAATGTATGCTGACGATCTGGTGATCTGGTGCACGGAAGAACATGCGACAGTGGCCACTAAACAAATACAAAGAGTTATCGATGCCCTAACCTTATGGGCTAATAGATGGTGCGTCAGCATTAACACAGATAAGTGCAGCACTACACTTTTTACCCTCTCACCAAAACAAAAAGCCGTTCATATCAAAATAGATGGAGAGCTCTTGAAAGAAGACAAACAACCCACATACCTCGGAGTTACTTTTGATGATAAACTGACATGGAAGCAGCACATAAACAAAGCAACAACAAAAGCCAGGAGGAAGTTAGCTATCCTGAGAAAACTAAGTGGAACCACATGGGCAGCCAGTGGGAATATACTCAGTAAAGTTTACCAACAAGGCATAAGACCACACCTGGAATATGGTTCAGCTGAGTGGTGTCCTGCATCAAACACCACATTACAAGATCTAGATAAAGTGCAAAACCAGGCACTTAGAATAATGTTGGGAGCAATGAAATCAACACCCATAGCAGAGATGCAGAAAATGGGAAGAATGCAAACACTTAGTGAACGCAGAGACACAAAAGTACTAATTCAGGCAGAAATGTTTCAGTGTATGCCAAGTCATCCAATGAAGGAAAGATTCCAAAATCTAGCAATGGGGCGACTGAAAAGAAGCAGCTTTATCCATCAAGCTAAACGACTCCGCAGACAACTTACAGACCTACCTGAAGTTGACAGCCCCTTAAGGCCTGTACCAGAACAAACCCCGTGGAGTGAAAGACATGGAATGCCAATATACATTCAGACCCATGTGAAAGGAATACTAAGCGAGGCGAACAGAACAGTGTGCAGCGAAGGACAGTCACCCTCAGTTTCCTGGATGAGGAATATCCACAAGATATATGGGTCAGAGTATACACAGATGGGTCAGCACAGAATGCCGTGAGGAATGGAGGTGCAGGTGTATATATAGAATATCCACACAAGCCTAGAGATAAAATCAGAACACCGACAGGAAAATTCTGCAATAATTATGATGCAGAAATCCAGGCAATTATTGTGGCAGCTAAAAAATTGCTAAACTCCAACTCTGACCTACAGCTTGTGGTATTCCTGACAGATGCAAGGTCAGTGCTTCAAGCTCTCCAGTCTGGAAAACTAACAGACTTGAAAAAACTACTTAGCGAATTGTCTTACCAGTATAGGGTAACCATGCAGTGGATACCCTCTCACTGTGGAATACCAGGAAATGAAAAAGCAGACCAACTGGCTAAGGAAGGTGCTGCCGAAGACCAACCAGATATACCAATCACCTACCATCAGAAAAAACAGATGATCTAGTCAATAAGAAAGCCACAAACACCAACACACGATGACTATCATATTATGAACAGACCAGAACAAGTTATAATTCTACGTCTCAGAACAGGACACAACCGACTCCGCAGTCACATGTATATAAAGTTCAAGATTGGCAACACGGCCATGTGTACATGTGGACAGGCAGCACAGAGTGCCAAACATATACTTCAAGAGTGTTCTGAGCATGAAACGCTGAGGCAGACATATTGGCCAGAGGAAACAACACTGGAATCAAAACTCTATGGGTCACTGTATGAGCTACAAAAGACAGTGAGTTTTATTAAGGAGACAGAATTACAGATATAGACATGTTTCAAGTGAACGAAAGAAGAAGAAGAAGAATTAATATATATTTCGAAACTGTTCCCACATGAAGCCTGAAATTTTCTCAATGAGTTGGAAGACCTCACAGGAGATTTTCTATTAGTGTGGGAGACTTCAATTCTTGTGACAGAAAGACCAGGTCAGCTACCAAAGAGACAGACTCAGATTCAAACATTGATCGTGCACTGGTGTTGTGTCATGGTGAAATGGAAACGACCTGGGTGGCAATGGCTTACCATGGTAGTGACCACCTACCCTGCTTAGTGATGATGATGTTCCTCCTTCGCAAGCGAAGATGAGCATGGCATGAAAAAAACACATTAAATGCGATGGGAAAAAAAATTATTATTAAAATTGGTAATTAACTAATTTGGTTTGTGAGTTCATAGATGCCCGATGAGTTTGATTCGTGCACGGAAAGTTCTATTGCAATAACAATCACAAAAGGGCAGAACTGTAGAAATAACAAGAGACAACATACCTTTAAATATAGGTGCAACGAAGAGTTGATCTTGAGCAAGTTGTGCAACTGGCATGATAAAGAAATACAATGAGGATAAACATAGGACAACCCCATGGTGGACTGAAGAGATAAAGATTCTGCATGGGTAAAGAATAAGCAAAGTGTCAGGGAGTGGCAACATAAGAGACTACAGACACAAATCACCATGTAAAGCAAAAAAAGAGTCAGAGATTTCTATGAGGAAGACTACTGAAGCCTTTAAACAAATCGTAAAGGAAACCAAGAAACTCTGGGATAATTTTGCACAAGATGTTGCATCCAACAGTGCCCTATACAAATTTACACAAGGCAATGAATCGAAAAATGGACACAAAATTAAACTTGTGCTTGAGGGATGAGTTGTGGCTTATACTAATCACAGATGATCAGAAGGGCAATGCTTTTTTCAGCAGATACCTCCAACAATCAGATCAGAACAATATTGATGAATGTAAGACTATAGTGGCCACTTTAACAGCATCGCTGGTAACAAGCAATGAAGTGAAGGAATGAAGTGAAACAATTGCAATGAAGCAATGAACTGGTCTCATTGAAGGATGTAAAAGAGACCATAAAGAGAACAACAGATGGTGCACCAGAACACGACGGAATACGCTGCAGCCTCCTGAAAGATATTACGACCGGCTTAAAACATTGTGATGTTCTGTGGACAGCAATCCTCCACTGTTGTTGCAACATATCAGAAGGGAAATAAAGATCAGGCAAATAAAATATTGTGGTCACATTAAAAGACATGACACCTTATTGAACACCTTACTTGAGGGCAAAGTCAAAGGGAGACGAGCAAGAGGTAGGCAGAGAGTAACATCACACGATGGACAGGTTACAGTCTAGCAGAATGCACCACCAAGACAAGAGACAGGATGCTGGAGATCAGTTGCAGCCAACCTTCGTTGCGGAGACGGCACTTAATGATGATGATGATCAGAAGGTGCCATTACTCTCAATATTATTAGACTTTTATGAGATTTAGTTATGAAATAGTCAACATGTTCTTTTAAGAACAGATTGCAATATAATTTCATGCCAAGTAACACATTTTGGGTATTCCATTGTTCTCAACTTCCCATAAATAGCCGTATTTTTTACTGGTTTTTTCCAAGATTTACGGCAGTATGGGCGTACATCAGCATTTACCTGTTTTTACGTGAATTTCTGCAGTTCTCTACGTTTTGGGGTTTCTTTTACTAAATTTAGTGGTGACACTTTTTTTCCATATATTTTAGTGGCAATAGTGATTTGTGCTGTTTTTATTTATTATTTGGAAATAGTGGCTTTTGCTGGGTGCTGGTCTTGGGGTGTAGTGTTGGCGGCAGCACTATTTTCAACGCATTTCCAGTACTTTAATTATTCTCTGTGCTGGGGAATTATTTTTATACCGAACTTCAGAAATTTCTGTCCACGTGCATTGACAGTGTATCTACAGTACACATGTATTTTGTATCTAGGCCTATACAATACTATCTATACATTATTGTTTAATTTATATTGTAAGTTTTTGTGTGCCTCATAGGTAGTGTAGTAGGACTGTAGGTAGGCCTAAGTTAAATAATATAATATGTAGGCCTAAAGTTAAATAATAGAATATATAGGTCTAATCGGATCTTTAGATTTCTCTTTGCATAATACTTTTTTTTGATAATTTGTATGGCATAAAAAAGTAAATCTGCTGCTGGAAAATACAGAACAACAAATACAATGTATATATATATCATTGTGTATTTGTTCAGTCACATATGATGCTGGTAATAACATTAGGCTAAGCTTTATTTACGGCATATAGACATATTGGCGCAAATTTGATTGCGTCCACCGTTGTAACATTTGTAGTGTTAGATAAGTTGCATAAAATTATAGATTTTTGTAAATGGAGGTTAAAAGGATTATAATTAGTTTTTAGATTTTTTAGGAGGGGAGAAGGGTTAGAATCAGTGTTTAGATAAAAAAAAATGTGAATTTAAAAAGGCGTGAATCAATATGATTTATAGCACAACGGTGGACGCAATCAAATTTTTACATTATATTTTATATATATTAGATTTGTAATAAACTATATATTTTACTTTATTAAATAATAATATTAGGTGACAGATCTGTCTGTGACGGCTGAGGCTCCGAACTCGATCCCAGCAAATGACAGGCTGTAGCAAACTATTGAACTTATTTAGAATTGTCTAGATAATAATCATCATCACCATCAAGTGCCACCTCCGCAACGAAGGTCGGCTGCAACATCCTCCGCCTCTTGTTTTGGTGGTGCACTCTGATAGACTGTAACAAGTCAATCTTGTAATGTTACTCTCTCACTTGTATCTCTGTCTACCTCTTGCCAATCTTGTTTGCTTCCCTTTGACTTTCGTTCAAGTAATGTCTTCAATAAGGTATCATGTCTTTTAATGTGTCCAAAATATTTTATTTGCCTGATCTTTATTTCTCTTAGTAATTCTTTCTTCATATTGTTTTTAGCACCTCTTTATTTGTTTTATTCTCTTTCCATTATGTCCTCCCTATTCTTCTATATACCCACATCTCAAAAACATCAATTCTGTCTTCCAGTTGTTTATTTAGTGTCCATGTTGCTGAGCCATACATTAATATAGAATAGATATAGCATTTTATACTTCTCATTTTTAACTTGTTTGTAATTTGTTTAGATGTTACAATTTTCCTCATGTCATTGAAGGTACTTTTAACCATTCCTACTCTCTTTTTAACTTCTGTTTCACATCTGCCATCAATTGTGGCTATGTGTCCTTTTTTGTAAAAGGTAAATGTAAATCATGAAATTTACACTTAAATAACTTATAATGAAATAACACTTTAACTTACCCTGCACAAACAACTAAAGTTTCAAAAACAAGTGCGGATAATTGTACTATCTATCTATTCTATCTATACGCTGTGTCCCTTGTTTGCCTTGCAGCGTCAGGGTGGAAGAGTTCTCTGGAGATGACCTTCTTGTGCGCTGTTTGTAAGCTTGTTCCTGTGGCTTCTTTGATTTCTGTGATCCATCTTTTACATGGTCTGCCTCTGGCTTTATAACCGTTATGTCTATGTGTCATGGCTATTTGTGGCATGCTATATGTCGGTAGTCTGGAAGCGTGTGAAAACCACTTGATCTGTTGTCTTTTGATGTGTTCCAATAATGGTATTGTTTTGGTTATCTGTCTGATGTTATCGTTTCTAATTCTATTTCTTAATGACACTCCAAGTATTCTTCATAGACATGTCATTTCTGTTGTCACTATTTTTCTTTTGTCTTGTGCTGTCATTGTCCCGGTTTGGCACTGGTAGCATAGTGATGGAATAATAATAGTCTTGTATAATGCAACGATAATTGTTTTATAGGGTTTTAAAAATAAAAAACTGCTTATTACGTTGAGCAACATGCCCTGACAGCAAGGTCGCAGATAGGAGGGGAGAGTTCACACACCCTCCCAGCAAAACAGAATATAAATTTGAGCAGGTTACTGTTTATAAACACAGCCAAAATCGGGTGGCACTAAATCGAAGGAACTTTTTTTTTGTGGTGTGTGTGGAGGCCACCTCAGCATTGTGTATGGTTTTTTATATTCAATTATGGTTTTTCATAACTTTTTGTATGCTTGAAAAAACATTGAAAAGTCATAGAGGATTGACTTCGCTGGACTCAGTTTTCCATATGTACTGATCCCTATCAACGAAGCGGCACGCCGCCTGCCAAGAGTATCACTCATAGCACATAACTGTGTAGCTTCAAGTGATAATTCACAGGGATCTCGGAAAATTCCACCTTGTACACAAGAAGATACGAGTGGGATTCGAACCCATGACCTCTTGAACACAAGGCGAACACCTTAACCACTACACTAGGGAGATCCCCAATTTTGTATGGTTTTTAGTCCCAACTGGTTGACAGCAATGGTATTCTATAAACTTGATCACTTTAATTCTTGTCATGTGATTGTTTAGCAAGAACCAAGTGATAGCAGCTTTCTTCTGGTTGATAATTGTGTTAGATCAAACATTGAGGTTTAATGTGATCTAGTTTTATTATTTTTCAAGTCTGTTGCAATCCCTACATGTACACCCCCAGAATCTTTTAAATAACAATTGAAGCATATCCTACATAGGACATTGCTATTCAACAATAATATAATTTTTTGGCACCAATAATACATCAAATCATAACACTAGTACTATATAGAAGATTGGCTTTCAAACCATGCGCAAGTTTAGTTCATGAGCCGTGCCCACTAGCTACTCTACCAATGTGCCAACAGAATCTATTTGCATTTGTAAAAGATAACATTTTTTCCTGTGCGGTCAATTGCTCTATAGTTATCATTGGCATTAACCTACCGATTAAGTTGAAAACTTACAGAGCAGTGGTACTGCTAGTGCCGTTATACGCTAGTGAAACATGGACTGTGTATAGACATCATCTGAGGAAACTCAATTACTTTCACACAACTTATCACATAACTTACAAGTTATGAACATCAGATGGCAAGACAAGATTCCGAATACCACAGTCCTTGACAGATCTGGTATCCCTAGCATTGACACTATTTTGATGTAGACATAGATTCATTCAGCCGGTCATCTGGTACATATGCCAGATCATCGCCTGCCAAAGATACTTCTCTATGGTGAGCTAGAGAAGAGTACACAATCTCAAGGTGGCTAAAAGAAGTGCTACAAAATCTTGTTATTGTGTTGTGTTGTTCGTCCATCACTAGTGATGATGACCATTTGTTACATCCACTTTTGAAAATTCAATTTTATGTCGTTGATTATGAGTTCGTAGATGGCTAATGAGCCCTATTCGAGCTGTAAATGTCCTTGGACAGTTCGGACATGGAATGACGACTGTAGACGGATCTTGGTCTATCCGTGACTTTCTAGCTGCTCTCCGCTGTTGAGCAGCTGCAATTCTCTTCTTTTCACAAGATGATGCACTATTTTTTATTTTAGAACGCCATGTACATCTATTTTGTGCAAGTTCTTCCCATGTATCGTGGTCTATTTTAAAGGCTTTCAGTGAGTTCTTTAACGAGTCCTTGTAGTGATTCCTTTGGCCACCTTGACATCGTATACCCTTCTCTAGCTCACCATAGAGAAGTATCTTTGGCAGATGATGGTCTGGCATACGCACCAAATGACCTGCCCAACGAATCTGTGTCTGCATCAGGATCGTGTCAATGCTTGGGATACCAGCTCTATCAAGGACAGTGATATCTGGAATCTTGTCTTGCCATCTGATGTTCATAACTTTTCTGAGACAATTTGTATGAAAATGATTGAGTTTTTTCACATGACGTCTATACACAGTCCATGTTTCACTAGCGTATAACAGCACTGGAAGTACCACTGTTCTGTAAACTTTCAGCTTACTCTGTAGGTTAATGCCATTTCTATGCCAAACATTTGCGTACAATCTGCCGAAAGTACTGCTTGCTCTGGCGATCCTTTTATACACTTCATCATCAACGTTGGCATTTTGTGATAACGTACTGCCTAGATATGTGAATCTATTCACAACTTTCAGTGCTACACCATTTACCTTTATGCAGGGCTCGAGATAGCTTTTGCCAAGTGCTGGTTGTAACATGACTTCTGTTTTCTCTGTGTTAATGGTAAGACCAAAGTTGGTACAGGCTTTGGAGAATCTGTCTATAATACATTGTAGATCAGCCTCAGAGTTTTCGTTAAACACCTCAATGACAGCTTTGAAATAGACTAATATACACTGGAAGAACTTGAATAAAATAAATCTACATAGTGCTCTACAGTAAAACAGGGTGAATCATCTTGTGAAAAGAGGAGAAATGCAGAAGTTCAAGAGCTGAGAGTAGCCAGAAAGTGGCAACAGGGGTCTTTCTCGAGTAGCATGAGCATATTCTGAGATATATTCACACAAATTCTATTCAAGCACACTAACTCTCAAAATCTTCCATAACTTAACTGCATTACATGCTATGACATTACGTCTGCACTGTTTTCTTACACATCATACCTTATGTACTAAAATAGCTTATACATGAACTCACCTTTCAGTCTGAAAACTTGTCTCTCTATCCCATAGGGGAGGAATTGGCTTGTTTTGTGCTAGAAGGTCCGATACCTGCATATTAAAGTTTGATATCACTGTTTCAGGACTTTGTGTGTTTAATTTAAGTATTACTGTGTTATAAACAGTATGAATCTCAGTGTTAGAACATTTAATTGTATACTAGTCCTACCAACGGAGATGTAAGGTGACTCCTTCATTCCACTAACCTGCAGGACACCTAAAAAGGCAGAGGTGGAGTTCCCGCTTAGCCCCTTGTTACATGAAGTCGCATCAGGTAGACTATGGATAGAAGCGGCAAGCAGCTGAGAAGTTGTTTCAGAACTGGTCACTGCTTTAACTGTGCTAGGTAGAGGATGCCATTATAGGCAAAATTCTTGATTAGAAACTAGCATCACAGCACATGGGACATTCTCATAAATGCTCCGCTCTCCGATCCAACAGCCATCCCAGTGCATACACTGTAGACCCATAGTCCTGGTCAGGTGTTGATTACATGATTATAGGAACAATAGCTAGGACAACCTGTCCAGTATGGCAACTGCCCCCACAGAAAAAAACTGCAACCTAGTGTGAATATTAATGCAAAGCAAGTATCATGTCCAAACACAATAATTCTGTTATCATGAACATCAAGGGGAGTTCAAAAACTGTCTCGTTCAGTAGGGAGCAGCATGTGGTACAGATGCATCCAGACCAACATCCGGCTACTGTAGGCAACACATAAAATAAGTCTATAGTTATTGGAATATGGAACGTGAGAACACTCATGCAAGTTGGTAAAAATAAAATGAAGAAAATAAATAACAATATCTTAGGATTATGTGAAAGAAGATAGATTGGTGCATATGAAAGTAAAAAAAAAGGAAGTAAAGTAACCCATAGCATTTATTAATGCTGTTAGAGGTGTGAGATGTTAGCGATCTCATATTTCAGAGGCTCTAGAAATGAGGGCGGTAGCCATCTCCTCTTCCTCGCAGTCTTTACTTCCCGGAATAATCCGGTACCCATTAAAGGCTGGGTTGAGCTGGGAGCCGTTGCAATCTGAAAAACATTTCCACCTCAACTGGGGAATGAACTCAGGACCACTCATACACAAAGCCAGTGAAAGATATGAAAGATACTTGGACGACTATAGAATTTATTCAAGGGACAGAAACATGAGAAAGGTGTGTGTATAATTTTGGATAAAAAAGTGGAATATCATGTGACAATATCAGATAAGATTTTGCTAGTCAGATTAAATGGTAAATTAGTCAATATTAATATCATACAAGTCTATGCAGCAACTGCAGACAGTACAGAAGAAGAAAGTTATAATTTTTACAAACAACCTAACATGACTCTAGCACAATGTAATAAACGGAAATTAACTATGGTATTAGGATATTTTAACACCAAGGTTGAAGAAAAAGGAGATGTTACTGATGGATATGGACGTGGAGAGATAAATTATAGAGAGAAACTTACTGAATACAATGGAGGGTACAAAACATGATCATTGGAAACACCTTCTTTCAGCAACCCCATAGACATCTTTGGATGTGAAGAAGTCAGGGAAATGACTATAGCAATAAAATCAACTACATATTAATATGCAAGCGATTTTAAAACAACTTGCTGTCTGTGACCACAAGACAAGGAGCAGATTGCAATAGTGACCATGTCCCAGTAATAGTAAAATTATGAATAAAATTGAAGAAATTAAAGAAATTCCCAAGAAATACTAAGCTAGATCTGACAACGCTCGAGTCAAATAAAGAAATGAATGAAAGATACACCATTGTTGTACAATGCTGCAGAAAAGATAAGCAGTATAGATGAAAAATGGCAAATGCTAAAAGAATCAATTCAACAAGCATCAAAAGACATAATACTAGAAATAAAGAGGACAGTATAGAAGAAATGGATGACAGAGGAAATTTTACGGTTGATGGACACAAGAATAAGAAACAAACAAAATTGAGATGTATATAAAAGAATATATCAAGTGACATTCTTTCCAGAACATTGTCTTCGTTGTGGTGACTCTGAATGCCTCTTTGTCCTGGGCAAGCAGGCCTGAAGTGACCAGAGACATATGCATATATTCTTCGATGTTGCTGGTCCACCATCTTCTTGGTCTTTCTATTCTTTTCTTGCAAGGCACTCTGCCCTCTAGAATCAGCCTTTCAATGCCATCATGTCATTTTAAGTATCCAAAATACTGTAGCTTCCTTCTTATGATGATATTTAGAAGCCACCCTTCATTTAGTATCAGTAATTCCAAAACTGCTAATGTTACCATCTTTTATTTTTCCGGTTGCAACATACGGCTGTGAAACATGGACCCTAAGTAAAACAGCGGCAAAGAAGATCAACGCGTTCGAGCTGAAATGCTACAGAAAGATACTTAGAATATCATGAAAGGAAAAAATCAGAAAATCAGATATTATAAACACATTGAAGATTCCAGAGTGTTGGTTACTAAACACAATAACAAAAAGAAAACTACGCCTGTTTGGTTATATAAAGAGATACAACTGTTTAGAAAGACAAATAATGGAGGGAAGAGTACCTGGGTAGAGGAGAAAGGGCAGACCAAGAAGATGATGGACTGACGACATTAAATATAACATGAATACATCGCTAGAAAATGCAAGCCACATTGCCCAAGACAGAGAGTTCATTGGGAAGACAATGTTCTGGAAGGAATACGTCACATAAATGTCAAAACTTCAATGTTCTTTTCCTCTGTCCATGATATTCGTAGGAACTTTCTGTAGCACTTAATTTCAAATGAATTTATTCTTTATTTTTGGATTTTTTACTTTATTTTTGGATATTGTCTTATTTGAATTCCAAATGTCACATCCTTATGTTATTACTGGGAAAACACATGATCTTAAAAGGGTTACTTTAGTGCAGTTATTACTGCTTTGCCATAGCTTTCTCATTTGTGCTAATTTGAGCGTTGCAATTATGAGTCTTCTTCTAATCTTTGATTGAACAATCTCTGGAACTGTTTATATTCGCTCTCAGACATTCAAATTAGTTTACACATTCTAGTTCTATATTGTCTATGCTGATTATTGGTTTGATCTTTTGATATTTGTTTTGTCTGTTGTCATAATTTTTGTTTTCTGTGTGTTTAGATATAGATTTTGGATCTCGCTGTTTTTCTTTGTTGTGATTAGCTGTTTCAGTTCCTCAGGATGTGCAGTAAGGAGGACTGTCATCTGCATATCTTATTTCTGGAATCTTGTACCAACCGACAAAAAATGTTAGAAAGAGAAAGGAGCATGCCTTAATGATAATTGCAAGGAACTTGAGAAACAAAGAGAAGACACACAGTATATACTCACTAAAATATGTGAACTAACAGGAATTAGAAAGCAGTCAACATATAGTTATTGAAAACAAAAAAAATGGTAAAATAATAATGGAAAATAAGAGAAAAGGAAAATAATAAACAGATGGTTAGACTATATAAAAGAATTGTATGATGACAGCAGCAGATCATAAACATGCACGCCCAACATGAGGAACCATAAATATTAAATGCAGAATTATAGAACGCAATACAACATATGAAAAAAATAAATTCTCAGGGCCAGGTAACATCAGCACGGAATAAATTGAAGCTGTTGTTGAATTGGATATAAAAGTTATTGAATAAAATTGCTGAATTACATCTACATAACAGTCAGTATATATCTGAAGATCTCTTGAAATCTATCTTCATAGCTCTACCAGAGCAACTTGGTGTCATAGATTGTGGAGAACATTGCACAAGTAGTTTAAAGAGCCATGTGACAAAAATTATGCAATGAATTGTAATAAGAATAAGAAGTAAAATCAAATCATAAATTTGATATGAGTAATAAAGATATGTAGTTGTATAATGAATATCAACATACTAGGTCTATGTGAGATGAGATGGCTGGGAGCAGGTAGCATAGTATCAAAAGATCTTAGAATAATATACTCAGGAGGAGAACAACATAGGAACGGTGTGGGGGTAATATTGGACAAGCAGAGTGTGAGATCTGTTATAGGATTCTGGAATATATCAGACAGAGTTCTATTAGTAAAACTAAAGGGGCAGCCTATTAATATAAATATCATCCAAGTTTATGCACCAACATCAGAGAGTACAGAAGAGGACATACAACAATTCTACAAGGACTTGAACACAGCTATGAAACAATGCAAATAGCACGAAGTAAATATTGTCACGGGCGATATGAACGCTAAGGTAGGGGACAGCCAAGACAATGATGTTACTGGCAGATTTGGATTAGGCACTAGAAACGAAAGAGGTGAGGTCCTGGTAGACTGGGCCAGAAATAATAATATGGTGATAGGAAATACATTCTTCTCTCATCACCCAAGACGGCTATGGACATGGAAAAGTCCAGATAATAAGACACACAATCAAATAGATTACATCATAATAAATAAAAGATTCCAAAATTCACTGAAGTCTGTTAAGACACGTCCAAGCGTTGATTGCAACAGTGACCATGTTCCAGTAGTGGGAAAGATTAATATTAGGTTAAAGATATTAAAAACTACAAGGGCAGATAACAAACCTAATGTGAATATGCTGACAAAGAATACAGAATTACAAGAACAGTATAACATAACAATTCAAAATAGGCACAATGCTATAGAAAAAATAGAAACCATTGAAGAACAGTGGACAATGTTAAAAGAATCATTGCAGCAAACATCTAAAGAGATCCTGCCACCTAAGAAACATCTAAATAAGAAAGGCTGGATGACAGAAGATATTTTGAATATGATGAAGCAAAGAAGTCAGATGAAGAATAACATCGAAGAATACAACACAATGAACAAAGAAATTAACATAAGTGCACTAAGGCTAAAGAGGATTGGTTAAACACAAAGTGCAGTGAAATAGAAAAACATCATAGAAATACAAGTGATACACATTTACAAATAAAGGAATTAACAGGCAGAGGGCAGGATCACAAGACTGGGTGTCTGAAATCTAAGCAGGGACACATATTAATAGGAGAAAATGAAGTCATGCACAGATGGGAAGAATATATTAAAGAATTGTACGAAGATAACAGAAATGATATTAACTTAAATTATAACAATGAAGGTCCAAGTATATTAAAATCAGAAGTAAAGGAAGCCATACAACACTTAATAAACAACAAATCATCGGGTCCAGACAAGATTACAAAAGAAGAATTAGAAGCCCTGGGAGATTATGGTCTTGAAATTATCACCAAAATATTAAATGACATCTACAACAGTGGCTATATTCCATCGGATTTTCTACAATCAATTTTCATAGTCTTGCCAAAGAAACCTGGTGCAGTAGATTGCGAAGACTACAGATTAATTAGTCTTATGAGATGACCATGATTCTACTACGAATAATAATGAGGCATATACGAGGAAAAATAAAACCAGACACAGCAGACGAACAATGCGGATTCGTAGAAGGAAAAGGCACAAGAAATGCCCTATATATAGTAGGAACATTAATGGAGAGGGCCATAGAAGTACAGCAAGACCTTTATCTGTGCTTCATAGATTACAGCAAAGCATTTGACAAGTTGAAGCATTCAGAGATTATAAAACTACTAGAAAATCTTAACGTTGATGGGAAAGATCTAAGAATAGTAAGAAATATGTATTGGAAACAAACAGCTGCGATGAGAGTTAACAACACTATAGGTAGATTTAAAAAGATAGAAATGGGTGTCAGACAAGGTTGTGTAATGTCACCGGACCTTTTCTCCCTGTATACAGAATACATTATGCGAAATATAGAAGATATGTCAGGAATAGAAGTGGGAGGATACAATATAAATAACTTGAGATATGCTGACAACACAGTACTGATTGCAGGAAGCGAACAAGAACTGCAAGCCTATTAGATAAAGTAGTGAAGGAAAGTGAAAACAAAGGCCTCAGTTTAAACAAGAAGAAAACAGAAATAATGGTTGTATCAAAGAGACATACACCACCAAGATGCAACATAATAATTAATAACACAAATATAGCACAAATTGAAAAAGTGAAATATCTTGGCACCCTGTTAACATCAGAAGGTAGATGCTCAAGTGAGATAAAGAGCCCAACAGCACAAGCCAAATGAGCATTCCAAAAAATGAGAACCATTTTTTGCAATGGAAATCTATCAATGCAGACCCGAATTCGGGTGCTGAGATGTTATATCGAACCAATTCTTTTTTATGGATGTGAAGCATGGACAAGAAAATTCAAAGTGAATTGGAGGCTACAGAAATGTGGTTTCTGAGAAGAATGATAAAATACCATGGACAGCCAAGAAAACTAATGCAGAGGTTCTCATTGATGCTGGCATAAAAAGATCAATCATATCAAACATTAGAGGCAGATAGTCAAGGTTTTTAGGGCATGTTCTGAGAAGAACACAGCTTGAACACTTAATAACCACTGGAAAGATCAAAGGGAGAAGAGATAGAGGTCAACAAAGAGAAAAGTTACTAGATGGGCTTGTATCGTGGCACGGTAGAAGCTCACCAACCGAGCTTATTGACAACACAAGAGACAGAGAGTCGTGAAGAACATGATCGCCAATGCCAGTCGGCATGGCACTTGATTGATTGATTGAGAAGGGAGGCACAAACACATAGCCTACATCTTAAGAACAAAAATAGAAAGAATGACGAAAGTAAACATAGATCTGTTTTTGACCTTTATTGACTTTACTAAGGCATTTGATAAGGTGAAACATGAATAAATAATTAGAATGTTGAAGAATTTAAACATTGATGGTAAAGATCTGAGAATAATAAGAAATATATATTGGCAACAAAGAGCAGCCATAAGAATCAATAAAAAATGGGAGCATTTCAACATATCACACAGAGGTTAGACATGACTGTGCAATATTTTGATTTGTTCAATGCATACAGTGAAATAATAATGAGGTTCATACAAGGTGTGTCAGTTTGAGGGGGTATTATAAACAACCTGTGATATGATGATGATACTGTTTTGATAGTCATGAAACACAATTACAAGAAATTATTAATATCATTACAAAAGAAAATCAAAACACATAAAATACTATTAGCCTGAATAGGAGAAAAACTGAAGTAATGCTAATATCAAAGAATAAATGACCTTCAGAATGCAACAATCTACCTAGCGAGTCGGTATATGATTTATTCTGTTCATAACAAGTAATTCGCTAAAATAAATTTCATGTGGAGAACATTCCAACAATGGCGGGCAGTGATGTTAACAACAAAAGCTATACTTCACAATTGAGATACCAGCCTCCAAAATACACAAACATCAATGGAGCACGAAAAATCAAAATACACAAACATCAATGGAGCATGAAAAATATCTAGCAAATTCACAGTAGAAACATTGAATATATCTGGTTTGTGGAAATAAAACAGAACTAATCGAAATAATGGAAAAGAAGAAAATACATAGGCCTATATGAAGAGAGGAAAAGCAGAAAGAAGAGCAAGGTGTAGACCTAGAGTACGCTGGATCGACAACATCAAAGAGACATTACATGAACACTAAATAACATTATCTGAAGCTGCCAGAAAAGCGAGAACAAGAACATTGTATCTCCCTTGACACCCATAAAGGGTAAAAGAAGAAGGAAGAAGAAGAAGAATGCAACATCATAGTAGATAGGATCAGTCTAAAGCAAGTCAACAGATTCCAATATTTAGGTACATTAATAACATCAGATTGAAGGTGTATTAAAGAAATCAAATGTAGAATTGCCCAGGCAAAAGCAACATTTCGCAAGATGAAGACCATCATATGTAATATATCTTTGTCAGTTGAGGTGAGAAAAAGCATTCTTAGAAGTTACCAGTATATAGAATCAATTCTGATGTATGGAAGTGAATTTGAGATACTCAGCAGAACAGTGAAAAATTATATTGAGGCAGTAGAGATTTGGATTTATAGAAGAATGTGGTTAAGAACACTATGGATAGTGCCTATGTGTTAAAGCCTATGTGTTTGAATATGTTTTATGGACAGATAAAAGCATAATGAAGATATCTTCAAAGAATTTAATTTAAAAAGAGAGCTGCTTACCCACTTCTGAGACAGTCCACATTTTCTGGACACATGAGAAAAGATGAAACCCACTGTAACAACAAGCTAGTTGAAGAGCAGGAGAGTAGAGGAAGCTCAAGAGAGAAAATTCTTGAGAGCCTAGCATGGTGGCATGGGAGAACATCGGCATCAGAAATTATTGACAGCACACAAAATAGAAAGATGTGGCAACCAATGCCATACGGCATGGACCATAAGTTGAAGACGTCTCTTGTACATTGATAAATAATTAACAAAGTCTATAACACACCTCCATTTAAGTGCACCCGTGAAACATGAAACAATCACACTATGAACCGCCTCATCATAGATAAATAGTAGCACAATGTATCTGTACTCACTGGCTCATATCATGAGAAATATACTTCATGAAAAAGCAGAAAAATTGGCAAAAAAATGAGGTAACCTCACTCAGTGCCATGTACCTCAAAGTTTCAGGGAAGCAAAGTCTCTGCTAAGACAATTTATGCAACTTTTAGTGAAGAGAACTAAATGAAAACAATAGCCATGAGCAAGAAAACATCAATAAATTGAATAAGTCATGATATTTTGACTGAGAAAAGGATCCTGCTGTCTAAAGTAATCGTACACTGAATCAACTTCAGCGACTGTTTGGCCTGCAGAGCAGAAATACAGACACTGGACATATATTATAGGACTGTCTCAGCTTCGCTGTTCACAATCTGACCCACAGGATCATCTCTGCAAACCAAATTGTTGGTAACTCACAACTTCCTAAAACAAACAGATCTATACATTACAAATATCAGACTGGATGTATAATGATTGACTGATGAAGAAGTGAATGTTAACACAAACATATTATTCATGACTTCTATTAAATAATTGAAAAGAATTAATTTGCCTGATAGTTACATTCATATAACAAACATCTTATTCAAATTATCTATAAACTCCATATATTTCTGCACATATAATAAGAAATATATTTTTCAAACAGAAACATACTCATGGCAGCCACATGGTATTATTTTATCCTGAATTTTATCTCACTGTTTTCATCCATCATAAGGATGCATTTTCTCAAAAGAAATTCATGTTTGAAGTTTAAGAGAGGTGTAAAACATCTAATACTGATTGGAATAAAATCTTCCCATGCATTATGAAATTACCTAATACAAAAATATGACTTACTGAATGTTTGAAATAAGAGTATTATAGTGTCATCTTCATATCTTCTATCCATCTTTTAGCTCCATGCAGAGAACAGTTCAGTCAACATATTTCATCTCTTCCTGTCTATTACTTCCACATTTCTTTACATGTCTTTCCCATCCATCATACAGGCTGTTTTTTTATTATAATTGAGCATAGAGAAATAGACTGCTTATATACAAACACCACCTTACATGAAACAGCACCGACAAATGACATTAGAGAGAGTGATGATTCCTTTTCCTTGACCAGAATTAATGAATTGGGTTTTGAATATGGTGTTACTAGAAATGGCGTCACTGGGAATAGAAGAATCGTTGCAAACCAAGAGGGAAAGGAACTGTCAGTTGTTGCCTAACTGTGGATAAATGAGGAAGCATTGAGGAGTTATAGAAAAAAATCAGTAGGTAGCAGATGGGATTTGAACCAGGTTTATTCAGGTAGCACCTTAACAGACCTGGTTCAAGTCCAGTCTACTACCTTCTGATTTTTGCCTAACTGTGAGACACCTCCTGTGTGCAATGATGATGATCTCCTGCAGGCTGTACAATTTCATGCAATATGATTTTTTATTCACATACCTTAGTCTCATAATCTTTGCCTTTCTCTATTTAGATTCAAGCCAAATTTCTGAGGGTTTAAGATTTATATAATCTTAAAAAACATTTAAAGGTAAAAATTATGAGGCATATTAATAAATTGATTTCATCACTTATGTTGATTTTTAAATTGAAATTATACATACTGATTATTTCTGTAAGAGTTTTTGGTAAAGTTTTTATTTGACTTTTAAAAAAAATTTACTTACATACCTCTTTACCACGTTTTATTATGGACAGAGGCAAGCCCACCTGTAATGCAACATTATAAGCATAACTAGAGCTTGCATGACCTTCCTTGATCTGATATAAAAATACTAGCTCATCCTCATTCATCACAGTATCAAAAGTCTGAAACAAACAATAAATCAGACACATATTATTCAAGTGACACATGTTTTTATAAGACATTATCTTCTTTATGAATGTCACAACCAAGGGCATGTTTAACACTTAAGATGTCTCTTATCCATGATCATTTTTGTGGTGGCTCTTTATTATTAGCAACCATGCCCACTATTTGTTTTTCATGCTGTTATGTCTCTTTATATTGCTTAAAAATCTCAGCTTTCTTGTTATACTTGTAAAATTGTTTAGGTGACAATTGTTTAGGTAACTCTCTTTGATGTTTAATGATCTTATCATTTCTTGATTTATATTTTTCACTGTCCAAGGTATTCTCAAAAATCCTGTTTTAGCACTCAAAGAAAGCAATTCTCTTTGCTATTAATTTATTAAATAATGAAAGGTAGAGCACCTGGAAGGAGGAGGAAAGGCAGACCAAGAAGACTTGGATTGATGACACTAAAGATAACAGGATAAGTCGTTGGAAAATGCAAGCTGCATGGCCAAAGATAGAGAAGGGTTCAGGGAGTTCATTGGGAAGATAACATTCTAGAGAGAATACATCACATGACATCACACTGAATTTATTAAGTGTTAAAGTTTCACAGCTGTAAATTGCTACTCAAAATATGTTTGCTATCATAGGATGTAATTTAGCTTTGCTGCTATTGCCTTGACAAAGTATTTTAATTTATTCTAATTTTGTTGTTACTTTTGCAATTGTTCTCTTCAACTGTGTTCAGGATTCTTTTGGTCTTGCTAGATCTTCAGGTCAGAACAGCTATTTCAATGTTTTTGTCTCAGTTCAGCCCAGTGTATCCATGTCTTGTCTCGCAATTTCTTTGTAATCTTGAAAGTTTTGGAGTATGTTTTCAGGAGTCTGTATTCCTTTTCCACATGGACATTCATTTGTGCAAGATGACTATAAAGGCTGCACTGGCCAGTTCTAAGCTGAAAAATGAATGTCTATTAAATTGGTGTATGGGAGTCTAATTTCTGATCAATATCCATATCTATCTTCTACTGTGATGCATAATAGTTGCGGATTAGTGTTTTGGCCTCACTGTATGACATAGGATAGCTGAATTGTTCCATTTTCCTCCTGCTATTGCCAGGGCATCAGCTCTCTCATTTCCATTGACACCACAATGGAATTCTTTTCTCTCTTTATTTCTGCTGCACAATCTGTTGAACTGCTTAAGTTCACACGCATGCACACACACACACACATATATTAAAAATGTATGACATCTTGTAGTTCGTGGTTCAGACAGATGGCTCATTAGGTGCCATTCTGAGTGGCATAGGTGATCATGGATCTGCACAACTCTCTATATCCAGTATTTTATCAGGATTGTTGATGACTCTGCAGGAGTTTGAGAACGAACGCAGAAGAAGAAGATCACATGAAATAACATCTCCAAATAGCAAATTGGATGTAATGGATCTCAAATCTTTTCTCTTACCACATGAAACTCTTGGACATACTGTTAAATGTCTACTTGGGGTTTATTTGTTTGAGAAGCTCAGAAATTACAAGCAATTAGTTTTTACTTCCTATGAGCAATGGGGAGGCTTATGAGCTTTCTTTCATACCCAAAAGACAACATCTTTCGGCTTGGTGGAATGCCTATTGGAGAAGCCTTCTACTCGGGGGGGGGGTACATGTTACAATATAGGCTGATAGTTTGGATCACCCATTGTTTGTCTATCCTCTGACAAGGCGGTGAGCTGTTCCTTATTACCATTCTTTGTGTCCCTAGGTCCCAGACCTAATTTCTTCCGTATAAGCAATGTTGAGTAACAGCGAAGGTTGAATTAGACTCGGGGTTGATACACTTTCCTGGATGAGGTGCTGCTTTGCCAAACACATCAGTGGTCTGGGATTTGAAGTGTGCATTTTACACGCACTGGCCTCTCTGTATGAGCCGTGTTGGGCAACGGCTGACAGTTGAGTTGGGCTATGTTTGAACTGTTGTTAGCGACTTGTGCCCCCTCTATATTGCCCACAGTATCCAGATTCCAAGTTTCAATGCTGATTTGGTCACACATTTTAACAATGCGCTCCCCGACATTTGCTCAATTCTTGTCCTGTGTGCATGGGGAGCTGTATTCAAAGCTTTCTTCCATACCCAGGAGTGCATGTTCAAGTTGACATATCCAATACCTGAGTCATAACTCCTACTTTGAATGGGGTCAATTGTGATGGGACATGAGGGCTTCTGTGCGTTCTCGAACATGAACAGCACTTCCGCCATTTGGTCTCGTGCTGGACTATTGTAGTTCCATTGCCACTGAATCGGTTAATGTACACTAGGCTGACCTCTAGTATGTTACCTTTTCCAGATTCAGTGTGTACTTGTAAGATACCGTATGTTAGGGACACTGACATTGGAGGGTTGACCCCTCCAATGGAGGGTTGACCCCTCCAATGTTTATGCTTTTTAACCTGGCCAACCCCATCGAGACCAGCACAGTGCAGAGGTGATAGGGCTTAGTTCAGCCATCAGGGGCTAGAAACTAAGACTGGTCGGGCAGTCCCACTCGAGCAGGACCAAAGTCCTGCCCAAGTAAGCAGAGTGCTGAAGACGAAGGCATCCAGCCAAAAGGCGCACAGATAATCAGGATGCCACGCACAAAACACAATGGAAACATGTCTACATCTATAAATAGTTATGGTGCCTGCCCTGTGGCGGACGTTCAGGCAGGGACGGTGCCGGGCCCTATACCTCGAAAGGGCCCAACCTTAGTTACTGGAAGTCCTTCTCAATTGCCCCAAGGAGCCAGGAGGCAAGGGAATAGAGCTACTGGCCAAACAAACAAACGACCAATAAAAATAATGCACTGGAATGCTGAGGGTGTCAACAGTAAAAGAGATGGATACAGCAAAAAATTGGAACTTAAAAATTTCCTCAGTGAAGAACAAGTTAGTATATGCTGTATCCAAGAAACACACCTCAGCAGCGACATAGCCTTCAAAATCAGAGGCTACCAGTGCTACCGGTCTGACAGAAAGGACAGGCGAAAGGGTGGAATTCTGACACTTGTTAAAAACAATATCAGCGCATGTCAGCTGGAAGTATATATGGAAGGGGCAGAATACCAGATGCTTCACCTAAAAACAGACAGTGCAGAATTCCATCTCCTGAACTACTACTGCCCAAATTATAAACCATTGGCACTAGACACAATTCCAGACAAAGAGAGACTTATGGTGTGTGGTGACTTCAACAGCCACTCTCAGAGCTGGGGCTATGATCATATCGACAAGAGAGGTGAGGAACTTGAGAGCTGGCAGGATGAAAATAATCTCATCCTTATTAACCAGCCAGCAGACTCGCCAACCTTCTACTCGAGAGCATGGCAACCTTCTACTCACCAGGCTTGGAATGGAACATCACACGTGTCGTTGGAAAGCAGCTTGGAGGTAGTGACCACAGACCAGTATTTCTGGAAATCCACAATGAATTTACCAAGGACAGCAGCACGCTCACTTGGTGGAACTATAAAAGGGCAGACTGGAAAATGTACCAGCATTTAACCAGTGTTCTCGCTAAGGACATGAACTTGGACAAAGACATCAATAGAGCAGTGAGTGAATTTAATAGATGTATACTACATGCTGCTAGTAAAACCATACCCAGGGGCGCACGCAAAAACTACAAACCCTACTGGAATGATGAACTGGAAAAGCTGCAAAATGAGATGGAAACATCTAGACAGCAGGCTGAGAACAGACCTAGCCAAGAACATCACAACAAATATCAGAAAACAAAGGCTAAATTTCAAAGAGCCAAGTTACAAGTCAGACGGAGCAACTGGAAAGAAAAAACAGAGTCACTGAACCTAGAAAGAGATACTAGGAAATTATGGAGACTTGTAAAACAACTAAATGATGAAGGTACAGGGAGAAATACCAGGATCACACTTTATAAAGATAGACACATTTTAACAGGTAAACATGCAGCTGATTACTTTGCAGAAGACAATAACGCCAAAGTCAGCCCAGACAAACAACAGGAGGTTCGAGAGAACCAGCAAAACATTGGACAAGGAGAACCTATACCTGAAGTCATGGAGGCACCAATCACAATGAGAGAACTGGAGCATGCAATATCCACATAGAAAATGAAAAAGTCCCCTGGAGCTGATGGAGTGTCCAATGAAATGATTAGAAACCTGGGAATTGCAGCAAGAGCAAAGCTACTGCAGATCTTTAACACAAGCTGGTCCACAGGTAATGTACCACTTGTGCGGAGAGAAGCAATAATGATACCACTCCTCAAATCAGGAAAAGATGGCAACACAGTCTCCAACTACAGGCCCATCAGTCTCACAAGCTGTCTATGTAAAACAATGGAATACATTATTAATCTTAGGATGCAGTGGTACCTTGAAAGTGAAAACCTTCTGGTACCACAGCAAGCAGGTTTCAGACAGTGCTACTCCTACTCTACTGAAGATCAGGCAACCTACCTCTCCCAAGGATGCCTTCCAAGAAAAGAAACTGGTACTAGCAGCATGGATAGACCTCAGGACAGCATTTGATAAGGTCTGGAAAGAAGGGCTCCTAAAGAAATTGCGAAATTGCAGGGTTAGCTCAAGAATGTACAAATGGGTAAAAGCATACCTGCATAATAGAAGAGCCAGGATACAATTAGATGGTCGCAAGAGCAAGAAAGTTCTACTGCATCATGGAGTTCCCCAAGGAGGAGTCCTGTCACCCACACTTTTCTTGGTTTACATCAATGACCTAGTTGCTGAACTACCACACAGGATTTTTCTTCTTCTTCTTTCGTTCATTTGAAACATGTCTATATCTGTAATTCTGTCTCCTTAATAAAACTCACTGTCTTTTGTAGTTCATACAGTGTCCCATAGAGTTTTGATTCCAGTGTTGTTTCCTCTGGCCAATATGTCTGCCTCAGCGTTTCATGCTCAGAACACTCTTGAAGTATATGCTTGGCACTCTGTGCTGCCTGTCCACATGTATACATGGCAGTGTTACTAATCTTGAACTTTGTATACATGTGACTGCGGAGTCGGTTGTGTCCTGTTCTGAGACGTAGAATTATAACTTGTTCTGGTCTGTTCATAATATGATAGTCATCTTGTGTTGGTGTTTGTGGCTTTCTTATTGACTTGATCATCTGATGGTAGGTGATTGGTATATCTGGTTGGTCTTCGGCAGCACCTTCCTTAGCCAGTTGGTCTGCTTTTTCATTTCCTGGTATTCCACAGTGAGAGGGTATCCACTGCATGGTTACCCTATACTGGTAAGACAATTCGCTAAGTAGTGTTTTCAAGTCTGTTAGTTTTCCAGACTGGAGAGCTTGAAGCACTGACCTTGCATCTGTCAGGAATACCATGGGCTGTAGGTCAGAGTTGGAGTTCAGCAGTTTTTTAGGTGCCACACTAATTGCCTGGATTTCAGCATCATAATTATTGCAGAATTTTCCTGTTGGTGTTCTGATGGTATCTCTAGGCTTGTGTGGATATTCTATATATACACCTGCACCTCCATTCCTCACGGAATTCTGTGCTGACCCATCTGTGTATACTCTGACCCATATATCTTGTGGTTATTCCTCATCCATAGGTCTATGGATCATCTCGACAATGTAAGTCCTTTATTGTTTTTGTTACTGTTTTCACTGTCCATGTTTGTTGTCCACAACATGTCACTGACAAACACAAATAAACAACACTTTAAAACAATATCCAGCTATCTCTATTGTCTCCAAATTTGAAATAAATAACTCAATAAATAAAAGGCGTTATAGGGCAATTAAAAAATTTCCTGATAAGATAATTGAAACAGACCAATTGAGACAAGGACTATTACAACAACAATGTACATACCATCCCGTACAAGCATAGAAGTATCCTCAATAACTAACAATTTTTAATTTATCCTCTTGCTTCCTACTTGAATAAGCTATTATTTGAAGCAACATTGTACTGTCGCCATGTTATTTATGTTTACAAGAAGACCTATTGACCCTTGTAGTACGAATATGGATGTTATATGTTTGTGTTACTGAGGATACTTCAATACTTGTACAGGATGTTTTGTTGTGGTTGTAATAGTCCTTGTTGCAATTGGCCCATTCACATTGACTTGAGTACACAGTTTGAATGTCATGACAAAATTGAATCTTTCTTTTGGAAATGCCATTAGTCAAGAGCGGAACACCAAGTTTACTCGAGTTGCAAGGCGATTCGGTGCCATTAGAACGGACCTGGTTCAATTCCTGTTAGTCTCCAAAAATTTTTATTCATCCTCTTGCTTCCTACTTGAATTTATTTGTATAAGCTATTATTTGAAACAACACTGTACTGTCTCTCTGTTATTTATGTTTACAAGAAGATCTATTGCAACAAAATACTCCAGCTGCAAGGCGATTCAGTGCTGTTAAAACAGACCTGGTTCAATTCCCGTTAAGTGTCAAGAATTGGTATTTTAAGATAGGGTATTTAATTGTAACCAATATACAATTTATTCGATGCATTTATGTCCAAAAATGTTAATCACATGAAAATTTTTCTCAATGACATCAGAAGCAAAACAAAAAATATAAATAATACATTATCACAATTTCATTTTTTTACAAACTTTGTGTACTTTTTACAACTTGATGTAATTTATGTCTATTTCATAAAATACCCCCTTGTGCAGATTTATCTCTTCTACTAGTTTTAAATGAACTAGGTATTCTATCTTCATAAATAGTTCTTTGATGTTTCATAGTTATTGACAGTTCTTTTTAAGTGACTTCAAGTATGAAACATGAGGATAAATGAAAACATTCTTCAGCTGATGGGAATTGAACCATATCTGTTCTAACGGCATCACATCACCTTGCAACTCAAGTAAAAATGTTTTCTGTACTTGACCAATCACATCCCCATAAAAGATGTGATCTTGTTGAGACTTTAAACCTGTGTACTCAAATCAGTGTACTAAAGTATCCTCAGGACAACAAACATGGAACATCCATCTTCGTACTACAAGGGCAGAGAGGTGTACTTGTTATCGTAAATAATATAAAGACAGGACACATTTTATGTAGGACAATGTAATCAGAGTACAAATAATAGTTTTTAAATGCAAAATATGTTTGTTTTAGTGAAAATGGAAGTTAAAGTATTTTTTCACATAGCAGCAAAGAATTGAGCAAGCATAAGAATCTATATAAGTGAATCACAAAGTATAAATTGATCACATTATGGCTGATTTAAATTAAAACCAAGATATCAGCCCTGTAGTGCTTCTAGCAGATGTATCGGAGAATGGTCTGGAAAGGATTAAGCTCTAAGTTTTTCATGATTGGCTGGGACTGAAAGGGTTAATAATCAATCTAACGTAGAAGAAGAATATTTATCAACACTCATAAAAAATTTTTCTTTCTTTCGTTACTGCATGTTTTCCTGTGAAAGAGTGCAGGGAGGTTTTCTATGGGCCGTGGAAATAAAGGCTGCTTTGCCATAGCAGATGTTGCAAAATGTACAAGAAGGATTTTGATTGTACTCCGAAATAAAAAATCCTGTCCCAACCGTGGATTGAACACGGAACCTCAAGGGTCTGAGAACAGTATTTTAATCACATGGCGATGTGCTCCACCAAAACTCCACCATGCGCTTTACAAAAAATTGCAGCAACAACAATTCTAATGTAGGCACATTATACTTACTGGCTCTAACCAAGATTTGCACCACCAATCATTCTAATGCAGACAAATCATACTTATCAGCACTACTAAAAAAATTGTATCAACAATTATTCTAATTCAAATTATGCTTATCAGCACTAACCAAGGATTGCACCATATCATTCTAATACAGACAAATTATGCTTATCAGTACTAACCAAAAACTGCAACTGTGAAGTTGGTGGTAGTAAATTTTGCTGTATAATACTATGAAAGTGAGTTGACACAAGAACCAATGGACAAGCAGGCCCTTTAACAATCCAGAAATTGATTACAGCAATCAGCAGTGCTAGTCCATCAGTCTGAAGACAAGGTTTAATGGACACATAAATGTTTTCAAAAAAAATATATCATAAAAATAATTACATAGTCAAATCAAAACTACCATTAAAGAGGAAAAAATAGGAAGAAATAAGTACCTTTAATGACATTAGGAAAATATTAACATCTAAACAAATTGCAAATAGGCCTAAGTTAAAAATGAGAATTATAAAATGCTACATCTACTCTATATTAATGTATGGCTTAGAAATATCGACACCAAATAAACAATTAGAAGACAGAATTGATGATTTGAGATGTGGATATATAGAAGAATAGGGAGAACATCATGGAAAGAGAAGAAAACAAATAAAGAGGTGCTAAAAACACTTAATATGAAGAAAGAACTACTAAGAGAAATAAAGATCAGGCAATTAAAATATTTTGGCCACATTAAAAGACATGACACCTTATTGAAGACCTTACTTGAGGGTAAAGTCAAATGAAAGCGAGCAAGAGGTAGGCAGAGATACAAGTGAGAGAGTAACATCACACGATGGACAGGTTATAGTCTAGCAGAGTGCACCACCAAGACAAGAGACAGGAGATGTTGGAGATCCGTTGCAGCCAACCTTCGTTGCGGAGACGGCACTTGATGATGATGACTGGAGTGAAAGCGGCATTACATGCTGATGACCTGGTCAATAGAATGCAGCAGACTGAAAAACTCAGGGCCTGGTGTGAAAAATGGCAGGCAAAAATAAATAGAGAAAAAACTTCCAAAATTCTATTCTCCTTTTTCCCAAATGAAAAGAAAGCGTTTTAGGAACTTCCATCATTAAAGAAGAAGATTACCCCACATATCTTGGTGTCACCTTCGATAAAAGGCTCACTTGGAACAAGCATATTGAAAGGGGTGAAAGGGAAAGCCAGCAGACAATTAGGCATACTCTGAAAACTAAGAAGCACAAGTTGGGGTGCAAATGAGCATACTCTAATGAACATACAAAAGTGTAGTAAAACCCCACATAGTATTTGACTCAAAAGCTTGGTTATCGGCTGAAAATTTACATCTCCAGACCACACCAGTGATATCTTTCTTTCTTTCTTTCTTACCCCCTCCCTCCCCCACATTGTATGTGAAATTGTCCGCTGTTGTGAGCGTTATTCATGATACTGATTTTTACACTTTATGATCCTCTATCACTTTTACTCAGCCATTGCACAGACCTTATTCTAATTTATTCGTTTTAACTTCAGTTCTCCTGATTTAAGCTAAGAATTAGCTTTTTATTTGATAATCATTTAGATTTTTTCTTCTTGTTGTCAGTTTATTGCTTTTTCTTTCACTCCTGCTTACGTTTTGCCTCCTTTGTCTTTTCCTTTATCTTCCCTTGTTTCTGTCTTTCTGCTTGTCTCCTATGTCATATTTTTGTTCCCTCCTTCTGTCATGATTCTTTGTTTGTAGTGGTCTTCTCGTTCCAAAGAGGGAAGAGAGTGTATGCAGTAAGACAATGAAGTCTCATAAAAAAAGAGAGCTATAAAAACCACTAGTAGTTAACATAGCATGGCCCAAAGCATTTTGTGATATATGTATATGTTTGTGAGCTGTTGTTTTCTTCCATATAAGGGTTCCATTTACTTGGCCTCAGAGAGAGAAGCCTTTTGCCTAACATCATCAAACACTGAACATTCAAAAAGGTGGTGGTCAACAGTCTCATAAGTATGAGTGCACAGCCGGCACCCTGGAGTGTATTGTGGTTGTATTCAGTTCAGATGATTGTTAAGCTGTACATGTGTGCAAAGTTGGAAGATAATACTCTAGGCTTTCCTTCCCAGGAGGTTGATGTTGTCTTTAGGACTTAGGCTGGATCTAACAATATGGCAGAGCCATGATAATGTTGAAAGTGCGGCCAAAAGACTAAATGGAGATTTAAGAAGACTATTAGAGCAGAGAGTGTGAAACATACCAAGCCATCTCATTATTAAGCCACACTGGGAAAATCTATGCAAATATAATAGAACAATGTGCACGATACATCATCGAACTACAATTAAGCCCCTCTCAATTTGGCTTCAGGAGAGGGGTTAGCTGCACAGACTGAGACAAATGAGTGAGAGAACAATAGCATACGGCAACGAACTAAACAAAATAATTATAGATCAAGAGAAAGCGTTTGATAGAGTCAACAGTGACATACAATGGGGAACTCTAGAAATGTATTGTATCAAAGGACAACTGTTAAAAAGTATAAGAACTTTGTATAGAAACTGCAAATGTGTGATAAGAACATCAGATCATTTGCAGAGGCATTTGATACAAAAACGGAGTGCGTCAGTGTTGAGTTCTCACCTTGCTATTTAATATATACATAGAATAATAAAAGAGGCAAAAAGTACAGAGGGAAGCATCACAGACTCTGAACAAGACAACTCAGAGCAACTAAACAATGAAATAAATGAACATGTTTTTGCAGACCACCAGAGCCTCATATACAAAAATGAAGAACAACTACAAAATCATGTTAACTCACTATCTGCAACATATAGAAAATACAACATCAAGATCAATACACAAAAGATGGAAACTATGAAAATATGCAAACCGTGGAGTCACCTAAACATACAGATAGTCAACATAGGAGTAAAACAAGTAAGAGTTCAAATATCTCCGTAATTAGACTTACGCAAAACACAGGTTTATATAATCGCTTCAATCAGACATGACAGACTATAACTAAAATTAGTAGGTAATGATGCGCAAACAAGAAAACATACAAATTACAATACACAAATCATATTCAACATTTCAACCAAAAGGTCTTATCAAGATACAAACAAAACATCAAAAACTACGAATGGAAAAAATTATCACAACAAACAAACGTATCCAACGGAAATATGGAAATGGGATGCCGAAAGGTCAGAAAGTACATAAAAAACGTAGATATATGTGGAAACGAAACGAACACTAAGATAAGTATATGATAGAACCAAAAAAAAATAAACACAAAGAACACATCAACCTAGTACTAGACATATGAGTGTACCCAATTAAAAAATGAGACAATTTTCTAGAGCGTACCTAGATCTATCATTGGTGGTGCAAGAACTGATGGTGGTGACCTGAATATCAAAAGAACCATGATGACCATCGCCGTTAAAGTGTTTGGCCACAGGAGTGGGTGTTCTGTGCTTGATGGCATGAAGATGGTTGCAAAAGCGATCACTCAATCTTAAGCCGGTTTCCCCTATGTACTGTTTGCCACCGCGTTTACATATGATCACGTAAAGGACATTACGGGACTCAGATGTAAAGGCCTCATCGATGGAGAAAGTGGCCTTGGGAAATGAAATGGAGCGCATCTGAACCATGTAAGGATGTATAGCAACGGCCACGTGAGCAACGAACAGTGCCAAAAATGGTCGGGAACAGAAGACTTAATGTGGCTATGGACCAAGATGTCCTCCAGATTTCTGTCGCACCTATAAGCCACCAGGGGTAAGTCATGGAAAGCGTCACCGGTGTCAGGATCAGACTAGAGAAGAGAATGTTTCAGCATGATGCGTCGAACAGAAGAGTTATGGGGATGAAAGGTAAGAACAAGTTTAACCCTATCAGAGGAGGAAGAACCCTGAGAGTTAGTCAAGGTATCGAAGTGAGACAAATGGCGCACACGGATGGAAGAATGATGTCAGGGAACGAGCGTCTACGGAAAAACTCAATCATCGAGAAAATCGTCGTAATCACTACATAAGCGACGCAGGCGAAGAAGCTGGGAGTACCTTAGAGAGTTGCGACAAGCAGGAGGATGAGAAGAAGTGTAGACCAGAAAGTCATGTGCATCAGTAGGTTTATAGTAAACGGACGTACTAAGGTAAGGGCGATGGTGACAATGATGTCAAGGAAGTTGACAGAAGTAGTGGAGATATTAGATGTAAATTGAATAGCAGGGTTGAAACTGCCGATGAAGTTGATGAAACATAGGCGTACAGATGGTCTCAGGGCTCTGTATCCACTTCTACTCTTATCCGCCTTGCTGAGCTGGTGCTTACGCTCAACTCTTTTGAATTTGATGACACTTTTTCGATCAGATCAGTGGCGTTGCCATGGGAACCAAAATGGGACCTAGCTATGCGTGTCTGTTCATGGGACATCTTGAACATCTAGTTTGGTCTACCTATGATGGCCCGTTCCCATCTTTTTTCCATAGATACATTGACGATGTGATAGGTATCATCGACATGTCCGAAGTGGAATTGTTTCGTTTCATCAACTTCATCGGCAGTTTCAACCCTGCTATTCAATTTACATCTAATATCTCCACTACTTCTGTCAACTTCCTTGACATCATTGTCACTATTTATCCCCATTACCTTAGCACATCCGTTTACTATAAACCTACTGATGCACATGGCTTTCTGCTCAACAATTCTTCTCATCCTCCTGCTTGTCGCAACTCTCTACCGTACTCCCAGCTTCTTCGCCTACGCTGCTTATGTAGCGATTACGACGATTTTCACGATAAGTCCTCTGAGATGATTGAGTTTTTCCGTAGACGCTCGTTCACTGACAGCATTCTTCTATCCGCTTGGCTCCATGTGTGCCATTTGTCTCGCCTCGATACCTTGACTAACTCTCAGGTTTCTTCCTCCTCATCCTCTTCTTCTTTACCTTCCTCTTTTACCCTTTACAGGTGTCGAGGGAGATACAATGTTCCTGTTCTCGCTTTTCTGGCAGCTTCAGATAATGTTTTTTGGTGTTCGTGTAATGTCTCTTTGATGTTGTCGATCCAGCGTACTCTAGGTCTACCCTTGGCTCTTCTTTTTGCTTCTCCTCTCTTCATATAGGCTTTATAAACTAATGAATCACACCGCATTCTTTCCAGATGACCAAACCATTGTCTCTGCTGGTTTTGTACGTATTGTAGAATTGACACCCAATCTTTCTCTTATGACATCATTTCTAATTCTGTGTCTTGTGGTCACTCCTGTGGCTTTCACAACAAACAACCTCCTCCTCTGATAGGGTTAAACTTGTTCTTACCTTGCATCCCCATAACTCTTATGTTCGACGTATCATACTTAAATGTTATTCTCTTCTTCAGTCTGATCCTGACACCCGTGGCGCTTTCCACGACTTACCTCTGGTGGCTTATAGGCGCGACAGAAATCTGAAGGACATCTTGGTCCATAACCACCTTAAGTCTTCTGTTCCCGACCATTTTTGGCACTGTTCGTTGCTCACGTGGCCGTTGCTATACATCCTTACGTAGTTCAGATGCGCTCCATTTCATTTCCCAAGGCCACTTTCTTTGTGAGTTCCGTAATGTCATTTACGTGATCATATGTAAATGCTGTGGCAAACTCATCGGGGAAACCGGCTTAAGATTGAGTGATCGCTTTTGTAACCATCTTCATTTCATCAAGCACAGAACACCCACTTCTGTGGCCACACATGTCAATGGTCGTCATGGTGCTTTTGATATTCAGGTCACCGCCATCAGATCTTGCACCACCGATGATAGATCTAGGTATGATCTAGAAAATCGTCTCATTTTTGAATTGGGTACACTCAAGCCTTTTGGACTCAATTCCGACCACTCTTATGTCTAGTACTAGGTTGTGTAGTCTTTGTCTTTATTCTTTTTGTTCCGTCATTTACTCATCTTTTTGTTCTTTTCGTTTCCACATATATTTACGTTTTTTATGTACTTTATGACCTTCCGGCATCCCATTTCCATATTTCCGTTGGATACGTTTGTTTGTTGTGATAATTTTTCCATTCGTCGTCTTTTGATGTTTTGTTTGTATTTTGATAAAGACCTTTTGGTTGAAACGTTGAATATGATTTGTGTATTGTAATTTGTATGTTTTCTTGTGTGCGCATCATTACCCACTAGTTTTAGTTATAGTCTGTCGTGTCTGATTGAAGCGATTATATAAACGTGTGTTTTACGTAAGTCTAATTGTTGTTACATTTCACGCAGTTACATTGTATTGATTGTAATATTGAAATATCTCGGTAGTATTTTTTACAGAAATTGGAAGCCTCGGTAGAGAAATAGAGACGAGATGACACACTGGGAATTCCCCAGGCACTGCGCAGCTTAATCTGCAATCATGGATGCGATTTATTTTGAATTCATAATGGATGACGATTCCGATGAGGAAGAAACTGTGCAGCTTACCGATGCAGATATAGCTCCTTTAGATAATGTGTGGTTAGATAGAGATGATATTAGTGATACTGATTCTGTGGGCAGCGTGGAAGAAGACATTTTGGAGGACCAGGTTGTTGAAAACTCAAGTGTCCCTTCGGGGTATAGCCATGATTGGCTTAGAAATTTCGATGAAATTGTTGGACCTATAGGCCTAGCTGATAACCTTAGTGAGGTAGACGTGTTTCGTCTGTTTTTTACAGATGATATTCTTAACATGTTGGTAACTGAAACTAATCGGTACGCTAAGCAGGTTAGTGAATCGAAGGGACAGGACGCCGGCTGTGCATCTCGTGTGAAGTTGTGGAAGGAAGTCACAGCTGATGAGATGACAGCCTTTGTTGCTTTGGTCCTCTTGATGGGACTGACCAAACGTTCCTCCTATGAATTGTATTGGTCTAATGATGGTCTCATCGAGATGCCTGGGTTTAGGAATGTCATGAGTAGGAATAGGTTTTTAGCTATTCTTTCATTCCTGCACCTTGTAGACAACACAACAGCTGTTGCACGAGGGAAACCCGGTCACAGCAAGGCGTTCAAGATACAAGGGTTTGTTGACAAACTTATTCCTCTGTTCCAACAATATTACGGCCTCTCCAAAGAAATCAGTATCGATGAACGCATGATTGCTTTCAAGGGTAGGACTAGTCTTATGCAGTACATGCCCAAGAAACCCTCAAAGTGGGGTATAAAGTCTTGGGCACTGGCTGACTCGAAGACTAGTTATCTCTGGAACTGGAAGCTGTACCTTGGGAAGGAGGACATATATGACAAAAAGAAGGGATTGGCTCACTGTGTTGTGAGTAATTTGTTGGCCAAAATGCACGGTAAGGGCCATATTGTCTACATGGACAACTTCTTTTCCTCTCCAGCCCTTTTAAAGGAGCTTGCCGAGAACCAGATAGGCGCCTGCGGCACACTACAATTGAATCGCAAAGGGGTCCCCCGTGCGTTGAAGGGTCTAAAACTCAAGGTTGGTGACCCACTTCGTACTGAAAGTGATGACAACATTCTCTACCTGTCATGGTATGACAAGAGGCAAGTCAATTTGATGACATCTGCACACGATGCGCAGACCTTCAATAGGAAGGTCCGTTCCAAACGTCATGGTGGTAATGTGAGGGATGTGGTAAAACCATGCACAATACAGGCCTATACCCGTCATATGGGAGGCGTTGATCGTGTTGACAAGCAGCTAACATATTATATGTTAGGCCACAGGTCCTGCAAGTGGTGGAAGAAAATTTTCTTTTACTTGTTGGAAGCTTGCTTTGTCAATTCATCTGTCCTGTGGCGGGCTAAACATCCTGGCCGAGTCAAGGCGGAAAAATTTCGCTTGCAGATAATTCATGGGCTTCTTGAGGGTTGCTACTCTAGGCCTGCGTCTTCCAGTTCCGGAAGAAGAACAAGCCACCCACCGGATAGGATGACACTAGCACCAGCACACCACATTGCTATAAATCCTAAACGGTTGTCCAGTGGCAGGCATTCATTTCCTGACTGTGTTGTCTGTTCAGATCGGTCAAAGAAGCGCCACCAGACTCAGTACGTGTGTGCAGCATGTCAGGTCACTCTGTGCCCATATCCCTGCTTCCATCGATACCACACATTGTTAAATTTCAAGACTGAGTGTACATCTGAACTGCACAGCACGTAGGAGAACTGCACATCCAGTGGGTAAGTCATTTGTGTTTGTTGTTTTTATGTAATTTTAAAATATAAATTGTCTTCACCTCTTGCGCAAACCTCGGGTAGGATACATAAAAAAAAACCAATTACACACCCATTTGCAGTATTCAATTCTGCATTTAAATCTATTGAAATTATTTTAAAAGATCTAATAATAAAAATGGTACTGAGTTTTTCAAACACCCATGTCTTTTTTGCATGTTTTCTGTTTTTTTCGAGAAAAAGTCTTCACCACTTGCGCAAACCTCGGATAGGATACATAAAAAAAACACCAATTACACACCCATTTGCAGTATTCAATTCTGTATTTAAATCTGTTGAAATTATTTAAAAAGCTCTAATAACAAAAATGGTATTGAGTTTTCCAAAACCCATGTCTTGTTGTTTTTGTTGGTTTTTTGCGAAAAAAAGGTCTTCACCTCTTGCGCAAACCCCGGGTAGGTTACGTAAAAAAAAAAATACACATACATTTGCGGTATTCAATTCTGCATTTACATGCACCAAATATTTTTTTTATCTCGAATAACAAAAAAGTTATTGCGTTTCCGTAACACCAACCAGAAAAGATGAAAATTCTCAAAAAAAGAATCCGGTGGCAGAAGATGTTTTGTATTTTTTAATCCGGCTTGCTAAAGGTTAAACACTCATATTAAACGTAGTAAAATTTCATTGACTTCTTCTTCTTCTTCTTCTGCGTTCATTCTCAAACTCCTGCAGATTAGCAGGATGTAGTCCGGAGAATGGAATGCGTTGTGTCATGGTTTACAGCATTGCTGCGATATCTGCGCCTTTTGGCATGACACATCCGACTTCAGCATGGCTTTGGGTCACTGACCCTATATGGGATGGAACAGCCAACTCTATCCCATAACCTCCTTAGTCGCCTTTTACGACATGCGTGGAATGTAAACAGTGTTGCTATTCTTCGCTCCCCTTTCGGGCCCCAGCAACACATGGGCAATTTCATTGACTATATATATATATATATATATCAATATTAATATCTAAATGATGTCAAATTGGATAAATATATTGTATATTTAATATATAAGATAGTCGAATTAAAATACCAATGGATTTCTGCGTAATATTAATGGAAAAAATCATTTGTGACGATTGTCCGTTTATTTAAAAATGTGTTTGAGGGCCGCAAAATATCCAATGGCGGGCCGCATGCAGCCCGCGGGATGTAGTTTGCCCACCCCTGGTCTACACCATCTTTACCAAGAGTCATAAAGTAGCCAAAGAAAATATCATTCCATGGTTAGATACACAGATATTGTCAAAAGAAGAACATCCCACATAACTTGGAGTCACGCTTGATCGGCAGCTCACCCTCAAGAAGGATGTAGAAAATGCAATCACTGGCACATCTTGGCGATCAGACAAGGATACCCTCAGAGGACTATATCCTGGTTACATACATTCTGCTTCAGAATACAACAGTGCACTCCTGACATGTTCCAAGACAAATGTAGAATCCATAGATAAAGTGCAGAACAATGCCCTACACCTTATTAGTGAAGCAATGAGATCTACACCAATGGTTGCATGTGAAAATATACAAATGTAGAACACCTTGAAATACAAAGAGATATGGCTGCAATGGAGGCTTATGAAAGAAGCAAATGAATGAACAATGACCACCCAAATAAACAACTTATAACTAAACCACAGAATAAAACAAAGGTTAGTCCTTAACCATGTCAATGAAATAAAAGACAGCTATCATCTCCAAGACAAGAACCGCAAAGAGTAAATACAAGTTTACTACCACACACGTTTTATAGTGCCAGAAATCAAGACACAAAATATAATGCAATGAAATGTTCTGACCTAGTAATTCTTATGAAAGCAACACAGAAAACAATAGACACCTACCCAGAACAATGGATTCATGTCTATTCTGATGGGTCTGCTTTGAAAGCTACCAGGTTATGGTATCTATATAGAATATCCAGTTTAAAAAAAATCCGATGAGTTATTTGATGTCTGTGTGGAGATATGTTCTACTAAAATGCTGAAATAACAGCTCTAGAAGTTCCCTTTTAACACTCGAAGACCATGTTTGATGTTTTTCCATCAAAAGTCCAAAACATTGTGATTTTTACAGACTCTATTTCCGCCCATCAAGCACTAAAATGTGATGGACATTGTAAGCCTGATCTAGCTTAAATATACCATCATGCCAACCAGCTGCTTACCAACTATGAAGTCAGCATTGGTTATGCAGTGGATTTCTGGCCACTCAAATATGCCTGGTGATAACAAGGTAGATAGACTAGCAAAGTAGGGCTTAGTTTGTAGTAGTAGTATTGTAGTGATAGTTAAGTGAGTGTATGAAAGTGATATTGTATTGTAGTGATAGTTAAGTGATTGTCTTGTATTTTCCTATCCACGTGTGCCGCTAGGCGTCATGGGCAGCTAAAGTCTTTTTTCTTGAGCCAATGGTGATGCTTCTGCCAAAGTGCAGCCTTGGTGTTCTAGTATTTCTCTGATGTCATCTATGCATCTTCATCTGGGTCTTCCCCTATTTCTCTTTTCAGATGATCTTTTATTGAAGGCTATCAATGGAATGCGGTCTGGTTCCATTTTCATTAGATGGCCGAACCATTTGATCTTTTGTATGTATATGTATTCTTTGCACGGTATTGTTTTCATCAGATTTTTTATAGTGTCATTATTTATTCTATTTCTTTTTGTTTACCCCCAGTGCTGTTCTCAGGCACTTCATTTCGCATACGGCGACGTTTTGTTAAGTTTTTTATGTCAGGGTTCAGGTTTGGCATTGGTAACAGTGTCTGCATGAACACTGTATTTATTAACATTCTTTTGGAAATCATGTCGATGTTCTGATATTTCAGCAGGAGTGCTAATTGATATAACAGGGATCACCACTATCACCTGTACTCTTTAACGACTACACATACAAAATAGCGCAACTTCAGAAGGCTGGACACGGCTGGATACTAACATGTGCAGATGAACTTAGGCTGTTCAAGAATAGCAGAAACAGAAGAGACATGATTAATGGCATCCAGAGTAATCTAGAACATTTGTCGCTCTGGTGCACTGACCATAAAGCTGTCATCAAACCCACTATGGCAAAGATCGCTTGGTTCTTGCCGAACAACAACATAGTCACAGACACAGTACTAGCAGCTACCTGCATGGGCATAAAAAATGATAGGGAAAAGATTATGAAATTTCTATACATCACTTTTGATAGAAGTCTATCTTTCATGAAACATGTGAACAATGTCATTCAGAAAGCTAGGAAAGGTGTCAGTGTAGTGAAAATCATGGCATTTTCAGAGATGATGCAATGAACCCTTTTTCTGATGATGCAGGCAGTGGTATTATCTGTGTTGGACTATGGTTTAGGTTTATTTACACTGTTGCAAACACAGGTAGATAGACTAGAGAGAGAGTTCAAAATGAGGCCATGAGAGCTGTCCAAGGATACACAAGAGATACACCTATCGCTGCCATGAGGTAACTCTTACACCTATTAAGCATCAAAACGTCATTAAAGCAGTGTACACTCGAACGAATATTTTACCGGGAAGAGAGTGCTGTGACTGGCCTGCCACCAGAACAGAAGAAATTATCCAAGAACTCATACTACAGCACTCAAAGCCACACGATACAATAATTTACACAGATGGCTCAGTAACACAAGAAACAAACAGGTATGGTTGAGGTTTCGTTGCCTACCAAAAAGGCAAGAAATTAGATGAGAAGTCAGCTGCATACCACACTACGACATCAAGTATGAGAATGGAAATAGAGGCAGTGACAGCAGCTCTCATTTGTCTGGCGATGCAACCACCAACAGACTCAGTGATTCTATCAGACTCTTAAAGTATGCTGCACAAGATAGAAAAGTGTATGAAAAGAACTAAATTGGTCACTCTTCTCAACAATGCACAGAGCATTACATAGATCATGCTGGGGTCAGGGGAAACGAAAGAGCCAATGTGTTGTCTGGTAAATCCTTGGTGAATAGCACCGAGGTAAGCGACAGGATTGAATTGATTAGAACCGTCATGGATACCCCACGAGAAGACGAAGAGGAGGTCGAACGAGACAATGTACATATTGAGAGAATGGTAGATATGGGAGGGACTAAAGGTGATGGAAGAAGTGCTTCCTCTCCGGAAAGATCAGAAGAACACGCAATCAGCAACTGACTTGGACACTGAGGTTATACTTTTAGATGGCTGATGCAACGGCAAGGAGAGCATATATGGAAATGCCCCCAGTGCAATGACGCTTGTTCATAATCAAGAAATAACACTGCATTTGCTTTCTGATATCTTTTCTCTATTTCTCTAATGATTGTATGAAAGTGATATAGTATTTTAGTGATTCTATGAAAGTGATAAGAGGTGCTTACAAGTGAGCATCATATTCAGTAACCTTTATTCAAACATGTGGCATTAAAATTACAATAATTTACAGACAAAGCTAAAGATTTATATAGCAGTGGTACTCTGAGTGATGTTTATAACTGTAAAATAGTATACAGATGTCTGTTCATGTGTTACCTGGCCCTAAAAAGGAGCAAAGAATAATAACTACACTTACTATGCAAGTCATAAGATGAAATTAAGGATGTTTAGTGTGGGATTGACTGCCATATGATCTTCACTGTGATGATCACAACTAAAAACCATCTTCTTGACCCCAGAAGGAAACCAACCATTTTATCTGCAACATGCCTTGAACAGGGTTAGTATTCCAAATATGAAAACAACCGGTATATTGTTTCCGTTGGATTAACAATCCTTGAGTATTCATCAAGCACATTTGCCAAATAACTGTCTGCTAAAAATACACTTAGGTGGCGAGATCATGAAGAGTATATGTTCTAAAGGTTGTCAAAACATAATACAAACATTTCTCAGACCACTAAAAGCACTGCGCATAAACTTGTTGTTTACCAAATAGATAATAAAGTAGATTTTAAATTGTAGTAAATTTTTGGGATAAAAACTACTTACTGATTCTGTTCCTTTCCCAAACTCATCAACAAGAAGTAATGAGTTGGATGTTGCCAGCTGCAAGGCCTCAGAGACATGGATATTATCCTGCATGAATGTTGACAGCCCTTCAGATACACTCTCCAGTGACTTGATACAAGTAAAGATTTTGTCCACAGGTCCAATAGAGGCTTGTTCTGCAGGCACAAAGCTGCCAATATGGGCCATAAACACAATGAGACCTACCTGAATGTATGTAGAAAGTGATATCTGACCACAAATGTAAATACATAATAAAGACTGGTTATTGATTATAAACTGATATCATTGCACTTTATGGAAACTGATAGGTGCTTAGTTATACCCAGCAGATGTAGAAGGGTATAGGACTCTATGTGCTAATAGTTCCATTGATTTTCTAGTTAAAAATGTGCCTTTCTATGTCTTTACAGTGAGCTGAAGTCTTCGTGAGTGTATTCGCTGTCACACTGTTTGAAAAATGGCGGCCAATATCAAGCGGCCTAAACGAGGTGGCTCAAAAATGAAAAGTCACCGGGCGGGTGCTAGAAGAACGAGATCGAAAACAGCTAGGCTAGGAATTAAAAACGTGCGTGTGCTATTTTGGAATGTGGCCAGTGTACACAAGCGTAGAACAGAGCTAGAAAAGATGTGTTATGAGGCTGACGTCATTGCATTGCAAGAAACGCAGCTAGGTGAAAGTGGTAATATCAGGATAGCCGGATTTCAGTGTTTCTACAACAGGCGACATCTTGGACAGGCAATCTTAGTACGCAAGGGTTTTAGTGTATGCGAGGTTGATATGTCCAAGTGGGATAGCGACAATATCCAGTTACAGGCAGTGAGGGTCCAGAGGGTCCAGCACCCAATCATGATTGTAAATGTGTATGCCTGCAGCACGAGCATTGATTTTCAGGGGTGGAAGATCCTACGGGAGATAATGGAACAGGAAAAGCAGATCCTCTTTTGTGGTGACTTCAATGCGAAAGGTACATCATGGGGCAATAGTGTTTCGAACAAACAGGGAAGAGAACTTGAGGAGGCCCTGACAGATACGGACCTGGTGTGCCTTAACGATGGCCGTATAACAAGGCGCTATCGACCTGGCATTGGTGTCATCAGCTTCTGTGGCTATCTGCAAATGGGACGTGCTGGGGCATCATGGCAGTGACCACCTCTCATGTGTTGTTCTCTTAAAAAATGACAAAAGTAAGCAGATAAGGCTAAAGGTAAGATCCTTTAAGTATGATCGCAGAGGAGTGGATGTTGTGAGCAGAATTCGACAAGACAAACGTAAGGTTCAAGTTGTGGGAAATCAGGTGTGGGATAGGCCCCCCTGGTGGAACGAAGAGGTTCAAAGGGCATGGAGCGAGAAACAGAAAGCAGTATCACTATGGCAAAGGGCACGGAAACGTGTTGCGGCTCAGCCCATGGAGGTCGCACAATGGAAACGGAAAAAAGATATCTTAGTCCAAACATTCAAAGATATTGCAAAGTCAGCAAAGGCGTCAAAATGGGACGAATTTTGCAAGGAGATCACACGCGAAAAGTCACTAAAATTGTTCTGGCGGTTAAACAAGTCCATGAATGGTATGACAAGACACGTGACTATTGCCGATTTCCGGAGCGACGATACCGTCTGGCAGAAGGCGGACGAGACAAAAGGTGCGGCGTTGCTGGCACACTACACCGCACAAATTGGTCAGAGAAATGTGGAGGCATATCAAGAAATCAGGAAAACGCTCACAGACACGTGTAAGAACTTGAGCATGGAAAACCATATGCTAATCACAGTTGAAGAAATCAGGAAGGCACTGAAAAGTACAAAAAACACAGCACCAGGGCCAGATGGCATTAGATACGATGACATTAGTCGAAGAACGGATGAGGAGTTGGGAGAGTTGGCGGACATGTTCAATAATAGCCTTCTAAAGGGCACAGTGAAAGAAGACTGGTTGCACTGCTATTTAGTTCCACTACCCAAACCTGGGAAGGACCACACCAGGATACATTGCTACAGAATAGTAACTATGCAGAACACGATTGGCAAGCTTTTGGAAAAAATTGTGGCCCGGAAGGTATCGTGTTATCTTGAAAGAAATAAGTGTTTACCAACATTGTTAGGAGGATATCGTCCAAGAAAGAAGACATGGCAGAATGCAGCCATATTTGCGCAGGATGTTTTTGAAGGGTTCGATTCGCGCATGGAGACATGTGCGGTCGCAATAGACCTTGAGGATGCGTACAATAGGGTGTCCTTGGATATCTTGATGCACCAGTTGTTAAATCTTGCAGTTAATCCTTTTTTCGTGCGTTGGGGTTGGCGCCGCCCTGATGCACAGGGTTGTAGTTCTTAAGTGTGGTAACTGGATATCTACACCAACGGTTATTAGCCCTGGCCTGCCACAGGGATCGCCTCTATCTCCTGTACTTTTCAATGTATACACAGTACATATCGCTGGCAATCAAATCACAGGTGTTGGCAGAACGATGTCAAATGCCGATGATATCCTGGTGTATAGACAGGGCAGAAATCGAGAAGAGTGCGTCGTGGAACTACAGAAGGAGCTGGACAGACTGACAAATTGGTGTCGAGATACGGGAGCAGTGGTTAATCCGTCTAAGGCATGCGTGACGTGGTTTTCCTTGAACAATCACATGGTAAAGACACCCATGCCACAAGTTTCGTTGTCCGGGAAAAGTTTAGAAAGAACTAGCACAATGAGATATCTGGGTGTTTTTTTTTGACAGAAGCCTGAGTTTCAGGGAACATGTTGACCACATTATCATAAGGGCAGGCAAAGGCTTAGCAGCAATGAAGGTTATGGCTGCTGCGCAGTGTGAGCAAAGATTGTTATTTCTTTTCTACCAGGGTTTGGTTGTGGCTGTGGTGGAATATGCACTGGCAATTCTGACTCTTAGCCAAACTCAGATCGAAAGACTGGATAGAGTCCAGAATGCAGCAATGCGTATCATTCTGGGATGCACAAGAGACACATCGACAAGAGCTATGCGATACCTACTTGACTGCCCAACAGCTGAGCATAGATTACAGTATTGCCGTGCACGGGCGTACCTTCAAATACATGCAGATAAGGAACACCCTTTGCATTCTGAAATACAGAAAGTTAAAGGCAGCAGACTCAAGAGAGGAAGGTCGTGGATGGGACGTGCTGAGGATGTAATACAAAGCGTGTGCAGATTACAGGATGTGGCAGCAGGTGCGGAATGGATAGGTCTACCCACAGATTTCGAAACTTGTTTGAGAGTAGTAATATCACTTAGCAGGGAATGCAGAGAATGGTGTCCCACAGCTGTGGAGAAAGAAGTGCAGGCTTTAATCAGTGAGAATATCAAAGAGGGGGATGTGATTATATACACTGATGGTTCTGTAATTAGGCATGTTTGCAGTGCTTGGGCCTTTACAGCTCAGTGCGCAGGTAAAACGATCAAGGAGGAAAGTGGTGCCATTGCGGTCACTACGAGTAGTATACCATGGAGACTATGGCGGTGACCAAGGCATTTGAGTGGCTACGCACACAGAAGGTAACGCAGGTCTGCATCTTGAGTGACTCTATGAGTATGATTAAGAAGGTTCAAGTGGGTCTCGTTCGCGAACAGTGGATTAAGGCCTCGAGAAATGCGAGCTTGAAAGCGGTTACATTATTTTCGTGCCGGGACATGTGGGCGTTCGAGGCAGTGAAATAGCGGATCAACTGGCATCGTGTGCGATTGTGGCACAGGGCGATGGGGCAATGGATCGCGCTGACTTTTTGAACTCCTTAAGAGATATAACACGCGAGAGTGAGACTTATGTGGATGATGATTCCTTTTCAATGGCTAGGATTAAAGATCAGGGATTGAAATGCGGTGTTGCTAGAGGTGAACATTTTTGAGGACGCAGAAGAATGATGGTCAACCAGCATAGGACCGGTACTGTCAGCAGAAGTGTGATGGCGTATACACTCAAGGAGAGATAGGAGCAACTATGGATGTGTCCAGTTTGCAGTGATGATGATCCGACGACTAACTAACTAACTAACTAACTAACTAACTAACTAACTAACTAACTAACTAACTTTCTATGCCTCACAACTTTATTCCTACTCATCTCCTAATACCAAATTCTTCTAATCAACGCATAGATGCATCATATATTGCACTGTCCACGGCCGTAGACATAAACAAATGCATGAGTAATATCACATAGATGACATTATCTACAAGAGTAAAGCAAACATAGTCAGGCAGCTCTAAATAAAAAATGGCAGATGTGGGTATAGAACATAGGTATGTGGCATGGAGCTTCTCACACTGTCAGATACAAAGTCAATATTTGGAATGCACTCAGAATGAGGGTTTGCGGATAGTATTGGATGCACATGTGATACCCTTTTGTAATGATTTCTTCTTTCGTTCACTTGAAACATGTCTATATCTGTAATTCTGTCTCCTGAATAAATCTCACTGTCTTTTGTAGTTCATACAGTGTCCCATAGAGCTTTGATTCCAGTGTTGTTTCCTCTGGCCAATATGTCTGCCTCAGCGTTTCATGCTCAGAACACTCTTGAAGTATATGTTTGGCACTCTGTGCTGCCTGTCCACATGTACACATGGCCGTGTTGCCAATCTTGAACTTTGTATACATGTGACTGCGGAGTCGGTTGTGTCCTGTTCTGAGACGTAGAATTATAACTTGTTCTGATCTGTTCATAATGTGATAGTCATCTTGTGTTGGTGTTTGTGGCTTTCTTATTAACTTGATCATCTGTTTTTTCTGATGGTAGGTGATTGGTATATCTGGTTGGTCTTCGGCAGAACCTTCCTTAGCCAGTTGGTCTGCTTTTTCATTTCCTGGTATTCCACAGTGAGAGGGTATCCACTGCATGGTTACCCTATAGTGGTAAGACAATTAATTAAGTAGGTTTTGCAAGTCTTTTAGTTTTCCAGACTGGAGAGCTTGAAGCACTGACCTTGCATCTGTCAGGAATACCACAGGCTGTAGGCCAGAGTGGGAGTTCAGCAGTTTTTTAGCTGCCACACTAATTGCCTGGATTTCTGCATCATAATTATTGCAGAATTTTCCTGTCGGTGTTCTGATTGTATCTCTAGGCTTGTGTTGATATTCTATATATACACCTGCACCTCCATTCCTCACAGCATTCTGTGCTGACCCATCTGTGTACACTCTGACCCATATATCTTGTGGATATTCCTCATCCAGGAAACTGAGGGTGACTGTCCTTCGCTGCACACTGTTCTGTTCGACCTCGCTTAGTATTCCTTTCACATGGGTCTGAATGTATATTGGCATTCCATGGCTTTCACTCCACTTCAGACTTCAGGTAGGTCTGTAAGTTGTCTACGGAGTCGTTTAGCTTGATGGATAAAGCTGCTCCTTTTCAGTTGCCCCATTGCTAGATTTTGGAATCTTTCCTTCATTGGATGACTAGGCATACACTGACATTTTTCTACTTGAATTAGTACTTTTGTGTCTCTGCGTTCGCCAAGTGTTTGCATTTTCCCCATTTTCTGCATCTCTGCTATGGGTGTTGATTTCATTGCTCCCAACATTATTCTAAGTGCCTGGTTTTGCACTTTATCTAGATCTTGTAATGTGGTGTTTGATGCAGAACACCACGCAGCTGAACCATATTCTAGGTGTGGTTGTATGCCTTGCTGGTAAACTTTACTGAGTATATTTCCACTGGCTCCCCATGTGGTTCCACTTAGTTTTCTGAGGATAGCTAACTTCCTCCTGGCTTTTGTTGTTGCTTTGTTTATGTGCTGCTTCCATGTCAGCTTATCATCAAAAGTAACTCCGAGGTATGTGGGTTGTTTGTATTCTTTCAAGAGCTCTCCATCTATCTTGATATGACCAGCTTTTTGTTTTGGTGAGAGGGTAAAGAGTGTAGTGCTGCACTTATCTGTGTTAATGCTGACACATTTGCCCATAAGGTTAGGGCATCGATAGCTCTTTGTATTTGTTTAGTGGCCACTGTTGCATGTTCTTCCGTGCACCAGATCACCAGGTCGTCAGCATACATTTCCACTTTGATCCCGTGTGGTAGTTCAGCAACTAGGTCATTGATGTAAACCAAGAAAAGTGTGGGTGACAGGACTCCTCCTTGGGGGACTCCATGACGCAGTAGAACTTTCTTGCTCTCGCGACCATCTAATTGTACCCTGGCTCTTCTATTATGCAGGTATGCTTTTACACATTTGTACATTCTTGAATATAGAACAATAAGTCTAATGAGCCATCTAACTAAAATACTTCTCAAGATAATACATGAAAGAATTAAGAACAAGATAGACATGGAGGTCGGTGAAGAACAATTCGATTTTACGAAAAACAAAGGAACCAGAGAAGCTATACTGAGTATCCGGCTAGTGATAGATAAATATATAGAAGTCCAAAAAAGTATCTATATTTGCTTCATAGACTACAGCAAGGCCTTTGACAGAGTCCAACATGAAAAATTAATCAAATGTCTTCAAGAAATAGGCATAGATGGAAAAGACATCAGGCTGATTAGAAATATATATTGGGAACAAACTGCATCAATAAGGTGTGAAAACAGCTACTCTCCATACATAGAAATAAGAAGAGGGGTAAGACAAGGATGCATTTTATCACCAAGCCTATTTAATATCTACACAGAGAATATCTTTAAAAATATAGAAGAAATACCAGGACTCAAGATCAATGGGAAAATAATAAACAACATTAGATATGCAGATGACACTGTTCTTTTAGCAGAAAGTGAACATGAACTACAAAGACTAATAGATCAAGTCAATACATCAAGTAATGAATATGGACTGGATATAAACATTCAAAAAACAAAAACCATGATAATCAGCAAAAACACAGAAGAACAGGAGGTAAACATAAACATACAGGGAGAGAAACTACAACAAGTAAAACAGTATCAATATCTTGGACACATAGTCACAAATGATGGCAGATGTGAAACAGAAGTTAAAAGGAGAATAGGAATGGCTAAAAGTACCTTCAATGACATGAGGAAATTATTAATATCTAAACAAATTAGAAACAAGTTAAAAATGAGAATTATAAAATGCTACATCTATTCCATATTAATGTATGGCTCAGAAACATGGACACTAAATAAACAATTAGAAGACAAAATTGATGCCTTTGAGATGTGGGTATATAGAAGAATAGGGAGAACATCATGGAAAGAGAAGAAAACAAATAAAGAGGTGCTAAAAACACTTAATATGAAGAAAGAACTACTAAGAGAAATAAAGATCAGGCAAATAAAATACTTTGAACACATTAAAAGACATGACACTCTATTGAAGACCTTACTTGAGGGTAAAGTCAAAGGGAAGCGAGCAAGAGGTAGGCAGAGATACAAGTGGGAGAGTAACATTACACGATGGACAGGTTACAGTCTAGCAGAGTGCACCACCAAGACAAGAGACAGGAGATGTTGGAGATACGTTGCAGCCAACCTTCGTTGCGGAGACGGTACTTGATGATGATGATGACATTCTTGAGCTAACCCTGCAATTTCGCAATTTCTTTAGGAGCCCTTCTTTCCAGACCTTATCAAATGCTTTCCTGAGGTCTATCCATGCTGCTAGTATCAGTTTCTTTTCTTGGAAGGCATCCTCAATCTCTTGGGAGAGTTAGGTTGCCTGATCTTCAGTAGAGTAGCACTGTCTGAAACCTGCCTGCTGTGATACCAGAAGGTTTTCACTTTCAAGGTACCACTGCATCCTAAGATTGATAATGTATTCCATTGTTTTACATAGACAGCTTGTGAGACTGCTGGGCCTGTAGTTGGAGACTGTGTTGCCATCTTTTCCTGATTTGAGGAGTGGTATCATTATTGCTTCTCTCCACGCCTGTGGTACATTACCTGTGGACCAGCTTGTGTTAAAGATCTGCAGTAGCTTTGCTCTTGCTGCAATTCCTAGGTTTCTAATCATTTCATTGGACACTCCATCAGCTCCAGGGGACTTTTTCATTTTCTATGTGGATATTGCATGCTCCAGTTCTCTCATTGTGGTTGGTGCCTCCATGACTTCAGGTATAGGTTCTCCTTGTCCAATATGTTTTGCTGGTTCTCTCGAACCTCCTGTTGTTTGTCTGGGCTGACTTTGGCGTTATTGTCTTCTGCAAAGTAATCAGCTGCATGTTTACCTGTTAAAATGTGTCTATCTTTATAAAGTGTGATCCTGGTATTTCTCCCTGTACCTTCATCATTTAGTTGTTTTACAAGTCTCCATAATTTCCTAGTATCTCTTTCTAGGTTCAGCGACTCTGTTTTTTCTTTCCAGCTGCTCCGTCTGGCTTGTAACTTGGCTCTTTGAAATTTAGCCTTTGTTTGCTGATATTTGATGTGATGTTCTTGGCTAGGTCTGTTCTCAGCCTGCTGTCTAGATGTTTCCATCTCATTTTGCAGCTATACCAGTTCATCATTCCAGTAGGGTTTGTAATTTTTGCGTGCCCCCCTGGGTATGGTATTACTAGCAGCATGTAGTATACATCTATTAAATTCACTCACTGCTCTATTGATGTCTTTGTCCAAGTTCATGTCCTTAGCTAGAACAATGGTTAAATGCTGGTACATTTTCCAGTCTGCCATTTTATAGTTCCACCTAGTGAGCGTGCTGCTGTCCTTGGTAAATTCATTGTGGATTTCCAGTAATACTGGTCTGTGGTCACTACCTCCAAGTTGCTTTCCAACGACACGTGTGATGTTGCATTCCAAGCCTGGTGAGTGGAATGCCAGGTCTGGTGTAGAGGTGGTGTACCATGCTCTCGAGTAGAAGGTTGGTGAGTCTGCTGGCTGGTTAATAAGGATGAGATTATTTTCATCCTGCCAGCTCTCAAGTTCCTCACCTCTCTTGCCGATATGATCGTAGCCTCAGCTCTGAGAGTGGCTGTTGAAGTCACCACACACCATAAGTCTCTCTTTGTCTGGAATTGTGTCTAGTGCCAATGGTTTATCATTTGGGCAGTAGTAGTTCAGGAGATGGAATTCTGCACTGTCTGTTTTTAGGTGGAGCATCTGGTATTCTGCCCCTTCCATATATACTTCCAGCTGACATGCGCTGATATTGTTTTTAACAAGTGTCAGAATTCCACCCTTTCGCCTGTCCTTTCTGTCAGACCGGTAGCACTGGTAGCCTCTGATTTTGAAGGCTATGTCGCTGCTGAGGTGTGTTTCTTGGATACAGCATATACTAACTTGTTCTTTACTGAGGACATTTTCAAGTTCCAATTTTTTGCTGTATCCATCTCTTTTGCTGTTGACACCCTCAGCATTCCAGTGCATTATTTTTATTGGTCGTTTGTTTGTATGGCTAGTAGTTCTATTCCCTTGCCTCCTGGCTCCTCGGGGCAATTGAGAAGGACTTCCAGTAACTGAGGTTGGGCCCTTTCGACATATAGGGCCCGGCACCGTCCCTGCCTGAACGTCCGCCACAGGGCAGGCACCATAACTATTTATAGATGTAGACATGTTTCCATTGTGTTTTGTGCGTGGCATCCTGATTATCTGTGCGCCTTTTGGCTGGATGCCTCCGTCTTCAGCACTCTGCTTACTTGGGCAGGACTATGGTCCTGCTCGAGTGGCACTGCCCGACCAGTCTTAGTTTCCAGCCCCTGATGGCTGAACTAAGCCCCATCACCAATGCACGGTGCTGGTCTCGATGGGGGGTTATACTGTAATTTGCGCTCTTCTGTTGGACAGTCAAGTAGGTACTGCATAGCTCTTGTCGATGTGCCTCTTGTGCACCAAAGTATGATACGCATTGCTGCAATCTGAATTCTATCCAGTCTTTCGATCTTAGTTTCGCTAAGAGTCAGAATTGCCAGTGCATATTCCGCTACAGCCACCACCAAACCCTGGTACAAAAGAAATAACAATCTCTGCTCGCACTGCGCAGCCATAACCTTCATTGCTGTTAAGCCTTTGTCTGCCCTTATGATAACGTGGTCAACATGTTCTCTGAAACTCAGACTTTTGTCAAAAAACAGACCCAGATATCTCATTGTGCTGGTCCTTTCTAAACTTTTCCCGGACAACGAAACATGTGGCATGGGTGTCTTTACCAATCATTGTCATCGCTACACATGTGATGAAGAAGCTAGAGTATGGCAGAGAGTTGCGACAAGCGGGAGAATAAGAAGAAGTGTAGAGAAGAAAGATGTGTGCATCATTAGTTTTATAGTTAACAGATGTCCTGAAGTAATGGGGATGAATGGTGACAATAATGTCAAGGAAGTTGACAGAGGTAGTACAGATGTTAATTGAATAGCAGTGGGTCACAGTTTTATAATTTTTTAGCTCTTATATATTAGGTCTAGGCTTTTTTCCGATTTTCAACATGTTGGTAATCTCCACTGTAAAAATCGAAACCACTGTTGTTTACTGATACATCACTTGAAATAACATCTTCAATTACAAAACTCAAAGAATAATAAAGCCCTATGTTTGCTAAATGTTTGAACTCTCTTGCCAGTGGAACATGAAGCCATTTCGGTAATTTCAGAAAAACTGAACCTACCTTGTTCGAATTTTAATTTGAAATAAATATACATCTAATCACACAGTAAAATGAGAATTTCATTTCGTTAGCGCCAGATTTCTAAAGTTTAAACAGCTAAATAAGTTGATACTAATTCATTTACTATCTAATCGAAGCAAATTTAGAAGGCGTATCTTCAAGGCCGATACATCGTGGATACATCCAGAAAGGGGATCTCTCTGCCACAATGTATCGTGTTTACGTAAGGGATGGTTTTATGTAAGAGGCAAAACTTCAGATATAGGAATATTCCAAGGGAACGAAAAAAAGAAATAGACACTTCAAGCATTAACATTTCTACTGGGCATTGTCCATCAATATTTTTTCTTCTCAGTGGCAGTATTGTTTCCTGGAGGATGGCTAAATGTACATTGTATTTATGTAAAAATGAGGCTCTAACACTACATGTTCATCTCCCCTTCCTCCAAGGTCCATAAAATTTAACCTAAACTTGAAATACTGAATTTGAAATAATTATCAATCTACCTGCTTGATGTAGACACTCTTGCCAGAAGCATTAGGTCCAGTAAGTAACTTCATTTTAGTATATTGACCTCCCATTGTGGTGTGGTTGGGTACGTATGGACTACAGCATAACTCCTGCAGTGGATGCCTGTTTCGTGGCACAATAATTGAAAAGAAAAACAGAGGACTAATTATTTCTACTGGAATGTATTTATAATTCTTACTGTCCAAATAAAAGTTTTTTTTATGTTGAAAAGGTTGAAATGTAGATCTTTACAGTCTATGTTTTTTCAGCATATGGTGCATAGGGCAGAAACCATAATTCTCTAGTTTGAGCAATGTGATGCTACTGTGTGTGATTCTTGCATGTCGCTGAGATGCATAGGAATACCCTCTTTGATAGTAGTTCTGCGAGGAGTCATTCATATATGAGTCTCACATATAAATATGGTTCAACTTTGCTTGACGTTTTGGCTTTTAAAAAATTAATGTTTGACTTAAATCACAATTTTAATCTGGGAATTTTACAGCAAACGTGCATGAAATGGATTTAACTTTGGATGCTTCTACAATACAATTCATTCCATTTTGTCTGGAACCTACCTAACGTTGGCCTGACTGTGTTGAAACCATGTTTAATATTTTAAATTTTTTGTCTCTTTGAGTTTGGTTCTACAGTCTACATTAAATATATTATGATACATCAAACTACTGGTTAGGTTCAAATTCTGGCAAACTACTGAACATAGTTATATTGCCAAGAAAATCACTACAGTCAAAAATGCTGGGTTGATAGCCACTTCCTGAATAGTATAACCTACCAATTTTTTATTTTTTTAATGATACATGTATATGAGGTAGGCCTAAACAATTCTGTAATTCAGTATCAATACAAAAAATCTGTACTAGTTTACAAGTATGAAATGTAATATATGATTACCAAAAAGTCAGAAAAGATCAAACAATCAGGTATGAAATGTTTATAACATCTATCTATTTATAAACCCATTACCCGTCAGGGTCGTAGGTCGTTACTGAATTCGGATGTGTCATGCCGAAAGGCACATATATCGCAGCAATGCTGTAAACCATGACATAACGCATTCCGTTCTCCGGACTACATCCTGCTAATCTGCAGGAGTTTGAGAATGAACGCAGAAGAAGAAGAATGTTTTTATGAGATGGATTAGGTATAGTGGAAAACCCATGTCCTTCATGCTAGTCAAAAGTTTTTGTTGTTAATAATAATAATAATAATAATAATAAATCAATAATCCATCATGGTCGTAGGGGTGTCACAATGATACCTTTGGTGCAGAAAGATCTCCACACGTCTCTATCCTCTACCATCGTTGAGTTTGGAAACTTCACACCCTGTGCATTCTTTAATATTATCCAGCAATGTCTTCTTCTTGCTACCTCATCTTCTTACACACTTCACTGTAAGAACATCTTTTGTCATCGAGGAATGTCTCATCACATGCCGGTAATTATGTTGTACACATTCAAATGCTCAGGTGGATTCAATAAAGAACGTGTAGATGTCGACATTAAGCAGAATAGGACAGGCAAAAACAACATTCAGAAAAATTAAAAATATATTGTGTAATATGACCTTGTCATTAGAGGTGAGAAAAAGAGTTCTGTAGTGCTATATAACCCCATACTAACATATGGGTGCGAGTCTTGGACAATAAACAAACTAGAAAGTGGGAAATTAGAGTCAATAGAGATGTGGTTCTATAGAAGAATGCTGAAAATACCATGAACTGCCAGAAAAACTAATGTAGAGGTGTTGAAAGAATCAAATGCGAAACAGACCTTAATCAATAATATAAGAAAAGGACAATCTTCTTTTTGTGGTCACCATGAGACCTTGATGAGAGCTGTGGAGAGCATAGTCACACAAGGCAAAATTGAAGGCAACAGAGACAGAGGGAAACAACATGAGAAAATATTAGACAGTTTGACAACCTGGCACGGCAGGGAAACAACAACGATCTTGATACATAATACTGTGGACAGAGAGCTATGGAGAGCCATGACCGCCTACGTCAGACGGCATGGCACCTAATAATGATGATGATTCTGCTTCTTATTTCTGTTGAATGTCTTCCATCTGCTGTAATCGTTGTACCTAAATATTTGAATTGGTGGACTTGTTTTAATATTATATCATTCACTTTGATCTTGCAAGGTGTAGTAATATGTTTCTTAGAAATAACCATTACTTCTGTTTTCTTGATATTTAGGAAGAGGCCTTTCTCTTTACTTTCTGTACTACTACATTAATTAAATCTTGAAAGTCTTCCTCACTTTTTGCAATCAGAACAGTGTCATCCACATATCTCAAATTATTTATGTTATGTCCTCCCACTGATATTCCTGGGATACCAACTATTGCACGCATTATGTTGTTACTGTATAAAGAGAACAGGTCTGGTGAAAGTGCACAACTCTGTCTAACTCCTTGTTTTATTTGTTGAAAAGGGGTCAAATTGATTTCCTACTGTTATTGCTGCTGTTTGTTGCCAGTACATGTTCTTGATGATTCTTAAATCCTTATTGTCGATGTTCAAATTCTCTAGCATGTGTATAACTTCACTATATTTAACTTTATCAAATGCTTTTGTGTAGTCTATAAAACAGAGGTTAAGTTATGGTTAAATCCACTATTATATATGTCATTCAGCAATTTTGTGATAACTTCAACGTCACCAAAAGCTGTTAATTCCTCTAATGTGATATTGTCTGGACATGGGGCTTTGCCATATTTCATGTGTCTTAGGGCCTCCATTACTTCTCCTGCAAGTTTTTATGGACTCTCGCCATCATTTTGTATGTTTATCTCGGGTCTATTGTCATCATAATGTTTTTTGATATATTCTGACCATCTCTGTATTATGTGATCTTTATTCCATTAACACCTGCCCTTTCTTAGATTTTCGACACCCTGTAACTGTTTGCATTCTCTTCCCTGTTACCGCCTCAATTTGCTTATGTAGTAATGTTGTATCTTGGTTGTAATGTGATTCTATTTCCATGCATTTCTTGTTCAGCCAGCCTTCTTTCGCTATTTTGCATTTCTCTCTTATCTCCTTGTGTATTTTCTGAACATTTCTCCATCTTGTGTTTATTTTTTCTTCTGGTCTCATCAATTCTAATATTTCTTCAGTCATCCATTTTTGTTTTGATGCATGTTTCACTTATGGTATTATCTCATTATATGTTTGGTTTATCTAATGTTTTAGTATGTTCCATTAATCTTCAATACTCTGAATCCTTGCAATGGCAAGGTATTTTGTACAATTATGTTGTATCTTTCGTTAATGTCCGCATCTGATTTTAATAATGCTAAATCTAATTTCATATTTCTTGGTGTTCTCTTTATCTTCTTTAATCTTATACAAAATGTCCCCACCAGTAGTATATGATCACTGTTGCAGTCAGCACCTGGCCTTGTTTTCATAGATCTACAGCTGTGTCTATGTCTTTTAGAGACTAAAATGTAATCAATTTGGTTAACCTGTTACTTCTTTAACAAAATGTTGACTCATAGTTCGGACACCCACAAGGCATTTGAGTTATTGTTGTCCGAGGGGGCGTTACAGACCTGACATATTTATCACCCAGCAGTGAATTAAATAACATGTGTAGAGGCTTGGAATTCGCATCTGGTTCAAATATACCATTTCACAATTTTGCACATATTATACAGGAGCCAGACTTTGTGCATTTGTAAGCACCACACAACGTTTTTCATTGTCATATATTTGTAAAATTCCTATTGAATTGTTGTTGATCAGTGCACATTCAATATTTATACAGGTAAGGTAATGTCGTTATTCTTCATGTTAATTTAGTAGGCCTAATATCATTACTTTACAGTGTCAGATTTGTTAGATCATCATTTACCATAAAAATGTGAAAAATCAATCTATTATACCACAATTAATACTAATTTAGCATGTATATCTAGTTGGATCTCATTTTACTTGTGCAAATATGATCGAAATTTGTCACATTACGCAATTAGATCATATAAAAGATTCATTCTTTGTGTAGCATTCACGCAACGAACTTGTGTTCATGATATAGGCCTACCATGCAGTAGTAGGTATATATATTTTTATTGTCAGTTCTTGTCTAACTGTAAATCGAGTAAAGAATATGGACTGGATATAAACAGTCCAAAAAACAAAGATCGTGATAATAAACAGACACAGAAGAACAAGAGCTAATTATAAACATACATGGAGAGAAACTACAACAAGTAAAACATTATCAATATCTTATACACATAGTCAAAAATGACGGCAGATGTGAAATATAAGTTAAAAGGAGAATAGGTAAGGCTAAACGTACCATCACTGGCATTAGGAAAATAGTAGCATCTAAACTAGGGCTGTACCGGATTCAATTTTTTGGAATCCGGCAGCAGCCGGATTTGTGAAGTCAGATCCGGCCGAAGCCGGATTTACAAATAAAAAAAAAATTAAAGTTGAATAATGTACTACATCACTTGACTTAGGTGAGTGGAGTCACTCGACTGTTCATTACTGCAGTTTATTACGATAGACATGACAAAGATGACATATACTCATATTAAATAATTTAAGTGTAAAATAATTATATTTACATTAGAATAAGTAAAATTAAGTTCCATAAGTTCAAGATGAAACATAATACATAAGCACATAATGCTTATTTATTCATTTTAATTTTTAGCTTTCAGTTTTTAGTTTTCACATTGTTTTCAGTTGGCAGCTCAGTTACAACTCACAACAACAGTACATTGAACAGATTGAATTTATTGAAATACATTCATTCAGTATTTTCACTATTTCAGTCAGTCAGTCTTCATTATGGCTGTGAAGTTTTGTGGTACAATGCCACTACAGTGGTTAGTGATAATGTCTCCTGCAGTACTGTTTTGATGGCACACTTGTAGGTGGTGGTGCATGAAATGCCTGCGCCAGTCTAGCCATACTTGGAAATCTTTGCTTATTGGCATGCCACCATGAAACTGGATCTGACTGTCGAGTGTGAAATGGCTCAGACAGGTGCTGTGTCACCTCAGTGTTGATGCTGTTGCCTTCGGCACTTGCAGAACGATCTGTCGTGGGATTTTCCTCGACAATTGTGTCAATATAGCTCCATAGGCTGGACTCGTACTGTGTGGCAGTGCTCACAGAAGTCAAAACACTAGTACTGCTACTAGTAGCTGATGGATCCTGTGCACTGACTGTATTTGCTGAATTAATAATTGAGTTAGCTGCTAACATCAGATGGTCTCGTGCATCATTTCTGCCACGTTCGGAGAATAAGCACAGCTTGAATCTTGGATCCAGTAGTGTGGCACAGGTGTAAATACTGTTAAACTCAATGTCCGCAAATCTTCTGCTAACAGTTTCAAGCAGGGCTGCTTTCATAGTTTTGATCCCAGCATCACTACCTTCTTTCTGGAGGAAAGCCATGAGTGTTTTCACTAATGGGATCACAACTGGTATTGGTGCCTGAGCTGCACTTATTTCACATGTGAGTTCTTTAAATGGTGCCAAAGTACCTACACCATTCTCCGTTACTGTCAACTGCTGTGCCGTTAGCCCAGTTACCGAATCAATTTCAACACAGTACAGACTGATTATGTTTCACCAAGAGTATGTTTCAAACATCATAAGAAAACGAAGATGGAAATACCTTGGTCACGTTTTACGACTAGATGTAAACAGAATAAACCACCAAGCCCTTATGTGGTCAACTGAGGGTAAAGAAAAAGAGGAGGATCTAAAACAACCCTTAAAACACCATTCTTAAAGGAGGGGAATTAATAGGTTGTAAGACCATCCAGGAACTAAAGCTGCAGGCAGCGGACCGCATCATATGGAGAACCAAAACCTTTGCCCTATGTGTCGCTTGCGGCACGAAAGGAATAAACTAACTAACAGACTGATGCTGCTCTATTGTGCTAACAGATGTCGTAGCATATAAAACGTTGAGTTCCATCGTGTTGTCACGTCCTGGATAAGCTGATGTTGTGGTAGGTTTAATTCCTTGTAAAAACGACTGGTTGCTGAAAAAGAGTGTTTGAAATGTTCTACCAATTTTCTTCCAGTACCGATGATGTCAGTAATATACTTTAGACTCAAAAGACCATCACGCACACACAAATGCAGTGTGTGTGCAAAACATCCAACACTTGAATAGCTGCCATCACGAAAGCATTTGGCAATGTTAAATGCATTGTCTCTCACAACAACATGGCACTTCTCACGTGCAATTGACCACTCATCCAGCATCATTTCAAAATGTGCAAGCAAGTTTGTGGCCATATGATGTTCATCACATGCAATACAATGGAAGACTGCACTGTGGTGAACGAATGAGTCTGTTAACCAATGGCCAATGATGCCCATAAATGACTGAGTGGTGTGTTCAGCTGTCCACGTATCTTTTGTGAATGATATGTAATCAGTATCAGATATCATTGCTGCAATTTTTACCTTCAGACGTTTACACATGTCAGGAATGACTGTTCAGCAATGTACTTTCTTGAAGGCAATTCATACCTTTTTTCCATTGTATGCATCAGCTCTCTGAAACCTGGTCGTTCAACTACTTAAAAAAGCTCTGTATCTATGGCTATCATTGGGGCTACGGCAGCATGAATGCGTTTAGCATTGGGATTGTGATGTCCCAAATTTTGACCCGTCCCATGCTTGCATAATTGACTGCTGGGTACTGCTGCTTGCTTTGTGCAAACACGATCCCAGATTCATCATAGATGTGGTCGCCAATACAATGTCCTACGGGGATGCTTTCTTTTCCATCATTTCATCATAGCTTTTCCTGTGCATCGATCGCAAATGGGTCTGCATTGATGATGTTGAGAAGTCTTTGGGGCGATCTGATCGTCCACACAAGAACTGTTTGACACAAAACTTACATATTACTTTCGCTGAATCATCGTCTTTAACCTTGAAGTAATCCAAAACGGCGCTGTATGACTTAGATTTTGATCCCATTTTCCCGCAGAAGACGGATATGTCGGGCCACTGGCGCAAATAAAACGGCGACACAACGCATTTACATTCTCTGGACTACATCCTGCTGGAAATCTAGAATGTATCATGGTCCTGCTACAAGAGAGATCCAGCAGGAGCTTGAGAATGAACGCTGAAGAAGAAGATCCCATTTTATTTTATCGGCAGACCAAAGAAATTTACAAAAATTCGAAATATTCAAGTCCCACGAACTCATGAAGTGTACCATTAAAATTCAAAATGAATTTTTTTCCACTTCTTAAAATGCTTATTTACATCAGCGAGAAATAGTAAACTGGAAGTGCTACTGTGCTTGACCTCATGAAACGTACAGAAAATTCATCTGACTAGGCAACACAAATCCGGCCTAAATCCGGCAAAATTGGACCGGAGCGGAATTTGTAAAAATGGCCGGGTTCCGGATTTACCGGAGCCGAAATCCAGTACACCCCTAATCTAAACAGATTACATATAAGTTAAAAATGAAAAGTATAAAATGCTACATCTATTCTATATTAATGTATGGCTGGGAAACATGGACAGAAGATGTTCTAAAAACACTTAATATGAAGAAAGAATTACTAAGAGAAATAAATATTAGGCACATAAAATAAATTGGACACATTAAAAGACATGACACCTTATCGAAGACATTAAGCTCTTCTTTCTGCTTCTCCTCTCTTCATATATGCTTTATAAACTAATGAATCACACGACATTCTTTCCAGATGACCGAACCATTGTATCTGCTGGTTTTGTATGTATTGTAGAATTGTTATGACACCCATACTCCTATTCACCAAAATTAAACTCTTAGCTGCACTGATATGCATGTCAAAATGTTTGCTATAAATTTCCAGTCCTGGTGTTAACCCTTTTAGTTTTATTTACCTCTGTTGTCGCTATCAGATTGATGTCATCAGCAAAGCAGAGATTAAACATTTGGCGACTTCCTATTGGTGTTGATAAATAGAATTCCTCAGAGCTGCATAGAACAGTAGCAGTTACCTTGATAGCACAGGGATTTATATAATGATGAAATAATCCATTTAGTTGTAGGTAGCTCTAAATAGCCCATAGCCTAACTAACTAAAGCATAGGTCCTTCTCAGTTGAGCAACTGAGGTGACACCCAAAATCGTATAAGGTTTGTTGTCTTACAGTCATGGTTGTGTTATTGATTTGTGGATACATGTTTCATCCCTCAAAGGAATGCATCCCCCTTTTCTTCCTTTGCGGCAGTATTCCAGGATGATCCCAATCTGTCAGGAGTGCAGCATACCTCTGGGCCAACTAGTTCACCATTCAAGTGAGTTTGACAGAACAGTGAAGTGAGTATGTTAGAACAGTGGAAGTGAGCTGGATAGTCAAGTTAAATTGAGCTGGGTAGTACAATGGAAGTATGCTCGACGCACAATGGCAGGGAGCTTCATAGCACATGGAGTTAGATAACACAGTGGCAATGATATTGATAAAACACAGAAGTCAGCTGGATAGCATATTAGCAGTAAGCTGGATCACATATGATGTAAGACAGAACAGTGAAAGTGAGAAGGATCGCGCATTGATTGTTAGATTGCATAGGGGAATGGAGTTTTATAAAATGGAACAGTGAGTTGGATAGCACATAAAGTTAGATACCGCAGTAACAGTGAGCTAATTATCACATGGTGTTAGATAAGACAGTGAAAGTGAGCTGGATATCACAGTTGATGTAAGTTTTATATATCAGTAATGTAAGTAGAGTAGCACAGTGATAGTGAAATGGATATCACATTAAGTTAGATAGCATAGTGGAAGTATGTGTGATAGATCTGTGATGTGAGCTGGATAGCACATGGAATTAGATAGCACATTAGTAGTGAGCTGGATAGAACAATGATGAGAGCTGGATAGCATATTATCAGTATGTTATTTTACAATAACAGAATGTATTGCATGAAGGTTAGGAAAAGGGGGATGTATCCCTCGCAATGTATCCCTCGCACAAATAATAACAAAAACTAAAAACCACTCTCAAGGCACCCACCAATATCCATACTACATTGTATGCATGCAGTTAATCTCTTTCACATGTAAATCACGACACAACACGACCGAGCTGTAACATCGAGAATGGACAGTACCAATAAAAAAGAGGACCCTCATCAAAGCTATCAGGAAAGTCGACCACCCAAAAGACAATTGCCACTACCTTGACAGAACATGTTATTATCTTCTGCCTCAGAACAGGACACAACAGATTAAACAGCCACTTAAATAGACTAAGACTGGTCCCATCACCTCTGTGCCCTTGTGGGCAGGCAGCACAGACCGCTGTACATATCCTGCAAGACTGCACTACACTAAACCAGTTAAGAGAAGAACACTGGCCTATAGAGATGAATATTCACAGAAAGATGTATGGGAGCACTGAGGAGCTTTCAAGTACAGCAGAATTTATTAAGAAAACAGGACTTGCTGTGTAGACATGTCAAACTACGAACAAGAAGAAGAAGACAGTACAATAATAGAATTGGAAACATGGGACAGAGAGGACCAGAGGGTGGCAAAGATAAAATATTGCCAAAGAACATAACATCTTCACATTACACTTATTTTAGTCACACATTACACATCTTATAGTCCATACACATAATTCTATGCATATGGATTATCAGATGTAATGTCTCACAGTGGCAGTATTGCTTGGAACACAAGTACAGTGGCAGTGAGTTGGATAGCACAGTAGAAGTTAGCTGGATAGCACATGGAGTTAAATAGCACAGTGGCAGTGAGCTGGATAGCACAGTGGCAATGAGTTTTATAGAACAGTCATGTAAGGTGGATAGCACAGTGGCAGTAAGCTGGACAGTACATGGAGTTAGATAGCACAGTGGAAGTGAACTGGACAGCGTATGGAGTTTGATAGCACGGTAACAGTGAGATGAATAACACATGATGTCAAATACAAGAGTGATAGTGAGCTTGACAGCACAGTGGAAGTGAGTTTGATAGAGCAGTGAAGTGAGTTGTATAGCATATTAGCATTGAGCTGGATAGCACATGGAGCTAGAAATGGCAGTGGGCTGGATAGCAGATGGGGATAGATAACACAGTGACAATAAGCTGGTTAACACATGGAGTTAAATAAGCAAAGTTACAGTTAGCTGGATAGCACAGTGAAAGTGAGATGGATATCACAATGGAAGTGAGTTTGATAACATATGGAGTTAGATAGTGCAGTAGAAGCTAGATAGAATAGTGAAAGTGAGCTGGATAGAATAATGATGATGTTCCTCCTTTGCAAGCGAAGATGAGCATGACATGAAAAATATAAATGCAATGAAAACATAAATAATAATAATAAATTGATAATTGTCTAATTTGGTTTGTGAGTTCGTGCACAGAAAGTTCTATTGCAGTGCATGCAGGAGTGCTGAAGGTTCGAGGTAGGATAATTTTAGGATGTCCTTCTGCTTCTTGCGCTTGTAGATTTCCCGCAGTGTTCTTTATTTTTAAAATTTCGTGATGCCAGCAGTGATCTTGGTGTGATAGGCTGAGCGAATAAGTGCTGTAGTCTCTCAGGAGCTAGGATCAATGCTGCAGTGCTGGAGAAAGTTTTTTAGGTGATCCTTAAAGTTCTTTTTCTGTCCTCCGCTTAAACGTTTACTTTCGCACAGCTCCCCATAGAATAATCTCTTTTGAAGGCACTTGTCTGGCATATGGACAATGTGGCCAGTCCAGCGGAGTTGGGACCTAGTCAGCATTGCATGGACGCTTTGCATACAGGACTTCTGAAGATTTCTGTGTCTGGTACTCGATCCTGCCAACTCCCATGAGGTTTCTTAGGCACAGAAGGTGAAAAGAGATGAGCTGTCGAGCGTGTCTCGCATAGACAGTCCAGCAAGATGCAGCATAAAGCAGTGTTGGTAGAACCACTGCTTGGTACATGTCCAACTTAGTTGTCAAACTGAGACCACGCCTGATCCAGACATTGGCACGAAGGCTCCCGAATGCTGCACTGGCAATAAGCAGGACAACATCATCGTCAATTTTCACAGTTTGCGATAGGGTGCTGCCGAGATATACAAACTTATTGGCAGTATTAAGTTTTTGTCCCTTTACTGTGATCACTGGTTCTGTGTAGGGGACACCTGGCGCTGCTTAATACATTACTAATGTCTTCGCGGTGCTGATGGTGAGACTGAATGCATCACAGTCCAATGAAAAGAGATCCATGCTGTCCTGTATGTCTTTCAGACTGGTAGCATTTAGTGCACAATTGTCAGCGAACAAGAGGTCGCGAACAATGTCCATCTTAGTTTTGCTCTTGGCATTCAATCTACTAAGATTGAATAGTCCTCTATCAGCTTGATAGCGAAAACAAATTCCTGCACTGTTATTCTGGAAGGCATCATTTAACATGGAAGAGTTCACCATGCTGAAGAGCATCGGAGCCAGGACTCAACCCTGTTTGACACCGTTAGCCACTGGAAAGGGGCTTGAGTGTGCGCCATCATCTTGCACACAGGCTGTCATACAATCATGGAACTGGCAAACCATGTTGGTAAATTTTTCGGGACATCCAAATATGGCCATGATCTTCCATAGTCCTTCGCGATTTACAATGTCGAATGCCTTAGTTAGGTTGACAAATGTGGTGTAGAGACCAATGTTCTGTTCACGACACCTTTCCTATAGTTGTCTAGCAGTGAATATCATGTCAACAGTACTTCTGCCTTGTCGGAAGCCACATTGGCTCTCTAGGAGGAGACCTGTCTCAAGATGGGCTTGCAGTCTATTTAACAGGACCCTAGCCAGGATTTTGCCTGCTACAGAGAGCAGGGATATCCTTCGGTGGTTGTCACAAGCTAGGCGATTTCCTTTTCTCTTGAATAGATGTATGATGGAAGCATCCTTAAAGTCTTGTGGTATCGCTTCCAGGTTCCACATTGTCTGGGAGAGCTCTGTAAGTTTAGCAGACATGCCAGGGCCACTAACTGCGTAAACTTCGGCTGGAATGGAGTATGAGCCTGGCGCATTTCCTATGGACAAATCTGAGATTGCTGTCTCCATCTCCTCAAGGCAAGGGGGCTCCAATAATGAATGTTTGATTGGTATTTGCGTGATGGAGGCAATCGCTTCATAGCTGATGTACATTTTCAAAATGTTCAACCCGGCATTTGAGAATTTCCTCTCAGTGATGGTATGCTTTCCATCTGCGCTTAGAAGAGATGTTCCTGAAGACTAAGAGCCATAAAATAAAGTGAGCTGGATAGAATAGAGGAAGTGAGCTGGATAGCAGATGGAGTTATATAGCAAAGTTACGGTGAGCTGGATAGCACAGTATTCTATGTATATGGGATATCAGATGTGATGTTTCTACAGCTATAGTAAAAACATAATTTCACATGAACGTACCTTCCATTTGTAATGCAAAGGACAGTCTGAGTTACAAGGGTTGGACACACATAGCCAAACTCACTAGCACAAGTAGCTAAAGACATCAAACTGGTAAGGAGAGAAATATAGTATTATCAAGAACATTAGTTTCAATGATACTATAACAGATATGATCTTGCCATGGTAGTTGTGAGGCTTTTCTTGCATATGTTATTGATGTTTATTTGCTTGGATCCCAGGAATTATGAGAAACGGAGGTATAATTTCCTATAAGTAATGGATTGGGCGAGTAGTTGCTCTAAAGAGTTTTCTTTATACCAGACTAACTCTCAGCATTATGGAAACCTCCTATTTTGTGAGGATTTATGTGTGTATGTAGAAGGCATGTTATCCCATTTTGTATGTCCACATCCAATAAGATCAAAGCCTGCAGCCAGCTATTTATGTTGGATATGTCTTTTGTCTATTGTAGTCTTGGATGGCCCTTACCCACACTACCAGGAACCACACCTTCTATTATTAATTGTTCCATTATTTTATGTCTCCTTAAATGACCAAAAAATCTTAACTTCGATAATATGATGTTGTTTAAAGTCAACCATCTCCAATGTTTAATGTTCTTATCGTTTCTTGATTTGTCTTATTCACTGTCCATTGTATTCTCAGAATCTTTCTGCAGTATCTCATTTCAAAGGCAGCTATTCTATTTGCCACTGATTTATTAAGTGTCTATGTTTAACACTGTTTTGCTGAAGAAGAAATTGTTCATTTGAAAATAAATGTTTTAGAAAATTCTTGAATATTGGTTATGAAGAATTCAAGTCAAACAAGCAAGTAAGAGAAGACGATAAACAGAAATATGTTTCTACAATAACAAGAAGAAAATGAGGGACTTATTTTGGACATGTACTTAAATGAATTAAAACAGATTGCCACGAATTGGTAAGGTAAAGACAAGTCCCATGGCTGCAACCTGTCATCGGGGATGAAGATAACTCTTCATGTACTAAGTCGCAGCAACTATTAAGTGAGGTGGCCAGTTCCCTTCCTTGTTGTCTTTACCTTCCCTAACTCATGTGTTAGGTACTAATTTACAGCTGAGTCGACTGGAGGAGTGGCCATGTCAAGCGAGAAATCACAACCAGAACCTTTTTTTTGTGTCCAAACATGATTTTGAACCTGGAACGCTATAACCCGGTGATAGCAAGCAACCTTACTATCAACTATGTAACTGCACTCCTTTTCAGTATCCTATTCAGAATTTAGCCATAAACCCAGAATTTTGAGACTGTAATGATTTTCTAGGCAATATAAATACATTCAGTAGTTTGTCATTGCTTACTGTACGGTCTGGATGCACAACTGCCTGTGGCAGCAATCGAACTCGGTACCCTGGCTGTCACAGATGTGCTCTGTACCAATCCACCAGACTGCCACTACAAGTATTAAAATGAGTACCAGATGCCAAAAAAAAAAAAGAGTAAGACCAAGAGAGACTTCCAGAACAACCATCAAGGAAGGTATGACTGTGGGTTTCAACAACATGCAAGAACTACACAAAGTAGCATAACATCGTTCAAACTGGAGAGCTCTGGTTTCTACCCTATGCATCGTCTTTGGAGGGAAGAAACATAGATGGTTGGTTGGAAGTTGCTGAACAGCGGTCCATGGGCTCATGCCCTTTGACCTAATGCCATTAAATGGCATTATATTGCTGGGAAGTCTGTGGATTTTTGGCCCACCCCGGGACAGAGCCAGAGAATAACTATCACACCTCCAGGAAGGTAGGTTTCAACCTATGCACTGCTCCTAGCCACTGTAGCCAAGATAGGGTTCACTGTGCTCATTCCCCGCCACCAATTGACTACTGGTTATGCAGAGCTTCTCTATTGCTCTAGTCATGCAACAAAATTTTCAAGTAAAAAGGATTGTCACGTCATGAGTCACTGTGCCTCTATGATGGGTCTAAGCCACAGGAAAAAACAGTGCTGTCAGTTTCCTCCTCCCCAGTGCTGCACAGCACATATCTGGCTCCCTCCCAACCACAGAGGGTGCATACATATATATTCAGGTAAACATGAAACACATTTCAACAACAAAATAAAAGCATAATTGTATAGATGACGTGCCATGAAGTTTCTCTAAGAAGATAACCTCAATATAACGGCATGTCATCCACTAAGGTTTTCTGTTGCATGGGTGGTTCTGTTGTCTAGTGGGCCATTGGTGAGACCCACAGACGCAACCACATGCGTAAGAAACATAGATAGAAACGGTCGATAAATGTTTCACAGCCATAAATTATTACTGGAAATAAGCTTGCTCTAATGAAATGTAGTTTAAATTTACAGCAGTTGCCTTTCCACAGACTTTTGTATTTATGCAAGTTTTGAAGTACCAGTAGCTATTGCAATTCTTCAATTGATTTTTGCAGTACAATCTCCTGAACTGTTTATGTTTGCACACAAATATTCAAAATTAATGACAACTTTTAGTTTATGGTTATCAATAATGACTTTTAATTTCTTGGTTTCATCCAGCACTGTGCCAACATGGAAAAGAGCACACCTGTGATAACCAATATACAGGGTTCAGATCTGACCACAGGCGATTGTGCATCCAGACGTTTAGAAAATAATAGAAAAACCATTGAACTTGCATAGAAAATACTACAGCCAAAAGATGCTTGGTTGCTGGCTACATCCTGAATAGGATATGCTACCAATGTTTTATTATCACTGTGTAATTTTGTTGATAGAATCAGTTGTTTACTACCTTCTTCGCTATTTGTCAAAAGAACTGTGTCATGAAATAGACTACTAGTTAAACACAATACTTTGGTATGACATTGTGCTCCCAATGCCAGACCTGGACCTTGACAGAGAAACTATAACAAAATTAGCTGTATGTGAAATGAAGTGCCAGAGAACAGCACTCGTCGTAACAAAAAGAGATAGAATAATTAATGACACCATAAGAAATCTGATGAAAATATTGTGCAAAGAATACATCTTCTTCTTTCTGTCCTCATGTACCTTTCGGTGTTGAGGGGAGAGTGAGTGTACGGTCTTTTGCCCTTCTATTTGCCTCCTCTGCTGTTATATTTCCGAGTGTCTCTAATACACTATCCACCTTTTACGAGGGCGTCCAATAGGTCTCCTGTTTTCGTATCGTTTGTTAAGTGTTTTTTGGATAATACTTTGCTCTTTCTGTCTGGTTATGTGGCCGTACCATTTAACTTGTTGTTTCTGTATGTATTCTATTGTTGGCTCGATCCCTAATTGTTTCCTTAGTGCTTCATTCCTGATTTTGTCTCTCAAGCTAACTCCAATCATACGTCTCACACATTTCATTTCAGTGGTGTTAATCTTATGTATTGTTCTAGAATCTAATGTCCAAGTTTGACACTGATAACACAATGTTGGTAAGAAAATGGTGTTGAAAAGCGCTTTCTTTGTTTCTAGTGTAATATCTTTGTTTCTTAGTAAAGGTGTTAATTGACCAATGCCTTATTGCATCTTGCGTTTATTTCTGCTTCTTGTTTGTTGTCATATCTCAATGTGCTGCCCAGATATTTGAATTCATCTACTTGTTTTAGTTGTTTATTATTTATCTGTATGTTGATGTTCTCCTTTTCTCTTGCAATATTCATTACTTCTGTTTTGTCTATGTTGATTTTCATTCCAAATTGCTTGCCTGCTGTGTCTATTGTGTTTAGGTGGTCTTGCAGGTTTTTAATGCTGTTGTGGAATAAAACCTGGTCATCTGCAAAAAGCAGTTTATTTGCTTCATTAGAATTTGCTGTTTTGTTTATATGGTCCATTTATGTAATAAAAAGTAGTGGGGATAATACACATCCCTGCTTTACTCCTGTGCTAATCACAAAGTCCTCTGTGTAGCCTGCAGCTGTTCTTATAGTGCAACTGCTGTTGTTATAGAGACTTCTACAAACGTTAATTAAATGTTGGCATACTCCATAAATTTAAAGAATACATGACACACAAAAGATCAAATGGTTCGGCCACCTAATCAGAATGGAGCCAGATAGCATTACATCAATAGCCTTTAAGAAAAGAGTCTCTGAAAAGAGAAACAGGGGAAGACCCAGATGAAGATGGATAGATGACATTAGAGAAATACTAGAACACCAAGGCTGCACTATGGCAGTGGCATCGCAGTTAGCAAAAGAAAATAGTACTAAATGCAGGAAACAGGTAATGAATTTTTACAGAACAACGACTAACACTCTATAACTGTCGGATGCTCGCTCACGTGAAATAATACACAAAACAATACACAGGATATAATCATACAAATAACAATTGTATACTCAAATAAAATGAGTAGAAATGACAACACACATGTGTCCGAGAAAATGTGGATCCGGAAGGATAGGAACAGGAAGTACATAAAAGCATAAATATATGTGGAAGTGAAACGAACAAAAAGATGACAATAAAGTCAAAGACCACACCAGCCGAGAACTAGACAAAAGAATGGTCGGAACTGAGTTCAAATGGCTTGAGGGTATTCAACTAAATAATAGGACGATTTTCTAGAGCGTTCCTAGATCTATTATTGGTGGTGCCGGATCTGATGGCAATGACCTAAATGTCAAGAACATCATGGTGGCCATCGCCGTTGAAGAGTGTGGCAACATTAGTAGGTGCTCTATGCTTGATGGCATGAAGATGGTTACAGTAGCAGTCGCTCAATATTAAGCCGGTTTCACTGATATACTGCTTGCCGCAGAGTTTACATATGATCACATACATGCGATTATGGGATTCACATGTAAAGGCCACAGCAATGGGGAAAGTGCCTTGGGAACTGAAACGGAGCGCATCTGAACCATGAACCACATAAGGACCTGTGTAGCAACGACCTTGTGAGTAACGAACAGTACTGAAATGGTCAGGAATAGAAGACCTACGGTGGCTGTGGACCAAGATGTCCTTAAGATTTTTGCAGTGTGAATAGGCAACCAGAGGCTTGTTAGCATGAAGCCTGGAAAGCAGCACGGGTGTTAGGATCAGACTGGAGAAGGGAATAATGTTTAAGCAGGATGTACAGGACAGTGGAGTTATGGCGATGAAAGGTAAGGACAAGTTTAACTCTTTCAGAGGAGGAGGAAGAGCCCTAGGAATTAGTCCAGGTATTGAGGTGAGATAACTGGCGTACACTGAGCAAGCTAATGAGAGAATGCTGTCGGGGAACGAGCGCTTATGGAATAACTCAGAGGATTTGTTGAGAAGGTTGTCGTAATCGCTACATAAGCAATGAAGGCGAAGAAGTTGGGAGTATGGCAGGGTGTTGCTACAAGCGGAAGGATGAGAAGTAGGCCCTATAGAGCAAAAAGTCATGTGCATCAGTAGGTTTATATTAGACAGATTAGCAAAAGAAAGAAGACTGCGACTCCCCATGATGCCTAGTGGCACACATAGATAGGACAAGACTTTAGTATGCTATCTAGCTCACTTCCATTGTGTTTTTGTGGGTTATGTGTGCTACCAAAACTTCACTACCCTTTTCTAAGTTTTACTGTCAGAGTATAGTTTCGCTGCAATAATTATATATTTTTGAGTGATTTAATGAGATATGCTTGCTGGAAGGTATGTTTCTGTTAAGGTTTCTTAAAGCAGACATGTTTATGGTGATGGACATTAAGAGTTGTATCTTGGTTTTCCAGGTCAAGGTGGTTCAGGTTAGCATTGACTTCTCTTTCCTGTAAAACACATCCACATTACAGAAACAGCAACAAATTCCATATTTGATATGATCACACAAGAACACATTGCAGATTTATGTGTTTCTCTGTGAATTTCTCCAATGACAAATTTTGCAGAAGTAGTGAGTCATGTTTAAAAAAAAATATCTTGTTATGTTCTCAATTTCACAGCTGCTGTTGTCTGTTCAAACTTTAACATTTACATCTTCTTTTGTGTTCATTCTGAAACTCCTGTATAGTCATTGGTTCATCGTCACTGCATTCCAGACAAGTCCATAGGTGCTCAGATCTCTTTTTTGAGTGTAGCCGCCATTACACGTTGACTGATGGTCCCAGTACACAGCTAATTGACCATTATTCTTTCTTGCCCACGAAACCGCTCCTTTCTAGCGAAACCACATTTCAAATCAAATTCCTTTATTCTAGTCATGGAACAAGAGTCATCGTCACTTATATAGTCATTTGCTCGTGCGTTTTCCCAAAGGGCGTTCAAAATATCTGCTCGATCCATCGTTCCACCAACAGCCTTGTAGCAGCATGTGCGACCAACATATCTGCTCTCTCATTACCCTGGACTCCGGCATGTCCTGGCACAAAAATAAAAGTCACTTTACGCATGCAAGAATTATTCACTGCATCCAGCCACTGTTCCCGAATGTATCCCGCCTGAACTTTCACAATTATGCTCATCGAGTCACTGAGTATGCAGGCATACTCGCAGATATTCTACGAGCAGACCCATTGCAAAGCTTTGATTACTGCCAAAATCTCCATTGTCATGCTGCTTGTCATCTGAGAAAATGCACCTCTCTGATGGTTTCCTCCCACCTTTGAGCTGTGAAGGCCCAGGTACTTCTGATGTGTCTTTCAACTGACCCATCTGTATATACAATCATATCAGCTTCTCTGGAATTTTCACAGATCAGAGCTAGTACCTCCGACTCCACCACTGTCAGACACCATTCCCTGCATTTTATATTGAGTGTTATTATTACTTTGAAGGCTGTCGGACAATCTAAGGGCACACAACTCCATTCCGCATCAGGTAGCACATCTTCCAATCTGCACACACTCTGTATAATATCCTCTGTGCGCCCCATCCACGACTTTCCTCTTTTAAGTCGACTGCCTTTCACTTTGAGAATTTCTGGGTGTAGAGGATGTCCTTTATCAGCGGTGATTTGTAAGTAGTCCTGCATCCTGCAGATTTGTATTCTTTGCTTTGCAGTTGGGTAATCCAGTAAGTATCACATAGCCAGTGCTGACATATCTCTCGTACACCCCAAAATGATTCACATTGCCTCATTCTGGATTCTATCCAATCTTTCTGTTTGAGTCTGACTCAGTGTTATAATCGCCAGTGCGTGCTCTACTACCACCGCCACCAATCCCTGATACAGCAGAAATAGCAGCCTCTGTTCACATTGAGCAGCAGCTATAATTTTCATCTCCAAGACCTCTATAAACCTTTACAATGATGTGGTCAACATGATCTTTGAAACTCTCAGACTGCAGTCCAACACAACCCCTAAGTACTTTATTGTGCTGGTTCTCTTAAACTCCTGTGTATCAGCAGGGTATAGTCCAAAGAACTCCAGAGTGTGTTGTGTCATGATTTACAACTTCATAACTGCGCTATTTGCACCTTTTGGCAAGACATCTGTCTTTAGCATGGCTTCTGGGTAACTTTGACTCAATATGGCATGGGACAACCAATTCCACCCAAAAAACCTGAGTTTTCCAACTTTGTCAGCCCTGTTTGTTGGATCTTCCATGCTGATACGTAAATATGTTTTATATATCTATTGTTAGACTTTTTATGGTTTTAATTGAAATGGTACATATCAATTTTCAGAAAGATTATTATATGTTAATTATATATATTCAGACCTCCTAAAGTTCTATATTTTTACCCTAAATGTTTTTATAAAGAGTACTATAGTGTCATAAAAAAATTACTTCAGTTTTTCTCTTTTGCTGAGAGATACATAAATAGTCACTCATCTACCAAGTTTATTCATCTCCAGTGGTTCAAAAACTAACTTCTGCGGTCAACCCAGCCACCAAGATGTCAAATAGTAGGGTAATTCCTTGGAAAGTTAGAGGAATGAAGCCTTCATGATGAAGTTAGTACTAAAGGTTACACTAATTTATTAGTTTCTGGTCAACAAATGACTAAACAGCTAAGACCTATGGGTAAAACCACAAACAGGGCTGACAATGTTGATTCACAAAACAGCTATCTTTAGCTTTACTCCACACAACTATGAATAACCAAAGTGCCAGAGGATGTACACTAAAGTGGAGAGTGTCGAAGTAACCAAACAAATATATTATAAATACTATATAAAGTACTAAGGTTACTGTTAAAGCCTAATGATCAATGTAAAACAATAAATAAAGAGCAATAAACAAAAGAACAAGGACTTTTTTCTATGTTACAGTACAACTGGGACTTTTTCAAGGAACACATAAACATGAAATAAGAAATTATCAAAATATAAATGTGATTATTTGGATGTCTTTCTCACAGCAAGACACACCAAATAATGAGGAACATTTAGTAGACGCTGAATTATGTGTGTTCACAATGATTATGCACCATTGAAGGAAAAAAATTCCCATACATTAAAGAAAATGAGATACCAAAAGTGATGAATTAATAGGTGATAATTCAGATCAAATGAAAGCCCAATGTAAATGATGAAAAAAGCGAACACAGACCACACACACAAACTAAATATTGTGTATGTGGAAAACAACACAAGGACAAAAGCAGAGTTGGAGGCCTACACACAACACATATCTATCTATTGAAATTGTGTATTGAAAGTCTGTACTATGGTCACTATACACATATTTAAACAAACTCAAGTACATATTATCACATTGACAGGAATGTGGCAAACACATTTATTTCAGGTCTGGAGGTACTAGCGATATTTGGCTAACAAAGTGATATATCTGATGTCATCATCATCAAGTGCTGTCTCCGCAATTAAGGTTGGCTGCAACAGACCTCCAACATCCCCTGTCTCTTGTTTTGACAGTGCACTCTGCTAGACTGTAAGCTGTCCATCTTATGATGTTACTCTCCCACTTGTATCTCTGCTTACCTACACATTAAAAAACATGAAACCTTGTTGAAGACCTTACTTGAGGCTATTGAGTCCAAAATATTTTATTTACCCACTCTTTATTTCTCTTAATAATTCTTTCTTCATATTAAGTGTTTTTAGAACCTCTTTGTTCATTTTCTTCTCTTTCCATGATGTTCTCCCTATTCTTCTATATACCCAAATCTCAGAGGAATCAATTCTGTCTTCTAATGTTTGTTTAGTGTCCATGTTTCTAAGCCACACATTCTCATTTTTAACTTGTTTGTAATTTGTTTAAATGTTACTATTTTCCTCATGTCATTGAAGGTACTTTTAGCCATTTCTATTAGCCTTTTAACTTCTATTTCACATCTGCCATAATTTGTGACTATGTGACCAAGATAGTGATAATATACTACTTGTTGTAGTTTCTCTCCATGCATATTTATGTTTAGTGCCTGTTGGTCAGTGACTTTGCTGATAATCATGGTTTTTTGTTGTTTTGATATTTATATCCAGTCCATATTCTTTGCTTGATATATTGATGATGTATTAGACTTTGTAGTTCATGTTCACTTTCTGCTAAAAGAACAGTGTCATCTGCATATCTAAGGTTGTTTATTATTTTCCGATTGATCTGAGTCCTGGCATTTCTTCTATATTTTTTAAGATATTCTCTGTGTAGATATTAAATAGGCTGTCTCCAACAAAATTGTTGGAGCCTGCAGCCTTTCCACATTTTATTGATTTTATTGCATTTTCTACTTCTGCTTTCATTATTTCTAGTCAAACATTGTTGTGTATTATAGGTTTGTTGTTCCATTGGTTGTCAAACAGTTCTGTCACATAATTTGCCCATCTTGTAAGTACTTCTGTTTTATAAAATATAATTTTTTCGTTTTTATCTTTAATGGAGTCAACCCCCATTTATAGGACTTTTCATATTTGTGATCTACCTTATCTCCTTATGCATTACTTTTGTCTTCTGTTGTATTGACGTCTCTGTTTCACTGAATTTTGTTTCTAGCCATTGTTTTTTCGCTATTCTGCACATTTTATGTATCTCATTGTCTATAATTGAGTATTTTGTGGTATTTTTGTATCTTTCTTTCTTTTGGACATTTTCTCTAATATTTCATCTGTCATCCATGTTTGTTTACAGCACAAGACAAAAGAAAAATAGTGACAACAGAAATGACATGTCTACGAAGAATACTCGGAGTGTCATTAAGAGATAGAATTAGAAACGATAACATCAGACAGATAAACAAAACAATACCAGTATTGGAACACATCAAAAAACAACAGATCAAGTGGTTTTCACATGCTTCCAGACTACCGACAGATAGCATGCCACAAATGGCCATGACACATAGACATAACGGTTATAAAGCCAGAGGCAGACCATGTAAAAGATAGATCAAAGAAGCCACAGGAACAAGCTTACAAACAGCGCACAAGAAGGCCATCTCCAGAGAACTCTTCCACCCCTGACGACGCAAGGCAAATAAGGGCCATAGCATATAGATAGATAGAACCATGTTTGTTTGTTCTTGGCTTATCTTATTCATAAATTTTCATTTGATTTTTGAATACTTTTCCTTAGGCTGTCCCATTTATTGTCTATTTTCCTATCTGAATTGTTCCATGCATTCTATCATTAGATGTTCATATCTATTCCTTACATCTAGACTGTATTTTTGTATGTCTGGTTGTGTTAGTGCTGATGTGTCTATCTGTAGATCTTGAATTCTTCTATGTTCTATCTTTTTAAGTTGGACATGTACATATCTGATGTACAAACTACTGAATTATTATTGTCACTTACCAATCCAACTCAGCTGCCATTTCCATAACATCTAGCAACAGCTGAGTCTTTTCAAGTATGGCATCTTGTAGATGGTGCATAATAGCCATCTCCATATCTGATTAAAGGTTGATTAAAGTTAGCATACATGATTAGAAACAAACCAACACAGAGTGAATAATAAATGCAAACTACAACGTCATCCTCTTCTTTTCAATGCATATATACACACATTTATCTATCCTCTGTTGAACTCCCTGTTGAGTATTGGTCATCAACAAAACTCTACTATATAATTCTATCCTATATTTAGTTTTAGCTTTCAATTCTTTCCAATACCTATTTATCCTTTGTGCATCTATATCTAACTTTCCTATTGTACTTACATAAAACATAGCTTAATATAATCGCTTCACTCAGACACAACGGACTATAACTAAAACTAATGAGTAATGATGTGCACACAAGAAAACATACAAAATGCAATGCACACATAAAAAATTAAATGTTTCAACCAAAAGGTCTTTATCAAGAAATGCACAAAACATCAAAATACGATGAATGGAAATTACTATGACACACAAACGCATCCAATGGAAATGAGATGTCGGAAGGACAGAAAAACGTAAATATATGTGGAAACGAAATGAACAGAAACGGAAGGACAGAAAAATGTAAATATATGTGGAAACGAAATGAACAGAAAGATAACGTAAATGACGGAACAAAATAAATGCGTGTGAATGGCAGTGGAGATGCTAGATTGAATAGCAGGGTTGAAACTGCCGATGAAGTTGATGAAGCGATACAATTCCACTTCGGACATGTCGGTGATACCTATACCATCATCAATGAAATGATTGAGTTCTTCTGTAGACGCTCGGTCCCTGACAGCATTCCTTCATCCGCTTGGCTCCGTGTGCGCCAGTTGTCTCACCTTGATACCTTTACTAACTCTCAGCGTTCTTCCTCCTCCTCTGATTGTGTACCCTCAAGCCTTTTGGACTCAATTCCGACCACTCTTTTGTCTAGTACTGGGTTGGTGCGATCTTGCTATTCATTCATTTTGTTTCGTCTTTTACGTTATGTATTTGTTCATTTCGTTTCCACATATATTTATGTTTTTCCTGTCCTTTTGACATCTCATTTCCATATTTCCGCTGGATACGTTGGTGTGTTATAATATCCATTCGTCGTATTTTGATGTTTTGTGCATGTCTTGATAAAGACCTTCTGGTTGAAACGTTGAATATGTTTTGTGTATTGTAATTTGTCTGTTTTCTTGTGTGCACATCATTACCCACTAGTTTTAGTTATAGTCTGTCATGTCGGAGTGAAGCGATTAACCTGTGTTTTACGTAAGTTTAATTGTTGTTATGTTTCACGCAGTTTCCCTATATTGATTGTCGTATTCTAACTTTCCTAGAGGTGTTTTTCAGTTTTCTTTCCTATTTTCCCTGTGATTTCCATAACAATGCCTGTCTTTCAATGCTTTCATATTTATGCACAAACCCCCATCGAGGCCAGCACCGTGCAGTGGTGATGGGGCTTAGTTCAGCCATCAGGGACTGGAAACTAAGACTGGTCGACAGTCCCACTCGAGCAGGACCATAGTCCTGCCAAAGTAAGCAGAGTGCTGAAGACGGAGGCATCCAGCCAAAATGCGCAGAGATAATCAGGATGCCACGCACAAAACACAATGGAAACATGTCTGTATTTATAAATAGTAATGGTGCCTGCCCTGTGGAGGACGTTCAGGTAGGGTCGGTGCCAGGCCCTATACCTCGAAAGGGCACAACCTCAGTTACTGGAAGTCCTTCTCAATTGCCCCGAGGAGCCAGGAGGCAAGGGAATAGAGCTACTGGCCAAACAAAAAACAACCGACCAATAAAAATAATGCACTGGAATGCTGAGGGTGTCAACAGTAAAAGAGATGGATACAGAAAAAAATTGGATCTTGAAAATGTCCTCAGTGAAGAACAAGTTAATATATGCTGTATTCAAGAAACACACCTCAGCAGCGACATAGCCTTCAAAATCAGAGGCTACCAGTGCTACCGGTCTGACAGAAAGGACAGGCGAAAGGGTGGAATTCTGACACTTGTTAAAAACAATATCAGCACATGTCAGCTAGAAGTATATATGGAAGGGGCATAATACCAGACGCTCCACCTAAAAACAGACAGTGCCGAATTCCATCTCCTGAACTACTACTGCCCAAATGATAAACCATTGGCACTAGACACAATTCAAGACTAAGAGAGACTTATGGTGTGTGGAGACTTCACCAGCCACTCTCAGAGCTGGGGCTACGATCATATCGACAAGAGAGGTGAGGAACTTGAGAGCTGGCAGGATGAAAATAATCTCATCCTTATTAACCAGCCAGCAGACTCACCAACCTTCTACTCGAGAGCATGGCACACCACCTCTACACCAGACCTGGCATTCCACTCACCAGGCTTGGAATGGAACATCACACGTATCGTTGGAAAGCAGCTTGGGGGTAGTGACCACAGACCAGTATTTCTGGAAATCCACAATGAATTTACCAACGACAGAAGCACTCTCACTAGGTGGAACTATAAAAGGGCAGACTGGAAAATGTACCAGCATTTAACCAGTGTTCTAGCTAAGGACATAAACTTGAACAAAGACATCAATAGAGCAGTGAGTGAATTTAATAGATGTATACTACATGCTGCTAGTAAAACCATACCTAGGGGGGCACGCAAAAACTACAAACCCTACTGGAATGATGAACTGGAAAAGCTGCAAAATGAGATGGAAACATCTAGACAGCAGGCTGAGAACAGACCTAGCCAAGAACATCACAACAAATATCAGCAAACAAAGGCTAAATTTCAAAGAGCCAATTACAATCCAGACGGAGCAGCTGGAAAGAAAAAACAGAGTCGCTGAACCTAGAAAGAGATACTAGGAAATTATGGAAACTTGTAAAACAACTACATGATGAAGGTACAGGGAGAAATACCAGGATCACACTTTATAAAGATAGAAACATTTTAACAGGTAAACATGCAACTGATTACTTTGCAGATTCCTTTGCAAAAGACAATAACGTCAAAGTCAGCCCAGACAAACAACAGGAGGTTCGAGAGAACCAGCACAACATTGGACAAGGCGAACCTATACCTGAAGTCATGGAGGCACCAATAAGAATGAGAGAACTGGAGCATGCAATATCCAAATTGAAAATGAAAAAGTCTCCTGGAGCTGATGGAGTGTCCAATGAAATGATTAGAAACCTGGGAATTGCAGCAAGAGCAAAGCTACAGCAGATCTTTAACACAAGCTGGTCCACAGGTAATGTACCACAGACGTGGAGAGAAGCAATAATGATACTACTCCTCAAATCAGGAAAAGATGGCAACACAGTCTCCAACTACAGGCCCATCAGCCTCACAAGCTGTCTATGCAAAACAATGGAACACATTATCAATCTTAGGATGCAGTGGTACCTTGAAAGTGAAAACCTTCTGGTATCACAGCAAGCAGGTTTTAGACAGTGCTACTCTACTGAAGATCAGGCAACCTACCTCCCCAAGAGATTGAGGATGCCTTCCAAGATAAGAAACTGGTACTAGCAGCATGGATAGACCTCAGGAAAGCATTTGATAAGGACTGGAAAGAAGGGCTCCTAAAGAAATTGCGAAATTGCAGGGTTAGCTCAAAAATGTACAAATGGATAAAAGCATACCTGCATAATAGAAGAGTCAGGGTATATATAAAATATCCACACAAGCCTAGAGATACAATCAGAACACCAACAGGAAAATTCTGCAAAATTATGATGCAGAAATCCAGGCAATTAGTGTGGCAGCTAATAAACTGCTGAACTCCAACTCTGGCCTACAGCCTGTGGTATTCCTGACAGATGCAAGGTCAGTGCTTCAAGCTCTCCAGTCTGGAAAACTAACAGACTTGAAAAAACTACTTAGCGAATTGTCGTACCAGTATAGGGTAACCATGCAGTGAATACTCTCTCACTGTGGAATACCAAGAAATGAAAAAAGCAGACCAACTGGCTAAGGAAGGTGCTGCCGAAGACCAACCAGATATACCAATCACCTACCATCAGAAAAACAGATGATAAAGTCAATAAGAAAGCCACAAACACCAACACAAGATGACTATCACATTATGAACAGACCAGAAAAAGTTATAATTCTACATCTTAAAACAGGACACAACCGACTCCGCAGTCACATGTATACAAAGTTCAAGATTGGCAACACGGCCATGTGTACAGGCAGCACAGAGTGCCAAACATATATTTCAAGAGTGTTCTGAGCATGAAACGCTGAGGCAGACATATTGGTCAGAGGAAACAACACTGGAATAAGCTCTATGGGACACTGTATGAACTACAAAAGACAGTGAGTTTTATTCATCATCATCAAGTGCTGTCTCCGCAACGAAGGTTGGCTGCAACGTATCTCCAACATCTCCTGTCTCTTGTCTTGGTGGTGCACTCTGCTAGACTGTAACCTGTCCATCGTGTAATGTTACTCTCCCACTTGTATCTCTGTCTACCTCTTGCTCGCTTCCCTTTGACTTTACCCTCAAGTAAGGTCTTCAATAGGGTGTCATGTCTTTTAATGTGTCCAAAGTATTTTATTTGCCTGATCTTTATTTCTCTTAGTAGTTCTTTCTTCATATTAAGTGTCTTTAGCACCTCTTTATTTGTTTTCTTCTCTTTCCATGATGTTCTCCCTATTCTTCTATATACCCACATCTCAAAGGCATCAATTTTGTCTTCTAATTGTTTATTTAGTGTCCATGTTTCTGAGCCCATATTCCATTAATATGGAATAGATGTAGCATTTTATAATTCTCATTTTTAACTTGTTTGTAATTTGTTTAGATATTAATAATTTCCTCATGTCATTGAAGGTACTTTTAGCCATTCATATTCTCCTTTTAACTTCTGTTTCACATCTGCCATCATTTGTGACTATGTGTCCAAGATATTGATACTGTTTTACTTGTTGTAGTTTCTCTCCCTGTATGTTTATGTTTACCTCCTGTTATTATGTGTCTTTGCTGATTATCATGGTTTTTGATTTTTTAATGTTTATATCCAGTCCATATTCATTACTTGATTTATTGACTTGATCTATTAGTCTTTGTAGTTCATGTTCACTTTCTGCTAAAAGAACAGTGTCATCTGCATATCTAATGTTGTTTATTATTTTCCCATTGATCTTGAGTCCTGATATTTCTTCTATATTTTTAAAGATATTCTCTGTGTAGATATTAAATAGGCTTGGTGATAAAATGCATCCTTGTCTTACCCCTCTTCTTATTTCTATGCATGGAGAGTAGCTGTTTTCACACCTTATTGATGCAGTTTGTTCCCAATATATATTTCTAATCAGCCTGATGTCTTTTCCATCTATGCCTATTTCTTGAAGACATTTGATTAATTTTTCATGTTGGACTCTGTCAAAGGCCTTGCTGTAGTCTATGAAGCAAATATAGATACTTTTTTGGACTTCTATATATTTATCTATCACTAGCCGGATACTCAGTATAGCTTCTCTGGTTCCTTTTTTTTCCTAAAAAAGAATTGTTCTTCACCGACCTCCATGTCTATCTTGTTCTTAATTCTTTCATGTATTATCTTGAGAAGTATTTTAGTTAGATGGCTCATTAGACTTATTGTTCTATATTCTGTACAGTCCACAGCCCTGGGCTTCTTAGGTAGTGGTATGAATATTGATGATGTTAGGTCTTTAGGTATATGGCCTGTTTCGTATGTCATTGCAAATTTCTGTGATATTATCTACACCAAATTCATTTATAGAGTTTTTATTATGTCTACTGTTATGTTGTCAGAGCCTGCAGCTTTTCCACATTTTATTGAATTTATTGCATGTTCTACTTCTGATTTCAGTATTGCTGGTCCATCATTGTTGTGTATTGTTGGTTTTTTGTTCCGTTGGTTGTCAAACAGTTCTGTTACATAATCTGCCCATCTTGTGAGTGCTTCTGTTTTATCAAATATTATTTTACCATTTTTATCTTTAATGCAGCCACCCCCATTTATAGGATTTTTCTTATTTGTGATCAGCTTTATCTCCTTATGCATTAATTGTGTCTTCTGTTGTATGGACATCTCCTCTATTTCACTGCATTTTGTTTCTAGCCATTGTTTTTTCGCTGTTCTGCACATGTTACTTCTTCTTCTTCTTCTTTCGTTCACTTGAAACATGTCTATATCTGTAATTCTGTCTCCTTAATAAAACTCACTGTCTTTTGTAGTTCATACAGTGTCCCATAGAGTTTTGATTCCAGTGTTGTTTCCTCTGGCCAATATGTCTGCCTCAGCGTTTCATGCTCAGAACACTCTTGAAGTATATGTTTGGCACTCTGTGCTGCCTGTCCACATGTACACATGGCTGTGTTGCCAATCTTGAACTTTGTATACATGTGACTGCGGAGTCGGTTGTGTCCTGTTCTGAGACGTAGAATTATAACTTGTTCTGGTCTGTTCATAATATGATAGTCATCGTGTGTTGGTGTTTGTGGCTTTCTTATTGACTAGATCATCTGTTTTTTCTGATGGTAGGTGATTGGTATATCTGGTTGGTCTTCGGCAGCACCTTCCTTAGCCAGTTGGTCTGCTTTTTCATTTCCTGGTATTCCACAGTGAGAGGGTATCCACTGCATGGTTACCCTATACTGGTAAGACAATTCACTAAGTAGTTTTTTCAAGTCTGTTAGTTTTTCAGACTCGAGAGCTTGAAGCACTGACCTTGCATCTGTCAGGAATACCACAGGCTGTAGGTCAGAGTTGGAGTTCAGCAGTTTTTTAGCTGCCCCACTAATTGCCTGGATTTCTGCATCATAATTATTTCAGAATTTTCCTGTCGGTGTTCTGATTGTATCTCTAGGCTTGTGTGGATATTCTATATATACACCTGCACCTCCATTCCTCACGGCATTCTGTGCTGACCCATCTGTGTATACTCTGACCCATATATCTTGTGGATATTCCTCATCCAGGAAACTGAGGGTGACTGTCCTTCGCTGCACACTGTTCTGTTCGTACTCGCTTAGTATGATCCTGGTATTTCTCCCTGTACCTTCATCATTTAGTTGTTTTACAAGTTTCCATAATTTCCTAGTATCTCTTTCTAGGTTCAGCGACTCTGTTTTTTCTTTCCAGCTGCTCCGTCTGGATTGTAACTTGGCTCTTTGAAATTTAGCCTTTGTTTGCTGATATTTGTTGTGATGTTCTTGGCTAGGTCTGTTCTCAGCCTGCTGTCTAGATGTTTCCATCTCATTTTGCAGCTTTTCCAGTTCATCATTCCAGTAGGGTTTGTAGTTTTTGCGTGCCACCCTGGGTATGGTTTTACTAGCAGCATGTAGTATACATCTATTAAATTCACTCACTGCTCTATTGATGTCTTTGTCCAAGTTCATGTCCTTAGCTAGAACACCGGTTAAATGCTGGTACATTTTCCAGTCTGCCCTTTTATAGTTCCACCTAGTGAGCGTGCTGCTGTCCGTGGTAAATTCATTGTGGATTTCCAGAAATACTGGTCTGTGGTCACTACCTCCAAGCTGCTTTCCAACAACACGTGTGATGTTCCATTCCAAGCCTGGTGAGTGGAATGCCAGGTCTGGTGTAGAGGTGGTGTGCCATGCTCTCGAGTAGAAGGTTGGCGAGTCTGCTGGCTGGTTAATAAGGATGAGATTATTTTCATCCTGCCAGCTCTCAAGTTCCTCACCTCTCTTGTCGATATGATCGTAGCCCCAGCTCTGAGAGTGGCTGTTGAAGTCACCACACACCATAAGTCTCTCTTTGTCTGGAATTGTGTCTAGTGCCAATGGTTTATCATTTGGGCAGTAGTAGTTCAGGAGATGGAATTCTGCACTGTCTGTTTTTAGGTGGAGCATCTGGTATTCTGCCCCTTCCATATATACTTCCAGGTGACATGCGCTGATAGTGTTTTTAACAAGTGTCAGAATTCCATCCTTTCGCCTGTCCTTTCTGTCAGACCGGTAGCACTGGTAGCCTCTGATTTTGAAGGCTATGTCGCTGCTGAGGTGTGTTTCTTGGATACATCATATACTAACTTGTTCTTTACTGAGGACATTTTCAAGTTCCAATTTTTTGCTGTATCCATCTCTTTTGCTGTTGACACCCTCAGCATTCCAGTGCATTATTTTTATTGGTCGTTTGTTTGTTTGTTTGGCCAGTAGCTCTATTCCCTTGCCTCCTGGCTCCTCGGGGCAATTGAGAAGGACTTCCAGTAACTGAGGTTGGGCCCTTTCGAGGTATAGGGCCCGGCACCGTCCCTGCCTGAACGTCCGCCACAGGGCAGGCACCATAACTATTTATAGATGTAGACATGTTTCCATTGTGTTTTGTGCGTGGCATCCTGATTATCTGTGCGCCTTTTGGCTGGATGCCTCCGTCTTCAGCAGTCTGCTTACTAGGGCAGGACTATGGTCCTGCTCGAGTGGGACTGCCCGACCAGTCTTAGTTTCCAGCCCCTGATGACTGAACTAAGCTCCATCACCTCTGCACGGTGCTGGTCTCGATGGAGTGCACATGTTACGTATCTCCTTGTCTATACTTGAGTATTTTGGTGTATTTTTAGCTTTCTTTCTTTCTGTCATTTTCTCTAATATTTCATCTGTCATCCATGTTTGATTGTTCTTGGTATTTCTTGTTGGTAAATTTTTACTTGATGTTTGAATACTTTTCTTTAGGCTTTCCCATTTATTGTCTATTTTCTCTTCTGGATTTTCCCTTCTGTATTGTTCCATGCACTCTATCATTAGATGTTCATATCTATTCCTTACATCTACAAGGTATTTTTGTTGTATGTCTTGTTGTTTTAGTGCTGATGCGTCTATCTGTGGTTCTTGGACTCCTCTATTTACTATCTTTTTAAGTTTGACATTTATTTTGCACAGCACTGGATTATGGTCAGAGTTGATATCTGCACCTGGGTATGTTTTGATGTTTTTGACACTATTTCTAAATCTATTGTTAATCATAATGTAATCTATTTGGTTCCTCTTTCTGTCTCCAGGACTTTTCCATGTATATAATCTTCTATTTTCATGTTCAAAGAATGTATTACATATGATCATATTGTTCTCCTCACAGAACTGTATAAGTCTTTCTCCTCTGTCATTTCTTGTCCCTAGTCCGAATTGCCCTACAATGTTCTTATGTCTTCCTTTTCCTATTTTTGCATTCATGTCTCCCATGACTATTAAAATGTCTGTTGATTTTACTGGTTTGAGTAGTTGTTGCAGATCTTCATAGTACTGTTCTATTTCTTCCTCAGTGTAATCTGTAGTTGGTGCATAAGTTTGTATTATGGCCAGATCAAACGGTTTTGCTTTGATCTTTAGCAACATCATTCTGTCATTATATGTCCAGTATCCGCTGATATATTTTTCTATTTCTTTCCTGATCAGTATTCCTACCCCTCGTTCATGGTAATCTCCTCCTGAATGTATAAAACTAAAATTTTCTTTTCTTGTGTACCCAGAATCTTTCCATCTTGTCTCTGCTATTCCTAGAATATCTACATCTAATGATTCTGCCTCTAATATTAAATTTTCTAGTTTTCCTGATTGGTGTAGTGTTCTGACATTCCATGTTCCTATTCTAATATGTTGTTTCCTAAACTTTAGATGTTGTTTATCCGTTGCTTGACTTTGGGGTGTACGTGGTAAGGTCCCAGTCTTTTCCATGGTGACCAGCCAATATTCATTATTATGCCCAGAACTTGCCTCTTGTGCGCCACACACTTTGCTGTTTCGCCGTTTGAGCCGTTGATCCATTTGGATTCCTCCGCCTCGCGTGCCGTCACAGACTTTTTGTCTAGGGATGGACATTCCCTATTGTTGACTTACGGTTGTCTCTTTGCGAAGAAATTCTACGCTGTGAACGTAGCCATTAACTGGAGTAGTGGAGACGCCATTTTTTGTCTTTATCGAAGATAGGGAGTTCGCGAGTCGGAACAACTTGAATGAAATACACTCCACCTATAATCGTCTAAGAACAAAAACACAGATCCTACAGGTTGGAACTAAATTTGGCATCACACTGTCACAAGTAATACGCTAACCACATCATCAAAATTCGCATAATCCAGAAAACACAAATGTAAACATGGAAACACGTCGTCACATTACGGCAACCGGAAGTTCAGTTTTTATTAAGGAGTTTTATTAAGGAGACAGAATTACAGATATAGACATGTTGAAACAAAGAACGAAACAAGCGAACGAAAGAAGAAGAAATGCACTTACCAATTATTTCAAGTTGAGTATCTCCAAGTAATCGGTCAAGTTCTGGAATAAATATGAGTACATAATAGAACAAAATTTATTTATATATATATATACACACACACACATATATATACATAAATATATATATATACACACATATACATACATATACATATATAGGGAAACAAAAAAGAGGCAGATCAAGAAGAATGACACAAGACATCAAAGACCACCTGAACATGGCAGTAACAGAAGCAGGAAGACTAGCTAAAGATCAACAGAAGCTTTGAAAGACTGTGATGACTGCTACATCCTGTTTAGGATATGCTACCTGATGATGATGATACTTAGCATATATTTTCACATTCCATTATTTTTTTTTTTAAATCATATTAAAATTCATACATTTATCATAAGAGTATGGTTAAGAGCTGATATCACTGCACTCTGGATGAACCCATAGGAGCTGTCTCCCCTAGCACATGATGAAGTGTATGCACAATGATGGTTCCTGTCGCAAGCTGGTTAAAAATTCTTCTTATTTCACTATACAGATGTTCAGTTCTATTCAATCAATCAATCAACTGCCGTGCCGACTGGCGTAGGCGATCATGTTTCTCCACAACTCTCGGTCTCTTTGTGTTGTCAATAAGCTCGGTTGGTGAGCTTCTACCGTGCCACGATACAAGTCCATCTAGTAACTTTTCTCTTTGTCGACCTCTATCTCTTCTCCCTTTGATCTTTCCAGTGGTTATTAAGTGTTCAAGCTGTGTTCTTCTCAACACATGCCCTAGAAACCTTGACTGTCTGCCTCTAATGTTTGATATGATTGATCTTTTTACGCCAGCATCAATGAGAACCTCTGCATTAGTTTTCTTGGATGTCCATGGTATTTTCATCATTCTTCTCAGAAACCAATTTTCTGTAGCCTCCAATTCACTTTGAATTTTCTTGTTTATAGTCCATGCTTCACTCCATAAAAAAGAATCGGTTCGATATAACATCTTAGCACCCGAATTCGGGTCTGCATTGATAGACTTCCATTGCAAAAAATGGTTCTCATTTTTTGGAATGCTGATTTGGCTTGTGCTGTTCGGTTTTTTATCTCACTTGAGCATCTACCTTCTGATGTTAACAAGGTGCCAAGATATTTCACTTTTTCAACTTGTGCCAATTCTGTGTTATTAATTATTATGTTGCATCTTGGTGGTGTATGTCTCTTTGATACAACCATTATTTCTGTTTTCTTCTTGTTTAAACTGAGGCCTTTGTTTTCACTTTCCTTCACTACTTTATCTAATAGGGCTTGCAGTTCTTGTTCGCTTCCTGCGATCAGTACTGTGTCATCAGCATATCTCAAGTTATTTATATTGTATCCTCCCACTTTTATTCCGGACATATCTTCTATATTTTGCATAATCTATTCTGTATACAGGGAGAAAAGGTCCGGTGACATTACACTACCTTGCCTGACACCCATTTCTATCTTTTGAAATCTACCTATAGTGTTGTTAACTCTCATCGCAGCTGTTTGTTTCCAATACATATTTTTTACTATTCTTAGATCTTTCCCATCAACGTTAAGACTTTCTAGCAATTTTATAATCTCTGAATGCTTCACCTTGTCAAATGCTTTGCTGTAATCTATGAAGCACAGATAAAGGTCTTGCTGTACTTCTATGGCCAACTCCATTAATGTTCTTACTATTTATAGGGCATTTCTTGTGCCTTTTCCTTCTACGAATCCGCATTGTTCGTCTGCTAACTCTGGTTTTATTTTTCCTCTTATACGCCTTATTATTATGCGCAGTAGAATCTTTGTCATCTGACTCATAAGAATAATTGTTCTGTGGTCTTCGCAATCTACTGCACCAGGTTTCATTTGGTAGGAAAATTGATTGTAGCAAATATTATGGAATATAGCCAATGTTGTAGATGTCATTTAACATTTTGGTGATAATTTCAAGACCATAATCTCCCAGGGCTTATAATTCTTCTTTTGTAATCTTGTCTGGACCCGATGATTTGTTGTTTTTTAAGTGTTGTACGGCATGTAATAGTGTTCTATTACAATCATTTAATACTGAATTCTCCAAATCTTATCTTATATGTATTATCAATAATTGTGTCTACATCAAGCAGGCACTCATGACCAGTGTAAGTACGTCATCCTTATCCATTATCAACTTATCATCTATTGATACCTTAGATACAACTTTGTCTGTCCTCAAACTATTGCATACATAGAATATCAATAATAGTAGATCCATGTGACATCTCAGAGTTTGAATGTAGCTATAGATGTCATCCGCTCATAATGGTATTTTAAATCTTTCAAAGCATTTACTGGAAGTCTGACATAACTGCCTTAGCAAATGGAGTTAGTTAGTTAGCTAGTCGTTAGATCATCATCACTGCACTCCGGACAAGTCCATAGATGTTCAGATCTCTCCTTGAGTGTAGCCGCCATTACACGTTGACTGACAGCCCCAGTACGCAGTTGATTGACCATCATTCTTTCTTGCCCACGAAACCGCTCCTTTCTAGTGACACCACATTTCAAACCAAATTCCTTTATTCTAGTCATGGAAGAAGAGTCATCGTCGCTTATACAGTCATGGAACAAATGGAGTCTCAGAGAGCAATATGAGGGCCTCAGTAACCATCTTGATTTCCACCCCTCATAATGGATATAATTGTTCCATAAGCTCCACTGCATTCAGCTTGACTCACCATCAGTACCCGCTATAAAGCCCCAGCTAGACTCTTCACAATGGTGCACAGATCCATTGAAGAATCATTTTCTTAGTGCATTCTACAATTCAGAGAAAAGTTTTACTTGTCCAGCATTTAAAATTATCAGTCTCGACCTTTCGTTTTTCACCTCTTATCAGAAACCTTTCAGTTTGATTTATCTCAGATTGACTGCATGTTTTAATATGTGCTCTATTACATTAATGTTATCAAAATTCAATTTTCTCTTCCTTATCCCTAGTATTCGTTTATAATCATTTTTATTGCTTATCTATATCTCTATCTATATGTTATGGCCCTTTTTTCATCTTTCGTTGTTACAAGTAGAATTATTCTCTACATAATTCCTTCTTATGTGCTGCTTGTCAGCTTCATGCCTGTGATTTTTTTTTTCATGGTCTGCCTCCGATTTCATATGTCTTTTCTCTTTCTTTTTAAATTTGATTTTACAGCTACTTTTACTGTTTTATTATCGTTGTCTACAAACATGTTTGGTATGGCTCTTAAGTATATTATATTACTTCTGTTCTGTTAGTTCTTCCTGTTAATATAAATACTATCGGGCTTCTGCAGTTTAAATAGTTATACTAGTTATCTATTTGCTTGACGAATGTGTTTGTTTAAATAAGTTTTTCTGAATACACATTTTAATTATTCTGCAGTTGTTGAATGTTTTCTTGTTTATTTCATATCTGAGCTATCCAAATCATCCTTATATTCCATTTATTTCTGGTTCCAATTGTGCATAGAAATTTTGTAATACAAATAATTATTCTTCTGTGTTGTTGTTTATAATATTATTTGTTTTATCAAAAATTTCCACTTCTTGTTTCATTCAGAATCCGATGAATGGTAAAGATCGATAATGGTAATGAGTTGAATGAAGCGTAAACCATCTTTCTGGCAATATTGTTCTTCCACTTTCAATATATGGTCCTCACATTTAATCCTGAATTCTTTGTTAATGTTGGAGAGCATAGAATATGCCATTTTCTGAACATCATTAATTTTGAAGGTTTTATTTTCCTTTGCCACGATTTTTTTAATTTTAGCCCAAACAAATTCTATTGGATTTAAATGTGAATGATACAGTGGTAGTCTTATATATCTATGTCCATGCTACTCTATAATTGTATCAATGTGGAAAGTTTCGCTCTGTGTGCATTCTTTACCAACATCAGCAACTCAGGTTTCAAGTGCAGTTCAGTAAATGAAACATTTTCTTTTCTTAGCCATATTTTAATGTCTTCCTTAGTAGACGAGGATGTAGGGATCTTATCTTCACATGCAACTACATCATAGTAAGAAGCGCTGTCCATAACCATACAGGAGGGTCTATCTAACAATGGAAGTACAGTATTTTCTATCCACTCTCTAAATATATGACCATTCATTTCAGCATGGTAGTCTCGATTATCGGTAGATTTGGAAATGAACATAAGTTCACAATTTTTCAATAGACCATTTTCTCTGTTACCTGCATGTGCCATTATTAATTTTTGACCTTTGCTGCTTGGTAAATATCTCTTAATAGTTCCATCTGTAGCTTGCCATTCCATTTCATTAGTGTGATGAGCGTTTATCAATGTTTCATCAATATATACTATATCATAATTTTCTTTCCGCATCTCCCTAATTTGTCTAAAATATTTACTTCTCATAGTTACTAAATGTGGTTTTTCACAAATGACACTTCTGCCACATGTATATTTGCGAAATGTAAATCCGGCACTCCTTACTGATTTCCATAATTTTGTTTTAGAAATGTGAATGTCGTTGGTATTTTCTAGATAAATTTTCAATATTTTTAATGTCAATGCTTCTTTCCCATCCAAAAGCCCATGAAATGCTCTCTTAATGATTTCTTCATCGAAAATATCTACAATATTTTTTGTTCTCTCGTTTCCTTTGTGTTTCTGACATTAGGGTTGTGTTCACTTAACCACCATGATAGTGTTTTGTAGGATATACCCATGACATATTGTGTTCTTTTTGAGGGCTACAATAAACTATGAAATAGAGTACAGCGTCTCGCTTCTTGTGAAAAATATTTGTAAAATCTTATAGTTATATATTTTAGTGTAACGAATTTAACTTTCATAGACATACTTATAATATACTGTAAATGCTGCTGTATGATACGCTGTATTTATTTTAAAAAACATGATATGTTGATAATATCACAATATAAACACGTATTTCAGATTCACCTATGATAGAATGACGATTTACTTTTATTATCAGAAATTCAACTATGAAATCTCTAAAAGAAACCCTTGCTTAATTTTGCACAAATTAAAATTTTAATTTCTGTTCTACAATTGTGCCAAATCATGTATGATATGCCTTTCATAAACAACTTCTCTAGTGAAAACAATATCAATGCACATGATGGTACACACCATAAATTTCATGAAAATACTATGCAATCAATGATGATGGCTTTGTATCACATCATACATTTCATTGGTTAGCACATTCATAGTTTGCATAAGAGCCAATAAATAATTGGATGGGAAGAAAAAAAATAAATTAAATAAGACTCATTGACAAATAATATTATAATTACTACCGTAGACCAGTCTAATTTTAATACTCGCAATAGAAGAAAATGCTACCTTAAAAACGACATTTGTAGCGACTGCTGCGATAAATCCGCTCAAATTTAGATAAATCTGTAACGTGCTTATGAAATGATGCCCTCATGCAAAATATGAAGTCTATACATAGAGTAATTACAGAGAAAAATTTAAATATCGGTGGACAGCTATTTATGAACGCACTATAGAATGAGTGTTAGGCTTTTAGATTAATTCCACATACACTCTGAAGTGCAACAAGGATGTGTTCTATCTCCTTTGTTCCTATCCGCTGTGTTCCTTGTTATTATCACATATATCGATTACAGATGTAAAATTGCCAACATTAACAAAGAAGACAACCTAAAAAACCTCCTGAGCGAACTTGTTTTTTGCAGTCAATCAAGCAATAATAGCAACAACAAAAGAATAACTACAATAACATGTAGGGACTTTAAGATGAAGATTAGCTCAGAAAAAAGTGAGGTGATGTCAACTGCAAAAAAAAGAAAGAAACACAACTATTCTAATCGATGATCAACAACTTAAACAGGTGAAAGAATTCACTTATCTTGGAAGCATCATATCATCATGTGGGAAAAACAAAAAGAAACCTAACATAGATGCAACGCAGCATACCGGATCTTGGGGCAGATGTCTCCTATTTTCAAAAAAAAATATGTGAGCATGAACACCAAAACTGTACTATATAAAATGATATTCATTATGCTACCAATGTCAAATGTGGACACTAACAACAGAATCCAAAAGAAAACTTATTACAACAGAAATTACGTGTCTACGTAGAATTCTCGGAGTAACAACAAGAGACAGAATCAGGAACAAATACATCAGAAGACTAACATACACAATGCCAATCCTGGATTACATCAGAAGACAACAGATTAAGTGGTTTTTGCATGCTTCCAGACTACCATTAGTGTCCCTCAAAACGCATTACTATAGACACAATGGATGCATAGCCAGGAAGCAGACCTTGCAAACGATGGATTACAGAAATAAAAGAATCAATGAAAACAAACATATATGAAGCACACAAAAAGCCATCTCCAGAGAACTCTTCTACTTCTAATGCTGCAAGGCATAAAGGGGTATAAAGTGAAAAGAAAGAAAATAAAGAAAGTTTGTCCTGTGCAAATGAACCTCATTTCATCATGACTGCACAGCCCAGACACGAATTAGGATCTTGGTTATCCATGGGTTTTGCATGATAGCAATGCAGAGCCATTTGCAACTCAATGGGACTTTTAAGAAGAAACACACTGTAGAAAATAACTGACCTACCTATTTATTATATTTATCTAGCTTAGTGAAAGATATAGAATATACCGGTATGTCTATTCCAAATACTGTCAAACAAAATTTTATTTTACACTTTTGCAAACTAAAAGTAATTCAGTGCTATATTTATTTTAAATTAAAAGCAATACCCTGAAACAAAATTGCTAATAACTTAAAAATAATTACCGGTAAATGTTTTCAAAGAATGTAAGAGGTGTGTTCAAATGAAATATGAGTGTGCTGCGTCACCTATGCCAGCATGCATGGAGCATGAAGGCATTATCAGCAATGTAATATGTATACATTAATAAACAAATGGTCATGTGGTCATTCTCTTCATATGCTTAGTGTTCAGTGCAGGCAGTCAACAACATGGTTGGTGTTGGAATAACAAATCCGTCCAAATTTGAACAATGAGTAGTGATTCATTTTCTTAAAGCTGAATGATATCGACCAACCACATTCAAAGAAGACAGGTGGTGTATGGTGGAAAATGTGTTTCAAAGACAACAGTGAAGGATTAGGCAAGAATGTTTCAGGAAGGGAGACAGGTAACAAATAGTCTTCTGTGGCCGGATCAGGCATATCTTGTTGTAACAGAAGACCCATGGATAACATTCCTGACATGCAAGCGAGCACTGTCATGCAACAGAATGACACAGTCCTACATTATGCCGGATCACTTATTTTTAATTGCTGTATATAGCTTGTCTAGTGTGTTCTTGAAGTTGATAGTATTGATGTTCAGACGACGCTCTTTAAAATCAACCAACGAGAGTCGTTAGTAAAAATAAAATCTATAAGAATAACCTTTCCTGCAGAAATGTGTGAATAAAATTGTTTTCTCTTTCACATGGAGAATTCATTAGATAGTGAATGTAAACTCCAGCAAAGATCAACAAGTATTGTTGCATCCAATTTGTGATGTCTTCTTCTGTCACAACAACATGTGCCTCACCCGGCTGCAGAAGATAATTTGTTAGCTGTCGATCTACCCAAATCATTATTTTCCAATCCTTCACTGTTGTCTTCTAAATACATTTTCAACCATACACCGCATGCATTTTTCTATGAGTGTTTGTTAGTCAACATCTTTCAACTATAAGAAACTGAATCACTGCTTATTGGTCAAATTGTGACGGATTCATTATCACACCGGCTAATTTGTTGATTGCCTACACTGGAGACTAAGCATACAAAGAGATCACCACATGATCATTTGTTCATCAATTTATGCTTATTACATCAGAATGACGTCTTCACATTCCTTACATGTTGGCAAGTCTTTTTAAACTCTTGAACATTGTTTTAGATTTTAAATGGTTTTCTGTACTAGTTAATGACACAAGGTTGACATAGGTTATCCTTTGTGTTACATGAGAATTGGAATACATCCTCAATCTTAAGATAGATCAATCGACTTTTACAATAATGTAATATACTAAAAATTGAGGCATAGGGGCCTATCATGTTTATGACATTTTAAAATAAGAAAAATTTCACTTATTCGTGCCTGAGGCATAGCAAGGAATACAGTATTAAGACTATTTTTCCATGACCAAAGACTCACCATTGGATAATGTGGTCCATTTCACACCCACAACCTTTACTTTCCCCAAACATATATGCCAATTTTAGTAGGCTGGGTTGTGGTGATTTTGTGACCTAGGAGCTATTGGTGATTGTTTTTTTATATTTCAAGTTGAACTGGGAATTAAACCTTGGATTGCCTAACTAGGAAGCCACTTAGTTACCACAGCCCCCATATATGACATTGCTTTTCAGTTATTGGTTGAGCTTTTAGGCACCACTAATATATCAAATCACCGATACAATAGGGATAGACAGCTTTCGGCCCATGAGCCAGTTCAATATTTGTGTTTATGAGATGGGTTCATTAACCAATCTAAGACCACTACAACTTACAATAATATTACGGTAGTTAGTTTATTCCTTTCGTGCCGCAGGTGGTACATATGGCAGAGGTTTGACACTCCATGTATTGTGGTCCGCTGCCTGCAGTTTTAGTTCTTGTATGGTCTTGCAGCCTATTATTTCCCCTTCTATAAGTATGGTGTTTTTAAGGTTCTTTAGGCTTTCTTCTCTTTCTTTTACCCTCATGTGTCCACATAAGGGCTTGTTGGTTTATTCTGTTTTCATCTAGTCTTAAAACGTGACCCAGGTATTTTCATGCACATTTTCTTATGATGTTTGAAACATCTTCTTGGTGTGTTTTGTTTCTTAAATCACTATTTGTGATTAAATCGCTCCATTTTATGTTCATCAGTTTCCAGAAACATTAGTTTTCAAAGCTGTTTAATTGCAGGTTCAATTATACGATAATTACTAAATATGAAATATTCTCATCTGACAGTTAATCAAGAAATGAAATGGAAATCCATAAACACATATATCGTAAGATTACCTAATGTTCTAGGAGACTTGTAGAACAGCTGGTTGTCTGAAGAAAACTGAAATACAATGTGTTAAAATATCATTTTCAAGATTATATTATACCAGAAACAATGTCCGGTGTTTCCCAGGCAAGAATAAGACACAATCAATCAATATCAATAAAACCCATAACCCTTCAGGGTCGTAGGGGTACCACATTGGAAGCTTCAGCACACAGAGTCCTCCAGCGAATTCTATCCTCAGCGATGCGGATGAGTGTGGAAATATCTAGCCCTGTCCATTCCTTGATGTTGTCTGTCCATGTCTTTATTTGTCCTCCTCTGCTTCTTCCAACCTCGACAGTTCCCTGCAGTATTGTTTTTGACAAGGAATCGTGCCTGCATACATGTCCGAACCATGCTAGTTTTCGTCGTTTCACTAATGAAAGCAATGGCTCCTGGACACCTGCACACATCTCTACTTTATTTCTTACGTACACATTGGTCTTATGTTCCCTATAGGAAATTCGTAGAATTCTTCTGTAGCATTTATACTCAAAAGCCTGTAATCTTCTCTCCATGTCCGCAGTGAGTGTCCAACTCTCACAACCATACAACACAACGGAAAGCACCAGCGACCTATACAGTTTGATTTTCACTCCAACACTGATGTTGTGATTATCCATTGTAGTATTTCAGTGGGCAAAAGGTTTAGCTAGTGGTGCCCATCTCCTCTCCAGCTGTCCTTCTGATGTGGTTATATGGATGTGTTTTCTCTCTCCATCTCCATTGAACTTTTCTGATGTTGACACTACATCACATTTGAACTTCGTGCTGAGCGCATCGCTACCATTTCACTAGGTCACAACCTTACTTCGTACGCATCCACATTAAGACTTCTAAACTTGATAATACCTTCACTATGTTGTTATCTTTTAATCCATTAACGAGTAACCTTCAAGATATTATCCCTAATTGACATATTTTCCACTGCACACTAATTCACTGAATATAATACATAACATAGATCCCTGCTTCACAGAATGAAAACACAACGCCATATTACAACACAACACAATAAAATAGAATAAATGAATATTTTTCTTATAATGTAGCAATGACTTAGATCTGTTTCCATTTCTACATATTAATCCCCCCAAAAATTAAAAATAACATCACTTGGATCAAACACCCACGGCCATAATAGACCAAGCTCATACCAATTGAGCTATTCTGGACAATATAAAATTGTAACTTTATAAAAGTTTGTGTTCTCAGTATTGTAAGGAAAAATAATTTTGGAACACCCGAATAAAGGGTAAATGATGATCGAAATATACAAATATTATATAGGCCTAAGCATTTGTGACAGATTTGTGTGATCTTTGATCAGTGGCCAGAGGTAAAAGGTATTATTTGTCAGCTTTTTCTGACAACTGGACAGTATTTCGATTTTTGACTAGCGCTAGTGCCTTCTTTTTCAAATGTTTTATAAACATGACAAATTTTATTTATTTGTATATGTTACAAAATGTATAAATGTATAGAATATATAAAGATTGAGAGCTACAGAGATAGCCATTTTTATATATAAATATGAGTAGTCTAGACTATTAAATACTAAAATTCTATTATACAGAAACCATAGCACCATTGAAGAAGCATGCAAGCGAATACAAAAGAACACTGTCCTTTTAATGAATCTTCTATCAAAGATCAAAGAACATAAACTAAATTGGTATGGGTATATCACCAGAACTAAAGACCTTACATAAATTATTCTGTACTGTACAGTGCAGAAATAAAACATAAAATAAAACAGAGCAGACAGAAGAAAAGGTGGGAAGACAACATAAGAGAATGGAAAGAGCTTACTTTTGCTACCTTCCAAAGACTGGCCTGCATATATTTCTACCTTATGACAGAAATCTGTACCCCATACAAATAAAAACGTGTAAACATCTGTATTCCATATAAAATTTAAATACAAATCAAGAAAAATATATAACAAGTTCAATATATTTATAACATCAACTTGTTCCAATGAACTTGTGCCATTGGCACTTTAATATGGCTCAGAAACATGAATATGATACTCAAGACATGAGAAAAAAACTTTCATCTTTGCAACATAATCAAAAATGGTGGCAGGACACAATCTAAATACATGGTTGCTGTCACTAGTAAAGTTACATCAATAATGGGAACAATCATTAGTAGACAACTAAGATGGTTGGGTCATGTGAGTATAACGGACAACAAACAATATCCCCAACAGACCTTGGAATACAAATGTTACAAGTAATTCTACAAATCTTCTATGTTGTTGTTTGTCTATCACAAGTGATGATGACCATTTGATACATTCACTTTTGAAATTCAGCTAAGAGTTATGTTGACTATGAGTTTGTAGATGGCTAATGGACATTTTTACACACTATTCAAGAACTGCACAGAATAGCTTTGAACAGACAGAATTGGAGAGATCTGACCTCCGCCCTATGCACTAACTTCAGCGTTAAAGGACCATTGTAGATGGTTTTTAGTCTACCCATGACTTTCTACCTAATCTTCACAATAGAGCTTCTGCATTTCTCCCCTCTTTATAAGAAACTGTGCCTAATTTACTGTACACTGCCATATTGCTCTCATGCGCAAGTTCTTCCCATGTATCTTAGTCTATCTCAAAAGCTTGTAGTGAGTGTTTTACCGAGTCCTTGTAGCACTTCTTTTAGCCACTATGAGATTGTATGCCTTCTAAAGCTCATCATAGAGTAGTATCTTTGGCATGCAATGATTTGGCATACATACTAGATGACCTGCCCAGCGAATATGTGTCTAGATCAGAATAATGTCAATACTAGGAATATCATATCTGTCAAAAACAGTGGTATCCAGAATCTTGTCGTGCCATCTGATGTTCAAACTTTTATGAGACACTCTGTGTGAAAATTATTGAGCTTCCTAACATGTCGTCTATACACAGTCCATATTTCAATAGTGTATAACAGCACTGGAAGTACCACTTCTTTGTAAACTTTCAACTTAGTCTGTAGGTTAATGCCATTTCTATGCCAGACATTTGTATACAAACTGCTGAAATTGCTGCTTGCCTTGGCGATCCTTGTATATACTTTATCATCAACAGTAGCATTTTTTGATAATGTATTACTTAGGTATGTAAATCTATGTATAGCTTTCAGTGCTACACCATTTACCTTTATGCAGGGCTTATAAAGCTCCTATAGAAACATAAGACAAATATGCACATGAGAAGTTAAATAATGGTGCATACACGTCCGCAAGAACCACTACTTTCAATAGTAAACTGACAAAAACTTACATGATTTAGACATGTATGCTGCCACAATATCCAGCTAAATATAATGAGAAATGGAATGATTGAAGGTCGAAGAAGTAGAGGAGTGACAAAGAAAAGCATGGATAGATAACATGAAAGACTGGATAGGTCAAGATTTTTCCTCACTCAGCCGCATTGTTGAAGATAGAAACCGTTGGAGGGCTCTGTGTATTGATGAGTCCAATGTGGTACCACTACGACCCTGTTGTAGAAAGGTGTTTTACGTCACGCCAATATGACGCGGTATTTTTTTTCACAGTGTCATTTGTGCTAATGTTTTCAAAGTTGTGTTAACATCATAACCAGTGTATAACATCAAATTGTGTATTTTAAGACAGTCTAGTTGAGGCTATCAAATGGATATATCTGAGTGATGTGTAAAGAGTGATTATATATAATAATGTTGAAGTTTATGTGATGAACAAATTTACTTCGGTGTCAATAACACATTGAAATCGCTCACTATTCACCATGTAGCTACAACAACAGGTTTGACGTGTCGTGTGAACACAGCACCAGTGGACTGCCTGAGGCGTGTTCTGGCTCCACACTCGTCTGACAGCCTGTTAGGCAGTCATAAAGTAGGTGATATTGTGCTGAGACTATCTCAAAAAGCATAACAGTCTTGTCAACCTAAACACGTAAAGTCTGAATATTCAGCGAATTTACGCGTACAAGGTACGATGGTCTATCGGCCCACTGGGTAATGTAGGCGAATGCCAGCAACACGGTGTGGACCGCATCGGGTATGGTGAGACACGTAGAAAACCATGGTCATCCACTGCATCGTACTTCACTTTCAGTCGTCTTGATTCGTCTTGACACTGGTTTCAAATGAGGTCCGACAAGAGAGTGAGGGCGACGCTTTGCACAACTCTTCCTCACTTTAATCAAAATCCCCAGTCAGGTCATTTTCACATTCACGAAAATTCACACTAAGGGAAAATCTTTTCCAACTGACTCTAGGAGCATGGAATGTACGCACACTCCTCGACAATAACTCTAACACAAATAGACCGATTCGAAGAACAGTCCTTATTGGGAGAGAGTTAGCAAGGTACCATATTGACATACCACTGTCCTTGATAGAGCTGGTATCCCAAGCATTGACACGATCCTGATGCAGACACAGATTCGTTGGGCAGGTCATTTGGTGCGTATGCCAGACCATCGTCTGCCAAAGATACTTCTCTATGGTGAGCTAGAGAAGGGTATATGATCTCAAGGTGGCCAAAGGAAGCGCTACAAGGACTCGTTAAAGAACTCACTGAAAGCCTTTGAAATAGACCAAGGCACAAGGGAAGAACTTGCACAAAATAGATCTACATGGCGTTCTAAAATAAAAAAGAGCGCATCATCTTGTGAAAAGAAAAGAAATGCAGCAGCTCAACAGCGGAGAGCAGCTAGAAAGTCACGCTCACGGATAGACCAAGATCCATCTACAGTCGTCATTCCATGTCCAAACTGTCCAAGGACATTTACAACTCGAATAGGGCTCATTAGCCATCTACGAACTCATAATCAAGGACATAACTAAAATTGAATTTTCAAAAGTGGATTTAACAAATGGTCATCATCATTTGTGATGGATGAACAACAACGACCCTGTTGAGTTATGGATTGATGATGAATGATGGATTATTCAACAAACTTTCAGAAGGGAAAAATGCTAGAGACAGGCGACTACTGAAATACACAAATGTATGCAAAGCCTCAATGAAAGACTTTCCTTTGCAGGTAAATTGTGCTGTGCAAAAAATTGGACCTATGCATCAAAAGATCCTACACCAAGCATACCAGCAAAGCAGTTAGAAATAAACACAATAGGAGAATCAGAGATTATAGGAACAGATGTATATGCATACATATATAACCATTCCATTAGAATTTGTAACATATACAGCCCAATAGGTAGAGCCCTTAAATTACAAGCGATGGATATTACAAACACACACAGACTTATAAAAACTACTTAATGAACTGTCTTACCAGTATAGGGTAACCATGCAGTGGATACCCTCTCACTGTGGAATACCAGGAAATGAAAAGACAGACGAACTGGCTAGGGAAGGTCCTGTCGAAGACCAACCAGAGGTACCGATCATCTACCATCAGAAAAAAACAGATGATTAAGTCAATAAGAAAGCCACAATAACCAACACAAGATGACTATCACGTTATGAACAGATCAGAACAAGTTGTAATTCTATGCCTCAGAACGGAACACAACCGACCCTACAGTCACATGTACACAAAATTCAAGATTGTCAACACAGCCATGTGCACAGGTAGCACAGACAGCCAAACATATACTTCAGGTGTGTTCTGAGTATGAAACAACACAGCCAGAGGAAACAACACTGGAATCAAAGTTCTATGGGCAACTGTGCGAACTACAAAAGGCGGCGATTTTTATTCAGGAGATAGAATTACAGATATAGACATGTTTCATTGTGAATGAAAGAAGAAGAAGAAGAACAAACACACAATGCATTGTAGTGGGTGACTTCAAGAGCCACTCAGAAAATTGGGGCTATTAGAAAACTGATACAAGAGGCGAAGAAGTGGAATAATGGGAAACTGATAATAACCTATTTCTCATAAATGCAATGGAAGAACCCTTAACTTGGAAATTGTTAGTTAGAAATTGTTGTCTTTTTAAAAATAAAAAAACAAACAATAATTGATATATCTTTACTGATCCCAAGAATGGAGTACACATACTATGGAACAGAGAGAGGTGGCATAAAATGGGGAAAAAAATCAATCAATCAATCAATAAACCCATAACCCTTCAGGGTCGTAGGGGTACCACATTGGAAGCTTCAGCACACAGAGTCCTCCAGCGAATTCTATCGTCAGCGATGCGGATGAGTGTGGAAATATCTAGCCCTGTCCATTCCTTGATGTTGTCTGTCCATGTCTTTATTTGTTCTCCTCTGCTTCTTCCACCCTCGACAGTTCCCTGCAGTATTGTTTTTGACAAGGAATCGTGCCTGCATACATGTCCGAACCATGCTAGTTTTCGTCGTTTCACTATTGAAAGCAATGGCTCCTGGACACCTGCACACATCTCTACTTTATTTCTTACGTACACATTGGTCTTATGTTCCCTATAGGAAATTCGTAGAATTCTTCTGTAGCATTTATACTCGAAAGCCGTATAATAAAAATAAACATTGTAGAAAAAAAAAAAAATGGGGAACACATAGAAAGTTACCTAGCTGAATTTATGTGGAGCTCATGGCTAGCAGTCAACCAGAGACCATTTGATGCTATTTTGAATGAAATAATGCGCAGATTGGTGTGTCAGGCCATTGGCGAAAATAAAACAGCAATATAACACATTTATATTCTCTAGACTACATCCAACTGGAAATCTTGTAAGACCATTGTCCTGATACAAGAGAAATCCAACGGGTGTTTGAGAATGAATACTGAAGAATGAAATAAAACAATACTGGTCTCAAGAATTGATTGTACTCTCATTCCATTTTGTATTTTCATTTTGAATAAATTTGTGAATTGATTACTTCTTGTAGTTATTTTGTATTTTAAGTAGTTACCCCTCACTACTTGGTTACAATATTTTTCATTTCACGTTACAATTCGTGTTCATTAAACATGTATTCTTGGTTAACAGGAAAGTACCAGATATATTTATAAATCACTAATTGCTGCTATATATACCTAGTCTATAGAAATGGATACCAGATCTCGGAAAGTAAAGATAGTTGGCATGATGCTTAATAATCATCCCTAGATATGCTGTTTGCCAATGAAAAATACAGTCTAACACCTTATTCCCCAATGCGATTAGGCATGAAATGAGGGAAATTTTCCCTCTTCTTTATTGAGCTAAGATACAGAATTTAGGGTTATATTGGGCTGGGATGTGTGGCCGAAAGGTTAGAGCTCTTCTCTCAACTGTGAGGTCCAGGATTCTACTAACGGAAAAGATTTAGTTTTTTCTGTTGGAGGGTACATAAAAAAACTCACCCTGTATGTGATGTGGTGACAGCAAGGGCATGTGGTTTTTATTACAAATCTAAGTGGTACCAACTTCATGCAACACCCTAATGGGAAATATGCAGTGATGACAGTTTGATAGTATTAGAATGAGATACAAAACAATCTATCTGTGACACGTATGCAACTACAATCCCTACCTTGTACTCAAGTCCATCAATTATATGATCATCTATTTCTGATTGTCCTTCTGGTATATCTATTACAAGCAAGTAGCCAATCTAATGAAGAAAGGTTGAAAAGGCTAAGCGGAATGACTTAATTGTACTCAAGTTTCCTCATATTTGCCACCTGCAAAGTGTACCACTCATATCACAATCAATACAAGGTAACTGCGTGAAACGTAAGAACAATTAGACTTACGTAAAACACAGGTAGGATTCCTGGTACACTCAAGCCTTTTGGACTCAATTCCGACCACTCTTATGTCTAGTACTGGGTTGGTGTGGTTTTTGTCTTTATTCTTTTTGTTCCGTCATTTACTCATCTTTTTGTTCGTTTCGTTTCCACATATATTTACGTTTTTATGTACTTTCTGACCTTCCGGCATATCATTTCCATATTTCCGTTGGACTTTATGATAATTTTTCCATTCGTCGTCTTTTGATGTTTTGTTTGTGTCTTGATAAAGACCTTTTGGTTGAAACGCTGAATGTGATTTGTGTATTGTAATTTTTATGATTTCTTGTGTGCTCATCATTGCCCACTAGTTTTAGATATAGCCTGTGATGTCCCATTGAAACGGAATATAAACCTGTGTTTTACGTAAGTCTAATTGTCACTCATATCACGTAACTCTGTTGCTTTAAAAAATAATAAATCAATATTATAGTCAAGAGATACTATACTTAATATGAGACTATTGATAGATAAATATATATAAGTGAACTTTGATCAGTGGCCAGAGGTAAAAGGTATTATTACTAAAAAAAAAGTATCTTTATTTCCTTCATACACTACAGCAATGTCTTTGACAAAGTCCAACATGAAAAATTAATCAAATGTCTTCAAGAAATAGGCATAGATGGAAAATACATCAGACTGCATCAATAAGGTGTGAAAACAGCTACTCACCATACATTGAAATAAGAAGAAAGGTAAGACAAGGATGTATTTTACCACTCAGCCTATTTAATATCTACACAGAGATATCTTTAAATATATATAAGGAATGCCAGGATTCAAGATCAACGGGACAATAATCAATGACCTGAGATATGCAGATGACACTGTTCATTTAGGAGAAAGAGAACATGAACTACAAAGACTAATAGATCAAGTCAATAAATCAAGAAAAGAATATGGACTGGATAAACATATTTTAAAAAAAACAACCAATAATCAGCATAGTCACAGAAGAACAGGCGCTAAACATATTACATGGAGAGAAACTACAACAAGGAGAACACTATCAATATCTTGGACACATAATCATAAATGACAACAGATGTGAAACAGAAGTTAAAAGGAGAATAGGAATGACTAAAAGTACTTTCAGTGACATGAGGAAAATAATATCTAAACAAATTACAAACAAGTTAAAAATGAGAATTATAAAATGCTACATCTATTTTGGGCCAGAAATAATAATATGGTGATAGGGTACACATTCTTTGCCCATCATCCAAGACGACTATGGACATGGAAAAACCCAGATAATAAGACATGCAATCAAATATATTAAATCATAATAAATAAAAGATTTAGAAATTAATTTATGTCTGAAGTCTGTTAAGACACATCCAAGCACTGCTTGCAACAGTGACCTATGTAACCCAGTGACCTTATTTTGTTATATGCTCTTAATGGTATTTGGTGTGGGTTCATTCTCATAAGGTGACTGAACCATTTTACTTGCTGTCTTACAATATGTTAAATACATGATATTATACCAACTCTTTTCCTAATTTTTTCATTTTTTATTTTATCTAATTTAGTAACCATTTCAGCTTTTCTCAGACACTTCATTTCACATATAACGATTTTCCTCTGCTGCGAGGCTGTTAGAGACCATATTTGACATTGGTAGTAGAGTGTTGGTACACAAATTGTAGATATGTTTTTTTATTTCCATCTTGATATGTGGGTGAAGAAAAAATGGTGAAAGTTGATAGGTCACTGTGTTTGCTTTCTGGCACTTTGTTTCTATTTCTCTGTCTAATCTTCCATTTTTGGAAAAAAATGATGCTGAGATATTTAAATTCTTTGGTTTGTTTGACTTTTGTGTTATCTATTGCTATATCTATTGGTGTTGTAAACTTGCTAATTTTCATAACTTTTGTTTTTTGTATGTTAATTTTTATGCTGTACCTCTGACATGCTAATAACAATGCATTAATGTGTTTTTAAAATTTTCCTTTCTTTGTATATTAGACTTTGATTATCGTCAATTAGTAGTATGCTTATTTTATTATTAATTTCCTCATCAGGTTTATTTGCAATGTTTTTTCTTTGTTGATGTTTCTTTTATTATTCTTTCTATGTATATGTTGGAAAGTAGAGGTGAAAGCACGCAGCCTTGTCTTACTCCACATCTTGTTTTGAAAGGTTCAGTCATTCCATCTGTTGTTCTTACTGAGCTTTGGCATTTTTTATATGTGTCATGTGACATATTCTCTCCAGAACATTGTCTTCTCAATGAACTCCCTGAACCCTTCTTGGTCTTTGGCCATGCGGCTTGCATTTTCCAATTGCACTTTCTAAACAGTTATGTCTCTTTATAAACCCAAACAGATGTAGTTTTCTTTTTGCTATTGTGTTTAGTAATCAACAATCTGGAATCTTCAATGTGTTTATAATATCAGTTAATTATTTCCCTTACATGATATTCTAAGTATCTTTCTGTAGCATTTCATCTCAAAGGCGTTGATCTGCTTTGCTGCTGTTTTACTTATGGTCCATGTTTCACAGCCGTATGTTGCAACCGGAAAAATAGAAGTTCGTAGCATTAGCAGTTTCTTTTCGATTTTGATGTTTTTCCATATGTTTTTAAACCGTGTTATTTTACAATATGCCATTGCCAATCTCTTCCTTATTCTGCCCTGCAGTCTCCTGTACTGTTGATGTTTGCTCCTAAGCAAATTTCAATATTCAAATTTATCCACACATTCTATCTCGATATTGTCTATTCTGATTTTTGGTTGTTGTGTTGTTATATCTGATGACATGAATTTTGTTTTTTGCGTTTTTAAATATAAGTTTGTGATTTGCTGTATTTCTTTGTTATCTTGATTAGTTGTTCTAATCTTTTTATATCATTTGAAAGAAGCAGTGTCATCTGCGTAGCGTAGTTCAGGGATTTTTTTTAAATCGATGTTTAAAGCGTGGCAGTTAGCGTTGTGTATGTCTTCTCTCACATTCCTCATTATATTTTCTGCATAGACATTGAACAGGTATGGGGAGAGTTTGAATCCCTACCTTACTCCAATCTGTACCTCAAACCACTCTGAGAGAATGTGCTCTAACTTCACTGCAGCTTTTTGTCTTGGTAAAGTTCTTCTATTACATGAATCAGATGTCTTAGGAAACCCATGCTGTTCATCATCTCTCATATTTTGTGCTGTTGGAAGCAGTCAAATGCTTTTGAGTAATCTATGTAGCACATTTGCAGGACAGTTGAGAATTCCCTACACTTTTTTATGATAAGTCTCATATTAAAGAATGTGATCTCTTGTTCCTCTGCCCAATCTGAAACTGGCCTGTGTTTAGTTTATCTCCATTTCTAATTTTTGTTTGATTCTTTGCATTATGATGTTTAGTATTATTTTACTTGCTGGACTTGTCAGGGCTATAGTTCGGTAATTTGAGCTTCTTCTTCTTCTGCGTTCATTCTCAAACTCCTGCAGATTAGCAGGATGAAGTCCGGAGAACGGAATGTGTTGTCATGGTTTACAGCATTGCTGCGATATCTGCGCCTTTTGACCTGACACATCTGACTTCAGCATGGCTTTGGGTCATTGACCTTATATGGGATGGGACAGCCAACTCCATCCCATAATCTCCTTAGTCAGCTTTTATGACATGCGTGGAAGGTAAACAGTGTTGCTATTCTTTGCTCCCTTTTCTGCCCCGGCAGCACACAGACGTGGTAATTTGAACAAATCTGAAGGTCGCCTTTTTATGGGGAGGTATATAACGATTTTTTTCCATTCCTCCAGCCGTGTGGCGGTTCCCAAATTTTGCAGAAGAGTTTATGGCAAACCTTAATTCTGGCCTCGCTTTCTGCATGTATTATTTCTGTTGTTAAACCATCATTGCCTGGGGTTTTTCTTTTCTTTAAACTTTCTATTGCATATCTTACTACTTTCTCTGTAGGTTCTGGCTCTTTTTTATATTCATTTATTGATTTGTTTTACTTGGGCCATTGTACATCTCAGTATATATTTCTTCCATTTATGTAAGATATAGCCACAGGAACAAGCTTACAAACAGCATGCAAGAAGGCCATCTCCAGAGAACTCTTCCACCCCTGACGCCGCAAGGCAAACAAGGGACACGGCGTATAGATAGATAGATGTAAGATATATTTCCTTCCCATTAATATGTTTTCTTAATTATCTTTTAGCACTTTTAATGATGGTTGAAGTTTGTTGTCTCTTAGGAGGCATACATTTTCGAACATCGTTTTACTGTTACCTTGATTTTTCTGCCCTTCTATTTCAAGGTATATTTTGTTTATGTAATTTTGCTTGTCTTGTCTAATTCTTCTTTGAATATCTCAACTGACTTCTATAATTTGTTCTATTTTTACTACAGTTTTTTATTTTGTCTTCTTTCTTGAATAATGTTCATAGTTTCTTCTGAAATATACTCTTTCTTCTTCTTGTGTAGCATGTATTTTGCACGTTATTGAAAATGCCACTTATTTTGTTTTCAAGTTCATTTGCAGTGTATTCTTCTTGCATTTCAAGTAGTTTTTTTTCAAATTTGTTTTGAATTTCAATGTATTCTTTCGGTATAGATGTCATATTCTGGAAATGATTGCATTTTTTGGTGTCTTTTTTATCTTTGACTTGAACTTTGTGATGAGTAACTCATGATCTGTGTCATGGTCTGCGCCTGGTAGTGTCTTATATTGAAGGATATTTGTTTTCCATCTTTGTTCTATTAGTATATAATCAATTTGGTTTCTTGTCTTTCCGTCCAGTGACTTCCAGGTGTATAGTCTTCCCGGATTATGTTTGTCAAATGTATTCATTACTGCCATGTTGTTTTCTGTGCAGATGTTTAGCAAACATTCCCCTCTATTATACCTACCGCCAAGGCCATAAGTACCTTGGTTCAAATCATGTTGATCTCTGACCTGATCTACTTTTGCACTGAAGTCGCCTAGAACTATCTTCATGGCTTGTTCGTTTATTTTGTAAAGTGCAGATTGAGGTAGATCATAAAAATCTTTGATTTCTTTTTCATCTTCAGCTGCTGTTGGAACATAAATCCATGTAATGGCGATGTTTCTTTTTTCTCCTTTTAATCTGATGGTGATTTTTGATATATCACTTTTATATTATCTAACAGCTGTCCTCTGATGTTATAGATTTCTAAGGTTTCCCATAGAATGTTTCTATCTACTCTGTTGAATACCTTTTCCTTGTCTACAAATACTGTGTTTAAATCTTGATTGTATTTGATTGCTTTTTCACTCAGTTGTCTCAGTGTGAATAGTGTGTCTAGTAGTTGTAAAAAGCAGGTTTGACGCCACCCCCCTCACTCTACCAAATGGGCTGGAAGGCTTTATTGCCTCCGATAAAGCCTCCGGTTATATCAGGACTGACACATTGGGACCCCCTGGGGCTCATGTTTAGATGAATATTTCATTCTACAGGGGATGGGGCCAAGCGTATCTATGAAAAATAGTCTCAAACATGGGGCCAATAACTGCGAGGTGAGAACTGCTGTTGTACAACATCATGTAATCCTAGTCAACCAGTTGTGGACTCAGTTTCTAAATATACCCGTCAATATCGTAAGCCGTCTCTTTTACGTTATTGGTGGTTATACTTAGGAACTGATGTAGCGTGGTTACGTCACATATAGTATATAAACTAATTCTACTGGTAGATCACCCTCTTTTTGCTGCTCCGTATTATGTGTAATCACACAGGAATAACTTCAGACTTAGATCGAATTAGTTTCATGCCTCAACTATAAAGACAAAAGCTTTAACATCATTTAAAGGAGAAAAACTACTTGCAGAACTAAGGAAGCTGCTAGATCAGCCAGAGATAACACTGTTAAAGAAGAAGAGAACGATATTGAACAAAATAATTATTATTATTAGGCAAGGAGAAAAGACAGTTTGTGACAAACACTGCAAGTTATTAAAGATGCTGTAACTTAGGATTGTGGTTAGACAAACTAGCAAAATTATACTACAACCATTTCAATACATTTGTGAAAGACAATATTGGTTTTGGTCCAAGATTGGTTCACAAATTACGTTTGATTACATGAGTGTTCTTACATACATGGAAAAGGCTATAGACAGCCTAGATAGCAGGGAGAGACAATTTTGGATGGTCTACACTTGCTTGGTGGGAGTCATCTTAGGTTTTACAAGACTTAACCTCAAGTCTTCACATCATAGTATAGGAATATTAGGCCAACATACCCTAAGCTGCTACATTCGCATATTAAAAATGAATAATGATTTTGTATGTGGTTCGTTACATTTTTATGTTGTGAGATTGTGGTCATATTTGTTTTATTCATGTGGTATGGTATAATAATCATGTGGTGCACCAACATCTTGATATGGTTCAGATTGGATGTGAGAAATGTGAAAATCTATTTAGAGAACTGCAATGCTGAATTATATACAATTAGAACACAGCGGGATGTTGGCACATCACCAGAGAGCCGCTGGCATGCATTCTCTTCAAGAATTATCAATACAAAAAATTGTAGCAGAAAAAGCTTGAGGGGTTTTTTGGAGCTCTTAAGTCTGGTATGAAGGAGGAACTGAAACGGGAATGCAGTAAGATGTGACCCAAGTTGTCACTGGATCAGCTCCCACAACTATTACAAAATGAGGTTCTGTTTGGAGAGTTCAAGATCAGTCAGTTCCTCTTTTGCCAAGTTTGGCACATAGGGCAGATGTCATAGTCCTCCATGCCTTTCGGTCAGTTACTAGGGATTGCAGGTCACAGGCAGCCTGATGACATTCCATAGCTGGGACAACCCTGGCAACAGTCCTATCTATAACATGGTTGGCACTCCTAGATGGCATATTAACATTTTATGAAAAATTACAGAGGCGGAGCTGTTGCATATACATAACAAGTCTAATGGTGGGAGAGTGATACTAAATAGCCTGCGGGCAGTTATTGGGCTTTTAAAAATTAGAGCAACCTGGCAAATGCCCACACCTCAAGCTCATGAGCAGTATCGCATTCTCAAAGGCATTATACACCACTCGCTTCGCTCTCTCTGCATCAGCAAATACTCCTTTTTCTTCAAGAACAGGGGCAAACTTTTTCTTGTGTATACTTTGCACAATTGGTGTATAAAGTATCCAAGGTATTGACTCCTATCAGGCATCATGCCTGTTTCTAAGCAAGCTAAAGCAAAATGATCTAGCACGATTTTTCCAAAGACTGAACTGTATATGTACATAACAAATGCTTAGAAGTCTAACACTATACACAATTCAATACAACTGTTTAGAAGAAATTTGTGTATTGAATATTCATCCCAAAAGGTATTAGGATGGCTACTAGCATTGATCCAACATGTCAAGCCTCTACTGGTACACCAGATGCTCTGGAAGAATGCTCACCAATTATCATCATTAAGTGCCATCTCCACAACGAAGGTTGGCTGCAACGTATCTCCAACATCTCCTGTCTCTTGTGCACTCTGCTAGACTGTAACCTGTCTATCGTGTGTCGTGTGATGTTACTCTCCCACTTGTATCTCTGCCTACCTCTTGCTCGCTTCCCTTAGACTTTACCCTCAAGTAAGATCTTCAATAAGGTGTCACGTAATTTAATGTGTCCAAAGTATTTTATTTGCCTGATCTTTATTTATCTTAGTAGTTCTTTCTTCATATTAAGTGTTTTTAGTATCTCCTTATTTGTTTTCTTTTCTTTCCATGATGTTCTCCCTATTCTTTTACATACCCATATCTCAAAGGCATCAATTTTGTCTTCTAATTGTTTATTTAGTGTCCATGTTTCTGAGCCATACATTAATATAGAATAGATGTTAGTTAGTTATTCCTCTAGGGCCAAAGACGGCACATAGGGCGGATGTCATAGATTTCCATGTCTCTCATTGCATCACAATTTGCTTTAGATCTTCATTGTTTCTGATACAGATGGTGAAACATTCCCTTGTAATAGTCCTACGTAAAGTTTCTTTTGGTCTTCCTCGTTTTCTCTTGCCTTTTGGTGACCACATCAAAGCTTGACAGGGGAGTCTTTCAGTATTCATTCGTAGTGCGTGTCCTATGTAATTCCAGCGATGCTTTCTAATATAGGTGGATACATATTCTTGTTTTCATTCTTGTCTGACAACTGTGTCTGATTTGAAGTCTGACCAAAGTATGTTCCGTAGCCTTCTAAGACATTTATTTTCAAAGGTGTTTAGTCTTTGCTATAATTTTGATGTTGCTTTCCAACTTTCGCATCCATATGTTAATGTTGGAATTATGCAGGAGTTGAAAATTTTGAGTTTTGTATTATTTCTTAGTGTTTTTGAATGCCAGATATTTGATAGTTTGTTGAATGAGTTAGCAGCCAATGCAATATGGTGTGATATTTCTGTTGATGAATCTCCTGTTGTTGATAGCTTGCTGCCAAGGTATGTGAAGTTGTTGACTTTTTCAAGGGTGTTGCCGTTTAGTTTGATGTCTGTTGGTTAATTGGTAAGGTCAAATATTTTTGTGTATGTCTTCAATATACTAATGTACTCAATGTACTAAAATATATTTCAAGCCCAAGTTGTGCAGAGAATAATTGCAGGTTGTTTGTTTTTTCTTGGGCACCTTCGTGAGTTGAGCTAAGTAACGCTAGGTCATCTGCAAAGTTGATATCTTCCAGACTTTTATTTCCGAGCCACTCGATACCACAATCTTTATCGGCTGTGCAATTTCGCATGACCCAATCCATTGCAATACCAAATAACATCAGTGACATGACACAACCTTGTTTCACTCCTGTATTTACTGGAAACCATTCAGAATTTCCTGCTTCTGTTCTTACACAGCATCGTGAGTTGTCGTAAAATTATAGAATAGATGTAGTATTTTATAATTCTCATTTTTAACTTTGTAATTTGTTTAGATATTAGGTTAATAATTTCCTCATGTCATTGAAGGTACTTTTAGCCATTCCTATTCTCCTTTTAACTTCTGTTTCACATCTGCCATCATTTGTGACTATGTGTCCAAGATATTGATGTTTTCCTTGTTGTAGTACTATTCATGTATGTTATGTTTACCTCCTGTTCATCTGTGTCTTTGCTGATTATCATGGCTTTTGTTTTTTGGATATTTATATCCAGTCCATATTCATTACTTGATTTATTGACTTGATCTATTAGTCTTTGTAGTTCATGTTCACTTTCCGCCAAAAGAACACTGTCATCTGCATATCTAAAGTTGTTTATTATTTTCCCATTGAACTTGAGTCCTGGTATTTCTTCTATATTTTTAAAGATATTCTCTGTGTAGATATTAAATAGGCTTGGTGATCAAATGCATCTTTGTCTTACCCCTTTTCTTATTTTTTATGTATGGTAAGTAGCTGTTGTCACACCTTATTTATGCAGTGTTCCCAATATATATTTCTAATTAGTCTGTCTTTTCCATCTATGCCTATTTCTCAAAGACTTTTGATTATTTTTTCATGTTGGACTCTGTCAAATACCTTGCTGTAGTCTATGAAGCAAATATAGATACTTTTTTGGACTTCTATATATTTATCTATCACTAATCGGATACTAAGTATAGCTTCTCTGGTTCCTATGTTTTTCCTAAAACCGAATTGTTCTTCACAGACCTCTGTGTCTATATTGTTTTTAATTTTGTCATGTATTATCTTGGAGAGTATTTTAATTAAGTGACTCATTAAACTTAAAGCTCTATATTCTGTAAAGTCCACAGCCCTGGGCTTCTTAAGTAGTGGTTAAGTAATTTCTATGAATATTGATGATGTTAGGTCTTTAGGTATATGGCCTGTTTCATATATATTATTGCAAAGTTCTGTGATAATATCCACACCAAATTCATTTAGAGTTTTTATTATGTCTTTTGTTATGTTGTTGGAGCCTGCAGCCTTTCCAACTTTTATTGCATTTTCTACTTCTGCTTTCAGTATTGCTGGTCCATCATTGTTGTGTATTGTTGGTTTTTTGTTCCGTTGGTCATCAAACAGTTCTGTCACATAATCTTCCCATCTTGTTAAGTACTTCTGTTTTATCAAATATTATTTTTCAGTTTTTATCTTTAATGCAGCCTTTATAGGATTTTTCTTATTTGTGATCTGCGTTATCTACTTATGCATTAATTTTTACTTCTGTTGTATGGACATCTCTTCTTTTTCCCTGCATTTTGTTTCTAGCCACTGTTTTTTCGTTGTTCTGCACATGTTACACATATAATTGTTCATAATTGAGTTTTTGAGGTATTTTTAGTTTTATTTCTGATATTTCCTCTAATATTTCATCTGTCATCCATGTTTGTTTGTTCTTGGCTTTTCTTATTGGTAAATTTTCATTTGATGTTTGAATATTTTTCCTTAGGCTGTCACATTTATTGTCTTTTTTCTCTTCTGGGTTTTCTCTTCTGTATTATTTCATGTATTCTATCATTAGATGTTCATATATATTCCTTACATCTACTAGGTATTTTTGTTGTATGTCTGGTTGTTTTAGTGCTGATGCGTCTATCTGTGGATATGAAAATCTTCTATATTTTATCTTTTTAAGCTTGACATGTATTTTGCACAGCAGTGGAGTATGTTCAGAGCTGATATCTGCACCTGGATATGTTTTAGTGTTCTTGACACTATTTCTATTGTTGATCATAATGTAATTTATTAGGTTCCTCTTTCTGTCTCCAGGACTTTTCCATGTATATAATCTTCTATTTTCATGTTTCTTCTTCTTCTTTTTTCTGTCCTCATGTACCTTTCGGTGTTGAGGGGAGAGTGAGTGTTCGGTCTTTTGCCCTTCTATTTGCCTCTTCTGCTGTTATATTTCCGAGTGTCTCTAATACACTATCTATCCACCTTTTACGAGGGCGTCCAATAGGTCGACTGTTTTCATATCGTTTGTTAAGTGTTTTTTGGATAATACTTTGCTCTTTCTGTCTGGTTATGTGGCCGTACCATTTAACTTGTTGTTTCTGGATGTATTCTATTGTTGACTTGATCCCTAATTGTTTCCTTAGTGCTTCATTCAGTGCAGGTTTTTAATGCTGTTGTGGAATAAAACCTGGTCATCTGCAAAAAGCAGTTCATTTGCTTCATTAGAATTTGCTGTTTTGTTTATATGGTCCATGTAAGTAATAAAAAGTAGTGGGGATAATACACATCCCTGTTTTACTCCTGTGCTAATCACAAAGTCCTCTGTGTAGCATGCTGCTGTTCTAACAGTGCAACTGCTGTTGCTATAGAGACTTCTACAAACGTTAATTAAATGTTGGCATACTCCATAAATTTGAAAAACATATTTCATATGGTCATGTCGTTCTCCTCTGTCATTTCTTGTCTCTAGTCCAAATTGCCCTACAATGTTCTTGTGTCTTCCTTTCCCTATTTTTGCATTCATGTCTCTCATGACTATTAAAATATGTTGAATTTACTGGTTTGAGTAGTTGTTGTAGGTCTTCATAGTAATTTTCAATTTCTTCTTCAGTGTAATCTGTAGTTGGTGCATATGTTTGTATAATGGCTAGAGCAAAAGGTTATGCTTTGATCTTTAGCCTCATCATTCTATCGTTATATGTCTAGTACCTGCTGATGTATTTTTCTATTTGTTTCTCTATCAATATTCCTACCCCTCGTTCATGGCTATCTCCTCCTGAATGTATAAAACTAAAATGTCCCTTTCTTGTGTATCCAGCATCTTTCCATCTTGTCTCTGCTATTCCTAGAATATCTACATTTAATACTTCTGCCTCCAATATTAAGTTTTCTAGTTTCTCTGACTGGTGTAGTGTTCTAACATTCCATGTTGGTCTATTTAATATGTTGTTTCCTAATCTTCAGATGTTGTTGGTCCATTGCTTGGCTTTGGGGTGTATGTGGTAAAGTCCCAGTCTTTTCCACGATGGCCAGCCAGTATTCATTGTTATGCCCTGAAATTGCCTCTTTTGCACCACACACTTTGCTGTTTCGCCGTTTGAGCCGTTGATCCATTTGGATTCCTCCGCCTCATGTACCGTCACCTACTTCCACTAGTAATAGGGCTCAATGACTGAGAAAAGATCAAGTATTATTATTTTTGGAGTTTGATAGCTGAAGATACTAGGCCTGACATACTAGTGATGAATCCGTTGATTCTGACATTCATACTGAACCTATTGAAAATTGGAAATGAAAAATACCTAATAATGGTAAGGGCAAAGGAAAAATGGCTAAAAAAATCTATAACTGTTTCTATTGAATTAGAATGAGAATGTGTCTATCGAGTGATCTCTATTTAGATCAACTGTATCTGGTGTCCAAGCACCATTGAATTAAAATTCATCTGCACTGAACTGTTTCTTTTTTACATTGCTGACAACTGAGATTATTGATAATCTGATAGAAAATATGAATGTGTATGCATAGGAGAAAAGAAACAAGGAAATACCAATCACAAAGAGATCTACAGTTTCTAAATGGCAAACGCTGACCAGAGCAGAGTTTTTGAAATTTCTTGCAGTAATAATTGCAATGGGATTCACACAAAAAGATGAACCTAAAGAATTACTGGATAACTGTATGCAATCAATTTATGCCATGGTTCAAGATCTTGTCTATGATAAAATTTTAACTATTATACCACACAGTGTTGCATGCATCAGAACCAGATGCACAAGGCAATGCAAATATTGAGACATTTATAAATGACCTAATCGCTCAGTACAAGGCTGCAAACAACCCATATGAAAACCTTTTTGTGGATGAGATGGTGATTGGATATGAGGGCCATTTTCATGCAAGACAGTATAAAACAAGCAAGCCAAATAAGTATCACATAAAGACATTTGGTCTTTGCTGAATTTGATCATTTATTTTTTTGTGAATACAGCATACAACTTTGATCTTGACAAAATTGCCACTCATGCCATGAAAGTCTTCTCCACCTTACTGAATGGAATTTCGGCCAAACATCATATATATGCAGATAGGAATTATTCATCAATGAATTCCATCTATCAAAGAAGATGAATTACATTGGCACAGTAAATTTAAACTTTAAAGGCTTGAAACCACAGCTGACACAGGAAAAAAAACATCTTCAGATTCTCAAACAAAGAGAAAAATGTACTTTGTGTTTTTTGGAAAGACAAAAAATTTTTAAAAACCCTCGCATTGTAATGACAAAACATGGTCAATCCACACTTATGGAGCATCAGGAAGGATATAGAATTGTCCAAAAGCCCAGCCCCATCATTCATACAATATGAACATGAATGGCTGTGACTGTTTGGACCAAATGGTGTCATATTATGGCAATCATAAACGTAAAACAATGAAGTGATGGAAAAATATTTTTACATGGATTATAGAAGTAACACAGGTAAATGCACATATTGTGTATGTATTGTCCCACCCTATTCATCCAAGCGTATGACGCTAGCACAGTATAAAGATGCACTTATCAACCAACTTATTGCTTCGTCCAGCTATGAAATTTCCACGGACAAGATTGCAGTAGTAACTAAGAAACGAGGTCGAAAGCCAGTACTCTCACAGGATGAAAAATATGTTGGCACTGTGCATTTAATTAATTATGATGGTGCAGATAAGCAGTGTATACTGATTATGATTAGTGCAGCAAATCAAAGCTGAAAAAGTGCAGCCGTTTCTACTGTAACGGGTGTATAGACAAATTTCATCTGTGCCCTAAAGCATGTTTTAGGGCATATCACACCAAACCAGAGTAAAAAACAGTCACTAGATGTAAATAGTAAATAGTGTAAATAGGACATGAATGTGAATTTTAGCTTCACCAACTGAGGAATCCAGTACTGGGAATATTTCCTAAATTTTCACAATATTTTGTTCAGTTCTGAAATTGGACATGGCACACAAAAATGGCATAAAACACTAAGCAGTTGAACAATAAACTTCAAATAAATGGATTATGATAAGAAAATGGACAGTCAAGGCATCTACTTTAGTAAGATATCAACATTTAAAGACAAGTAAAATTGAGGGTGAGCAGAAGAAAATATCTGTTAAAAAAATGTCAGTTTACAAACATTTCTGTTTGTGGTGCCATTGTTGTATTTTGTTGTTACAATTCTTATATTTTTATATGGTATATGGATTCCACATTCAATTATCTTTCTTTTGATACATTATATGACCTTCTATAGCTAATACTTTGTCTTCAGGAAGCTTGTGCATGAATCATGTTACGACCCAAAAATTTAGCTTAAAATTAATTACATCCAAACTCTGGGAATAATTACGTCCTGAGAGTTAAGAATGAGTTATGTTGAACACAAAACAAATATGTTCCCCCGGCTGCAAATAAATAAACTTGCAGATTATATAGAACCACTTCTGGCAATGTTCAAACAATGTAAATGTGTTTGGTTTGGACAAACAACAAGACTCAACTCACTTTTTAAAATTATGTTGCAAGGAACATTTGAATGTGCAAGGATAGGAGGGGACGAAAGAAAATCCTGAATTGATAACATCAAGAAATGGTCTGTACAAGTACTTTCTACCAACTCCAAATGGCTGAGGATAGAGATGTTTGGAGAACATTTTGTGCTGATGTCACCAGGTTGGCACCCCTATGGCCCTAATGGATTATGGTCGGATTATGGTTCTTATTATTATTATTGTCACTAATAATATTAATTTTCTCTCTTGAACTGGGGCGTTCTTCAAAACTAATTGGTTCATGTTAAGCAGATATGACCTATCTTTTATGGATCTATATAACAACACAACAACCAAAAATCAGAATAGACAATACCAAGATCTCATACATTATTTAACGAAACAAACTTTCACCAAAGATACATACAACGCAGCATTCATCAATCTGCATATAACACACTGAGAGGGCCTCTCCCCTAGAACATGGAGGGGGGGGGGGGTTCAGTGTGCCATGTGAAAATCGAATTAGCACTAACAGGTGCTGCATATTTCTTTATCTCCGTGTCACGGATGCTCAATGAAAGCAAACCTACTATTAAAAAGATGGATTGTTATCACGTGATGAAGCCACATTTACATCACATCCAAATAATTAATAATATAAATACACATGGCACAAATGGTATTAATGGCACAAATAAAAACTGAATAAATTAACATAATTAATAAAAATTAAAAAAAAACATACAGGTACTATATGCCTATACATTTGTAAAGTTTCACTTTATGATTCACGGACATGAAATTGCTAAGCATGTCAATGTTCACAGACAATAATTTGATTGGTTGAGATAGTATACTTTAATTTCTGATTAGGGTTGCCACATTAATTTATTTTAATTGAAATAATTTAAATCATGTGTGATTAATTATTGTTGTAAAATTGAATTTTCTTGGCTTTTTAAGAATTAGTTGCATGAAAGTAACTTACTACTGGGTATTTTTTATAAAGAAGCTGACATTTCTGTATGAACAATGATAATTGTGCTTCAGAAATGCTAATTGGTTTTACTCTAGCCTGCTGCTAATTAATATGGTAAAATGGAGTAAAACATGTTCTAAAGCAATAGCCTTCATGTATTAGAGTTTGGAAACAGGATTGCCATCCATAGCTGCTCTTTTAGGTGCTAGTAATTGAAATCTACCACAACATGAAAAATAAAAACAAAAGACAATACTCTTTAAGAAATAGGCCTACAAGAACAATTTAATGCAATAAGGAGTCATAGAAACAAAACTGTATAAAATCAAAGCATTTAGTAGAGTGCTAATCATGACCAGAGTTTATAGTTTTTCAATGTGAAGCAGATATTAAAAGTATAGTTCAGCTTAGTTTGACATTTTATCTGATTATTTATGTTTGCTTTAAAATCACAAGTTTATTCTGTCTGCTACAGATAGTATAACAAACATGCTTGGAATAAATCTATATTAGCCTACTCCAACAATGCCTCCATAAAGTTGATTCCACTTTACCTGGAACCTACCCAATGTTGATCTGCTGTACTTGAAGCATGTTTCATGCATTTAAGTTTTTGTCTCTTTAAATTCGTACTACCATCTGAATTAAATTTATGTATGGCCCGTCAATGTGTGCGTATAAGATCCACAATGCTGTAACTCTGTATCAATATCGGAAATATGTACTAGTTGACGGATGTGGGACAAGGTAAAAGTGAATGTTTAAAAGAAATTTAATGCTAGCAAATTCTTTAACTCAAGTGAGACTCTTCTTTGTCACTATGTTTCTTCTAAATCTTTAACTAAAAGTTATTCTTCCTCACCTGTGGGAGATAGCTGACTACACAAGCTCTGATATCACTTCTCAGTGACTTCATTTCCTCCATAGCCACCTGACTCATAAGATCAGGTAAACCATTAAAGATACATTTTTCTGAAAATAATAATAAATTTGTCATAAATAAAAACTGGAGAAGCAAATATGGTCAGTCAGTCATCTGATCATCATCATTTGCATTCTGGACATGTCCATAGGTTCCCCAATCTTGACTTGAGTGTATCCACCATTAAACGATGACTTGTACATCCAGTTCTCTGTTGGTTAAGTCAAAGATGTCACTTCATTTCGAAAGCTCTTATTTCTGCGGCATTTCAAACCCAGTTCCTTTATTCCAGACATCAAAACATAATCATCACTTTCAATAATTTCATTTGTTCTCATCGTAAGGAGTTTAAAATGCTAGTCCAAACCACTGCTCTCCTGACAGAGTGGCAGAGCAAGCTAAGTGATCTGTTCTCATTTCCTTGAACCAGACATGAAAATAAATGTGACATTCCAATTTTTCCTTCACCACTGCCTCGAATGCAATCCATATGTATATTTCTGATCATGCTGATTGCGTCATTTAGGATGTAGACACATGAGTAGCAAGAAATCTGTGTACTCATCCAGTTCAAACCCTTGGTCACTGCTATAATCGTTCTGTTGTAGTTAAAGCAAAAGCACCACTCTATTCTTTGATGGTCAAATCACCATGGTTTCATGGATAACCCAATTTACTGAAAAGATAGAGACTACCATAGCACAGGACAAATGCAGAAGTAATGAAAGTAAGTAAAGTTGTTCAGTACACTGAACTATGAAGGCCCAAGCAATACAAACATTTCTAACAACCGAACCATATAATTATGTCCCCTTCACTGGTCAATGCCTGCTCCTCAGACTACAGCACTAGGGCACCACTCTTTGCACTCTCTACTGAGAGTTATTATTACACAAAAAAACATTTGGCGATCTATGACTTTCCTATTTTAGTCTACTGCCTTTTACTTTCTAAATTTCAGAATTTAGTAGGTGTTCTTTGTCAGCTGTGATTTGGAAGTCAGAGAGTTTGTGCTCAGCAAAACTGTATTCTATTCTCAGTAGTGGGACAGTCAAATACGAATCGCATGGCTCTTACTGACGTGTCTCTAGTGCACACAAATATGATATGCATTGCCTCATTTTGGATCTTATCCAATATTTCAGTCTGTGTCTTGCTGAGCTTAAGAATTGTCAAAGCATACTCCATCACAGAAACATCCAGGCCCTGGTACAGAAGAAATAGAAAATGTTCAGCAGCCATACTTTTCAATGCGGCAAGACCTTTACAATAATGTGGCCAACATAATTTAAAAACTCCTGTCAAAAAGCATCTCCAAATTTTTATTGAGCCGGTTCTTTCAAGAGTGCTCCTGCACAGAGTAACACATGAAATGGACATATTTACCATGTGAGGTTATTAAGAAGAAAACCACATTATAGATTATTTAATTGTACATACCAAAATCTTTAGCATTATGGCATACTTCAATGTAACCAGCAATGACCACCACCCCTTACACCACACACCTAGATGAGTCATGCGACATATTCTTTCCAGAACATAGTCTTCCTTATGAATCTCCTGAAATCCCTAGTCTCTGGCGAGTTGCCTCAGCTTCTCTAGCGATATTTGCATGCATTCCTGAATATCTCTTGTCAAACATGTCGTGGTCAACCTGTCTCTACTGCCTTCTATCACCCCATCCAACAACACTCTTTCCATGCCATCGTGTTTCTTCACATGGCAGAAAAAAAACTTACTTCCTCAATATGGTATTTAAAAGCCAGCCTTCTTGAATGTTAATTTTGCTTAAATGTCTCAGTTGGTCATTCTTGCTGTCATGATACTCTCAGGACTCTTCTATAACACTTCATTTTGAAAGCCTCTATTCCCTTGGCTGTAGATTTATTTATTGTCCATGTTTCACAGCCATAGTTCACCACTGGGAACAAAGGAAATGAATCAGCAATGCAATGCCATGGATGGCAGAAGCAGAGGGCACATAGCTCAGAGTTGGAGGGTAAAAGCAGAGGGCACATAGCCCAGAGTATGTAAATTGTAAGAAGTATGAAAAAGCAGTGAATGACAGTGGTGAACAAAGAGAATGTCTTTGACAAATGTAGTACAACTGGGTAAAGTGTGTCTGGAATGGACTGGTATCAGGACAGATTTGACTGTGCATGAACGTGTCCAATTACACTCAAAACTGCAAGAAACAATCATATACAGATGGCTCAATTTATAAACTATAGACCTGAGCAAGATAACAATAACATATTTATCAGAAATGAACAAAATATTTCAACAGAACAGAACACTATCATCTAAAAAACCATTACACAAATTCATGTACTTTTATACATACCGTATGTGAAAGTTGGAACTAAAACGCTTATAGGAAACATGTAGAGTTTTCAGAAGACTGCATTAAAAATGCCTGTCAGACACATATTAAAGGTATTTGATGCAAACAACTGCATCTAAATTAAAAACTACTCTGTGTTGGAGATGACCTAAATACATACGCTAAATATGGAGTTGGATTTACAATAGACCCAGTGACCTCGAAAGGAATGTTGAAAATAAATTATGTATCAGAAAGGATAATAATAGTTGTGACAGTGATTAGGAAAAGATTAGCAATAACTAAATTAAAAGAAATGAAAAATATATGGAAAAACTGTTATAGGGACAAAAGTTATACTTCTACGGTCATACATTTTTCCAGTTGCAATATACGGCTGCAAGACTTGGACAATAAATAGAGCAACGGCAAAAAGAATATCGGTATTCAAACTGAAGTGTTATGGGGCAATATTAAGAATTTCCTGGACAGAAAAGATAAGAAATAGTGAGGTTTTGAGTATCTGAATATAGAGGAAAGATGGCTTGTGAATTGAAAACTGAAATATTTCTGACATATAAAACGACATAATGGCATGGAAAGACGCATATTAGAAGGCAGAATTCTGGCAAGAAGAGGTAGATCTAGAAGGAGATGGACGGATGACATCATAGACTGTATGAAGATATCAATGAAGGCAGGCAGATTGGTACAGGATAGAGACGGGTTCAGGACATCAATTGCAATGACAACATTCTGGAAAGATATGATAGTGAACAGGGTAACACAACCTTTATTCAAGTGTACACACCATGTGAAGCTCGAAATAACATGTAGGGACTTTAACATGAAGACAGACACAGAAAAATACTGAGGTAATGTCAATCGCAAAAACATAAAGAAACACCACTATTCTAATCGATGATCAACATCTTAAACAGGTGAAAGAATTCACTTTTCTTGGAAGCATAATTTCATTGAGTGGGAAAACCAAAGAAATCCAACATAAATGCAACATATATACCGGATCTTGTGGCAGATGTCTCCTATTTTCAAAAACAAATATATGAGAATGAACACCAAAACAGCACTATATAAAACGATCATCATACTATCACTATGCTACCAATGTCAAATGTGGACACTAACATCAGAATCCAAAATGACTTGTCTACAAAAAATCCTTGGAGTAACAATAAGAGACAGAATCAGGAACAAAAACATCGGAAGACTAACAAACACAATGCAAATCCTGGATTACATAAGAAAACAACATATTCAGTGGTTTTTGCATGCTTCCAGACTACCATCAGATAGTGCCCTCAAAAAGCATTACTATGCAGACACGATGGATACAAAGCCAGGGGCAGACTTTGCAAATGATGGATTACAGAAATAAGTCAACAAAAATTAACATATATGAAGCACACACAAAAAAGCCATCTCCAGAGAACTCTTCTACCCCTGACACTACAAGACATAAAGGGGTATAAAGGAAAATAAAGAAAGAAGTTAGACTCTCAATGCAGATGCGGAAAGAAGGATTCATGCTTTTGAAAACAAGTGCTACAGACATTAATTAAGAATAAACTTTATAGAACCAAGAACCACTTTTGGCAGTGGTGAAATGATGTATGCTTGTTTGGTTGGAATATATAATGAGACATGATTCACTATCTAAAGCTATTTTGCAAGGAACAGTCGAGGGTGGAAGCTGAAGTGGACATAGAAATTCTTGGATTAATAATATCAAGGAATGGTCTGGTCTTTAGTTTTCTACACTCCTCCGAATGACTAAGGAATGGAGAAGATTGAAGAGCTTTTTGTGCTGATTTATCCTGGTTGGCACCCATCTATACCATGACGGGTTATGAGGTCATATTACTATTATTATTATTATTACATGTTCAAACCATGCAAATTTTCATCATTTCATTATTGAAAGTTTTTTATTATTATGGTTCATTATTATGGTTTTTGTGAACCTGCATACATCTTTATTTTTGTTTTTATGTACAAATTTGTCTTGTGCTCTATATAACAAGAAGGGGGTGAGCAAGAGGTACCCCATCGAGGCCAGCACTGTGTACAGGTGATGGGGCTTAGTTAAGCCATCAGGGGCTCAGATAATCAGGATTCCATGCACAAAACACAATAGAAAGATGTCTGCATCTATAAATAGTTATGGTGCCTGCCCTGTGGCGGACGTTCAGGTAGGGATGGTGCCGGGCCCTATACATTGAAAGGGCCCAACCTCAATTACTGGAAGTCCTTTTCAATTGCCCAGAGGAACCAGGAGGCAAGGGAATAGAGCTACTGGCCAAACAAACCAATAAAAATAATGCACTGGAATGCTGAGGGTGTCAACAGTAAAAGATATGGATATAGCAAAAATTTGGAACTTGACAATGTCCTAAGTGAAGAACATGTTAATATATGCTGTATCCAAGAAACACACCTCAGCAGCGACATAGCCTTCACAATCAGAGGCTACCAGTGCTACCGATCTGACAGAAAGGACAAGCGAAAGGGTGGAATTCTGATACTTGTTAAAAACAATATCAGCGCATGTCAGCTGGAAGTATATATGGAAGAGGCAGAATACCAGATGCTCCACCTAAAAACAGACAGTGCAGAATTCCATCTCCTAAACTACTACTGCCCAAATGATAAATCATTGGTACTAGACACAGTTCCAGACAAAGAAAGACTTATGGTGTGTGTTGACTTCAACAGCCACTCCCAGAGCTGGGCTGGGGCTATGATCATATCAACAAGAGAGGTGAGGAACTTGAGAGCTGGCAGGATAAAAATAATCTCATCCTTATTAATCAGCCAGTAGACTAACCAACCTTCTACTCGAGAGCATGGCTCACCACCTCTACACCAGACCTGGCATTCCACTCACCAAGCCTGGAATGGAACATCACACTTGTCTTTGGAAAGCAGCTTGGGGGTAGTGACCACAGACCAGTATTTCTGGAAATCCACAATGAATTTACCAAGGACAGAAGCACACTCACTAGGTGGAACTATAAGAGGGAAGACTGGAAAATGTACCAGTGTTGTAGCTAAAGACATGAACTTAGACAAAGGCATCAATGGAGCACTGAGTGAATTTAATAGATGTATACTACATGCTGCTAGTAAAGCCATACCCAGGAGGGCACGCAAAAAGTACAGACCCTACTGGAATGATGAACTGGAAAAGCTGCAAAATGAGATGGAAACATCTAGACAGCAGGCTGAGAACACACCTAGCCAAGAACATCACAACAAATATCAGCAAACAAAGGCTAAATATCAAAGAGCCAAGTTACAAGCCAGACGGAGCAGCTGGAAAGAAAAAACAGAGTCACTGAACCTAGAAAGAGATACTAGGAAATTATGGAAAACAACTAAATGACGAAGGTACATGGAGAAATACTAGGATCACACTTTATAAGAATAGAAACATTTTAACAGGTAAACATGCAGCTGATTACTTTGCAGATTCCTTTACAGAAGACAAAAAACATCAAAGTTAGCCCAGACAAACAACAGGAGGTTTGAGAGAACCAGCGAAACATTGGACAAGGCGAACCTATACCTGAAGTCATGGAGGCACCAATCGCAATGAAAGAACTGGAGCATGCAATATCCAAATTGAAAAAGTCCCCAGGAGCTGATGGAGTGTCCAATGAAATGATTACAAACCTGGGAACTGCAGCAAGAGTAAAGCTACTGCAGATCTTTAACACAAGCTGGTCCACAGGTAATGTACCACAGGCGTGGAGAGAAGCAATAATGATACCACTCCTCAAATCAGGAAAAGATGGCAACACAGTCTCCAATTACAGGCGTATCAGTCTCACAAGCTGTGAGCGCTTTACAACTCAAAACAATGGAACCAATCTTAGGATGCAGTGGTACCTTGAAAGTGAAAACCTTCTGGTATCACAGCAAGCAGGCTTCAGACAGTGCTACTCTACTGAAGATCAGGCAACCTACCTCTCCCAAGAGATTGAGGATGCCTTCCAAAATAAGAAACTGGTACTAGCAGCATGGATAGACCTTATCATTTGATAAGGTTTGGAAAGAAGGGCTCTTGAAGATATTGCAAAATTGCAGGGTTAGCACAAGAATGTACAAATTGGTAAAAGCATACCTGCATAATAGAAGAGCCAGGGTACAATTAGATGGTCGCAAGAGCAAGAAAGTCCTACTGCGTCATGGAGTCCCCCTGGGAGGTATCCTGTCACCCCAACTTTTCTTGGTTTACATCAATGACCTAGTTGCTGAACTACCACATGTGATCAAAGTGGCAATGTATGCTGATGGTCTGGTGATCTGGTGCACGGAAGAACATGCGACAGTGGCCACTAAACAAATACAAAGATCTATTGATGCCCTAACCGTATGGGAAATAGATGGTGCGTCAGCATTAACACAGATAAGTGTAGCACTACACTCTTTACCCTATCACCAAAACAAAAAGCTAGTCATATCAAGATAGATGGAGAGCTCTTGAAAGAAGACAAACAACCCACATACCTCGGAGTTACTTTTGATGATAAGCTAATATGGAAACAACACAAACAAAGCAACAACAAAAACCAGGAGGAAATTAGCTATCCTGAGAAAACCAAGTGGAACCACATGGGGAGCCAGTGGGAATATACTCAGTAAAGGTCTGTACCAGAACAAACCCAGTGGAGTGAAAGGCATGTAATGTCAATATACATTCAGACCCATGTGAAAGGAATACTAAGTGAGGACGAACAGAACAGTGTGCAGCGAAGGACAGTCACCCTCAGTTTCCTGGATGAGGAATATCCACAAGATATATGGGTCAGAGTATGCACAGATGTGTCAGCACAGAATGCAGTGAGAAATGGAGGTGCAGGTGTATATATAGAATATCCACACAATCCTAGAGATACAATCAGAACACTGACAGGGAAATTCTGCAATAATTATGATGCAGAAATCCAGACAATTAGTGTGGCAACTAAAAAATGCTGAACTCCAACTCTGGTCTACAGTCTGTGGTATTCCTGACAGATGCAAGGTCTGTGCTTCAAGCTCTCCAATCTGGAAAACTAACAGACTTGCAAAAACTACTTGGTGTTTTTATCATGCAGTGGATACCCTCTCATTGTGGAATACCAGGAAATGAAAAAAGCAGACCAACTGGCTAAGGAAGGTGCTGTCGAAGACCAACCAGATATACCAATCACCTACCATCAGAAAAAACAGATGATCAAGTCAATAAGAAAGATACAAACACCAACACAAGATGACTATCACATCAGATCAGAACAAGTTATAATTCTATGCCGCAGAACAGGACACAACCGACTCCGCAGTCACATGTATACAAAGTTCAAGGTTGGCAACACGGCCATGTGTACATGTGGACAGGCAGCACAGAGTGCCAAACATATACTTCAAGAGTGTTCTAAGCATGAAACGCTGAGGCAGACATATTGGCCAGAGGAAACACCACTGGAAGGAATCAAAGCTCTATGGGCCACTGTATGAACTACAAAAGACAGTGAGTTTTATTCAGGAGACAGAATTACAGATATATACATGTTTCAAGTGAACGAAATAAGAAGAGGAAGAAGCAAGAGGTTGGCAGACATACAAGTGGGAGAGAAACATGTGATGGACAGGTTAGTCTAGCAGAGTGCACTACCAAGCAAGAGACGGAATGTTAGAGGTCTGTTGCAACCAACCTTCATTGTACTTTATGATGATGAATTGTCTCTCCATGTCCACAATGAGTGTCCAACGCTCATAACTAATCAAGTAATACAATAGAAAGCACTAGTAAGTTATGGAGTTTGATTTTCACTCTGACACTGATGTTTCTTTTCCAAATTAAGTTTATTCTTGGCATAGAAGCTAAAGCCATCTCCAGCCTTATCTTTAATTCTACTTTGCATTTTCCATAGCTGCATATGTTAGATCCAAGATATGTGAAAGATTCACTTCCTGAGTTTATACCATAATGATGTTAGTCTGTGCTTCCTTGTCTCTGCTGTCAAAGGTCAAAGGCCTTTGCAAAATCAATGAAATTGTGGTACAGATCATGTTCGTGCTATGTTTTTCAAGTACTATTCTGATACTAAATATTTGTTCAACAGTGTTTCTGTTTGCTCCAAAGACAGCTTGTTCTTATGCAATTACTTCTTTGGACCTATGCTTTATTCTGTTCAGGAGTATTTTGAGCATCACTTTACTCTAGTGTGTTATAAGGCTAATGGTTCTTTAATTCTTACCCACTTAAAATTTCCTTTCTTGGTAATACGTATTATTAGTAATTGTGTCTTTTCTACACCAGGTGTTATCTACACCAGGTGATTTCCCTCCTTTCAATATCCACATGGTCTATTTTATTTTATCAACTAGAATTTGGCTTCCACCAAAATGGCTGACTAGAATGAATGTGTTCTCTTTACGGTGTCCGAATAGCAACTGTTCCTTCCGGAAAGTAATGGCAACCTATAGGAATATTGTGCCAAGAAATTTCTAATGCGTTAATCGAATGACAGTAGAGCAGGTATGTCAAACGTACAGCCCGTGAGCCGTATGCGGCCCTTTGCAAGCACCTGTGCAGCCCACACAAAGGATACTGTAATTGTCTCATTTAATGGCGAAAATTAGTTTTAATATTTTAAACTTGGTATATAAAACAGAAATCTGGCATGGTGCCACGTATAAGAAAACATTATGGCTATTTTAAGCTAGTAAGAGTTTTCTATCTATGAAAATTGGCAACATTGACTGGAAGTAGCAGACAGGTTGTTATTGCCATGTTAAAATTTTAAAACAATAATAAATTGTATTTTGTGGAATTGTGCTGGTAATTATATTATTTGTTTTAATGAAGTACTACGTAAACTGACACAGTTTAAAATGGCTACAGCACCTTTAGTTAAGAAGAAAAGGACACTTGATGAAGAAAGGCGAGTATTTCAAGAAAAATGGGACCTAGAGTATTTTTGTACAATGGTAAATGGAAAGATACATTCTTTAGTATACAGTAACAGCATTGCCACGCCAAAAGAGTACAACTTAAAAAGACATTATGAAACCAACCATCGACCTCCGATAAATATGAGGGCTTAATGTGTGTTTCAAGACTCAAGGAATTAAAGGCTAACTTGATACAGCAACAGACATGTTTTACAAAAATCTCAGACATGTTTTAAAAAAAGATCAAGCCAATGCCACTTCTGTTACTGCAAGCTATGAACTCAGCCAACTGGTCGCCATGAGTGGGAAATCTTACAGTGAAGGAGATTTCGTAAAGCATTGCCTTGTAAAAGCTGCTGACATTGTGTGCCCACAGATAACAGTTATTTAATTGTACTTACGTAAAACACAGGTTTATATTTTCACTTCAATAAGACATGACAGACTCTAACCAAAACTAGTGGGTAATGATTTGCACACAAGAAAACATACAAATTACAAATCATATTCAACGTTTCAACCAAAAGGTCTTTATCAAGATACACACAAAACATCAAAAGACAACGAATGGAAAAATGATCACAAAAAACAAATTGAAACGTTAAATATGATTTGTGCATTGTAATTTGCATGTTTTCTTGTGTGCACATCATTACTTGTTTGTTGTGATAATTTTTCCATTCGTCGTCTTTTGATGTTTTGTGTGTATCTTGATAAAGACCTTTTGGTTGAAACGTTGAATATGATTTATGTATTGTAATTCATATGTTTTATTGTGTGCGCATCATTACCCACTAGTTTTAGTTATAGTCTGTCGTGTCTTTTTGAAGTGATTATATAAACCTTTTTTTTTACATAAGTACAATTGTTGTAACATTTCACGCAGTTACCTTGCATTGATTGTCACAGTTATTTAAGGATATTTCGTTAACCAGGAACACTGTTGCTGGACGGTTGATGAAATGGCAGATGATTTGAAACAACAGTTGAAAGCTGCATCATCCAAATTAGAACATTTTTCTATTGCTATTGATAAGATCGTTCACATCACTGGAATAGCACAGATTGCAGTTTCTATTAGGGCCTGTGACAGTGAATTTAATATTTATGAAGAACTGCTGGAACTAATCCCAATGCATGACACTACAGCGAGCGAAGACACCTTTGAAAAAGTCGAACAGATTCTGCATGACTATGATTTTGATTTGAGTAAACTTGTATGTTTATCTACTGACGGTGCTGCGAATATGGTTGGCAGACATAATGGCGTTGCTGCCAAGTTGCAAACAAACATTGAGAACTCGTATCCAGATTTATCATTTACACATTTTTACTGCATTATTCATCTGCAAAATTTATATTCAAAGACTTAAAAATTGAATCGCATGCTTAGTGTGGTCACAAAAACAGTGAACTTTATCAAATGCAATGCTCTCAACCATCGTCAATTGAGTCAGCTGTTAGAAGACATGGACAGTCCTCCCTGGAATGATAAGAAGATCAAATAATCAACTTCTGACTGCAACTTTGAGTCTGTATACACTTGGATGATTGCTGGAGCAGAGACTGGAGAACTTAGGGAATGTCCCATTTGTCATGATGGTTTTTAATTAACATATTTATTTTTGGAGGGCATGGTACAGAGCACATCTGTGATGGCGAAGGTACCGAGTTCGAAACCCATCTCACGCAATTGTGCATCCGGACCATTCAGAAAGTAATGGCTACTGAATGTAAATACTGCCAAGAAAATCACTACAGCCAAAAAATTCTAGGTTGATGGCTACATCTTGTATAGGATGTATATGCTACCAAGATATTAAATGAAGTTAAATGCTTGTAGAGGTAAAAGACATTTCATTGATGAATTAGACACAACAGCTGAAAATAAAGGAAAAGTGGGAACACTATATTCTTTATACCAGATCACATGACAGTTATGCAATAGATAATCCATTGCAAAAACGCAGGAAACAAACATGATAATCTTCTCATTACTGAAAAAGACCTAATTCAATGATGGGCAGAACATTTTACAGAGGTGTTGAATAGACCAATACTAGTATTAACCCTAGACGTAAGAGAGAAACATACTCTTCATTCAGTGCAATATGACGAATTTACAGTTGATGAGAACAAATGAGAAAGCTGAAGAATTCCAATTCAGCTGTGGACAATGAGATATGTGGTGACATGCTAAAACGGTTTACTTTCTTTTGTTTACTTGATGTCTACACTGTTAGCCAAGTCATTTAGATTATGGTTTTCTGGGGTTCTTCTTTGGTTACAAAGTTGAGAAGTTATGCTAGTGTATCTTTCTCAATAACTCATACTGGAAACAGTAATGCAGGATAAGTTCTTCTTTCTTCTTCTGTGATCAGCTTCTGATGCTCCGAAGTATATACAGGCTGTCTCCATGAATTCAGTCATCAGTAGGAGGTTCTCTGAGTTGCCTCACAGCTTCACTTCTAATTCTGTCGCTTAGAGGACCCGATTTTAGTCCTTAAGTCGCCAAAGAGTGGACATATCTGCAGAATGTGTTCTGAGTCTGGGGACCTTTTGACATGGACATTGGTCCTTTTGGACAAACATTTATTTCTAAGAGATGTGGTTATGGAAACCCAACATGGAAACCAGAAATAAAGTATTGCTCAGTTCGATAACAAGCTTCTAGTCCACAGTGCTCCTAAACATGTGTAGAGACTCAGACTTGGAAGAGGGGTTCATGATGTCGGTGAATAACACCTCGTTTAAGAGAGTGAAGAAACTCAGGCCCAACTCTACTGTCAAGTTTTTCCTATACCGGAACCATGCTCGTAATTGAGAAAAGATTCATTACCCGATGTGCACAGGCACAATACATTTAATTACATGAGGCAAGTTCACTGGCAGAGGAACACCTCATGTGAGATAAATGTAGTTGACTCAAGTCTAAATCCCTGAATACAGCCTGCTTGGAGACTGACACCCACATGCTTTGGCCTGTAAAGACCAAGGGCACAGTAAATCATAAACTGTCACGGCTAGTGTAGATACATTAATTTCTTGGTGACAGATTTGAAGGCTGTCACTGGCTAGGGTACTTCACCACATTTAAAGACATGCCGAAATTGGATGTACTGAAACAGAAAGTGCAAAAAGCACACATGCTACAAACTAGGGTACAAAACGTGCTTCATGTTCCCGGCGCAAATCACACGAATTGTGTTGTTTATCAGTGAGAAAGCAAAAAAACAACAAACAAACATTGCCTGGAGGTTTCTGTCCAACAAGGGTTTGTAGTTTTGTCTTCTGCTTCTAAGTATACTCATGTTGACAGTCTCAAGTGTTATGTCTTTTGCATTTTTTTGTGTATTTCTTGTAAAATGTATTTGTAGTTTTTCTTCTGTAAGGCGACTGTAACTATCCCAGTTTGCCCTTTTGTAGTTCCAGCTACAATTATTGTTTGTAATGTGGATCTTTTTCATTGTTAGTTATAATAAGTTTATTGTCATTACTGAAAATGTGTCAATGAAGCGGTGGAAGTAATTTCTTCTAATAAAAGCAAGCTATTTTAATAAAAAAATTAATCATTTGCAACCATTAGAATATGTACAAATGACATAGCAAAAGGAAAAAAAAAAGCTGAACATTGATCACATTTTGAAGCATTCATAATCTCATTATATGAGCAAACAAATGACAGACACAGCAGTTAAATATTTTTATTATGGACATTGGCAAATTTTTCAGCATCATGGAGAGCAAGTTGTGTTACAACCATCAATTCTATACACTGATCTATTTTATTGTATAACTTGTCAATTGTTCATGAAGGTGACTATTTTATAGTCATAGAAGAACTGAAAAAAATTTGACAAAAATGTAATGTCCAGCAAAACGTTACTTATGGCAAATTAAGAATTTTTTAAAACAGCATATCCACTTACTAGTATCAAGTTTTTCATCTACATTAGCCTGTACAACAAATCTTTTGTTTTGCTTTGATGCTTCAAAATCTATCTGTAAGAGAGATGTTTTTGAAACATAACTTACACTACATTAGAAGAATATATGAATATATGGTACTCTTCATTTGTACATATAAATACAATATGTATATATTAAAGGATCTTCCTGACATAGTGATGTTATTCACTTTGTGCTCAGGTGGTCTAAAACATAAGTACTTACAAGATGGGCAGATTATGTAACAGAACTGTTTGACGACCAACGGAACAAAAAACCAACAATACACAACAATGATAGACCAGCAATACTGAAATCAGAAGTAGAACATGCAATAAGTTCAATAAAATGTGGAAAGGTTGCAGGCTCTGACAACATAACAGCAAACATAATAAAAACTCTAAATGAGTTTGGTGTAGATACTATCACAGAAATTTGCAATGACATATATGAAACAGGCCATATACCTAAAGACCTAACATCATCAATATTCATACCACTACCTAAGAAGCCCAGGGCTGTGGACTGTACAGAATATAGAACAATAAGTCTGATGAGCCATCTAACTAAAATACTTCTCAAGATTATACATGAAAGAATTAAGAACAAGATAGACACGGAGGTCGGTGAAGAACAATTCGGTTTTAGGAAAAATAAAGGAACCAGAGAAGCTATACTGAGTATCTGGCTAGTGATAGATAAATATATAGAAGTCCAAAAAAGTATCTATATTTGCTTCATAGACTACAGCAAGGCCTTTGACAGAGTCCAACATGAAAAATTAATCAAATGTCTTCAAGAAATAGGCATAGATGGAAAAGACATCAGACTGATTTCTTCTTCTTCTTCTTTCGTTCACTTGAAACATGTCTATATCTGTAATTCTGTCTCCTTAATAAAACTCACTGTCTTTTGTAGTTCATACAGTGTCCCATAGAGTTTTGATTCCAGAGTTGTTTCCTCTGGCCAATATGTCTGCCTCAGCGTTTCATGCTCAGAACACTCTTGAAGTATATGTTTGGCACTCTGTGCTGCCTGTCCACATGTACACATGGCCGTGTTGCCAATCTTGAACTTTGTATACATGTGACTGCGGAGTCGGTTGTGTCCTGTTCTGAGACGTAGAATTATAACTTGTTCTGATCTGTTCATATTGTGATAGTCATCTTGTGTTGGTGTTTGTGGCTTTCTTATTGACTTTATCATCTGTTTTTTCTGATGGTAGGTGATTGGTATATCTGGTTGGTCTTCGGCAGCACCTTCCTTAGCCAGTTGGTCTACTTTTTCATTTCCTGGTATTCCACAGTGAGAGGGTATCCACTGCATGGTTACCCTATACTGGTAAGACAATTCGCTAAGTAGTTTTTTTAAATCTGTTAGTTTTCCAGACTGGAGAGCTTGAAGCACTGACCTTGCATCTGTCAGGAATACCACACGCTGTAGGTCAGAGTTGGAGTTCAGCAGTTTTTTAGCTGCCACACTAATTGCCTGGATTTCTGCATCATAATTATTGCAGAATTTTCCTGTCGGTGTTCTGATTGTATCTCTAGGCTTGTGTGGATATTCTATATATACACCTGCACCTCCATTCCTCACAGCATTCTGTGCTGACCCATCTGTGTACACTCTGACCCATATATCTTGTGGATATTCCTCATCCAGGAAACTGAGGGTGATTGTCATTCGCTGCACACTGTTCTGTTCGTCCTCGCTTAGTATTCCTTTCACATGGGTCTGAATGTATATTGGCATTCCATGGCTTTCACTCCACGGGGTTTGCTCTGGTACAGACCTTAAGGGGCTGCCAACTTCAGGTAGGTCTGTAAGTTGTCTACGGAGTCGTTTAGCTTGATGGATAAAGCTGCTCCTTTTCAGTCGTCCCATTGCTAGATTTTGGAATCTTTCCTTCATTGGATGACTTGGCATACACTGAAACTTTTCTGCTTGAATTAGTACTTTTGTGTCTCTGCGTTCGCCAAGTGTTTGCATTCTTCCCATTTTCTGCATCTCTGCTATGGGTGTTGATTTCATTGCTCCCAACATTATTCTAAGTGCCTGGTTTTGCACTTTATCTAGATCTTGTAATGTGGTGTTTGATGCAGGACACCACGCAGCTGAACCGTATTCCAGGTGTGGTCTTATGCCTTGCTGGTAAACTTTACTGAGTATATTTCCACTGGCTCCCCATGTGGTTCCACTTAGTTTTCTCAGGATAGCTAGCTTCCTCCTGGCTTTTGTTGTTGCTTTGTTTATGTGCTGCTTCCATGTCAGCTTATCATCAAAAGTAACTCCGAGGTATGTGGGTTGTTTGTCTTCTTTCAAGAGCTCTCCATCTATCTTGATATGACCAGCTTTTTGTTTTGGTGAGAGGGTAAAGAGTGTAGTGCTGCACTTATCTGTGTTAATGCTGACGCACCATCTATTAGCCCATAAGGTTAGGGCATCGATAGCTCTTTGTATTTGTTTAGTGGCCACTGTTGCATGTTCTGCCGTGCACCAGATCACCAGGTCGTCAGCATACATTGCCACTTTGATCCCGTGTGGTAGTTCAGCAACTAGGTCATTGATGTAAACCAAGAAAAGTGTGGGTGACAGGACTCCTCCCTGGGGGACTCCATGACGCAGTAGAACTTTCTTGCTCTTGCGACCATCTAATTGTACCCTGGCTCTTCTATTATGCAGGTATGCTTTTACCCATTTGTACATTCTTGAGCTAACCCTGCAATTTCGCAATTTCTTTAGGAGCCCTTCTTTCCAGACCTTATCAAATGCTTTCCTGAGGTCTATCCATGCTGCTAGTACCAGTTTCTTTTCTTGGAAGGCATCCTCAATCTCTTGGGAGAGGTAGGTTGCCTGATCTTCAGTAGAGTAGCACTGTCTGAAACCTGCTTGCTGTGATACCAGAAGGTTTTCACTTTCAAGGTACCACTGCATCCTAAGATTGATAATGCGTTCCATTGTTTTACATAGACAGCTTGTGAGGCTGATGGGCCTGTAGTTGGAGACTGTGTTGCCATCTTTTCCTGATTTAAGGAGTGGTATCATTATTGCTTCTCTCCACGCCTGTGGCACATTACCTGTGGACCAGCTTGTGTTAAAGATCTGCAGTAGCTTTGCTCTTGCTGCACTTCCCAGGTTTCTAATCATTTCATTGGACACTCCATCAGCTCCAGGGGACTTTTTCATTTTCAATTTGGATATTGCATGCTCCAGTTCTCTCATTGTGATTGGTGCCTCCATGACTTCAGGTATAGGTTCACCTTGTCCAATGTTTTGCTGGTTCTCTCGAACCTCCTGTTGTTTGTCTGGGCTGACTTTGACGTTATTGTCTTCTGCAAAGGAATCTGCAAAGTAATCAGCTGCATGTTTACCTGTTAAAATGTTTCTATCTTTATAAAGTGTGATCCTGGTATTTCTCCCTGTACCTTCATCATTTAGTTGTTTTACAAGTTTCCATAATTTCCTAGTATCTCTTTCTAGGTTCAGCGACTCTGTTTTTTCTTTCCAGCTGCTCCGTCTGGCTTGTAACTTGGCTCTTTGAAATTTAGCCTTTGTTTGCTGATATTTGTTGTGATGTTCTTGGCTAGGTCTGTTCTCGGCCTGCTTTCTAGATGTTTCCATCTCATTTTGCAGCTTTTCCAGTTCATCATTCCAGTAGGGTTTGTAGTTTTTGCGTGCCCCCCTGGGTATGGTTTTACTAGCAGCATGTAGTATACATCTATTAAATTCACTCACTGCTCTATTGATGTCTTTGTCCAAGTTCATGTCCTTAGCTAGAACACTGGTTAAATGCTGGTACATTTTCCAGTCTGCCCTCTTATAGTTCCACCTAGTGAGCGTGCTGCTGTCCTTGGTATATTCATTGTGAATTTCCAGAAATACTGGTCTGTGGTCACTACCCCCAAGCTGCTTTCCAACGACATGTGTGATGTTCCATTCCAGGCCTGGTGAGTAGAATGCCAGGTCTGGTGTAGAGGTGGTGTGCCATGCTCTCGAGTAGAAGGTTGGTGAGTCTGCTGGCTGGTTAATAAGAATGAGATTATTTTCATCCTGCCAGCTCTCAAGTTCCTCACCTCTCTTGTCGATATGATCGTAGCCCCAGCTCTGAGAGTGGCTGTTGAAGTCACCACACACCATAAGCCTTTCTTTGTCTGGAATTGTGTCTAGTGCCAATGGTTTATCATTTGGGCAGTAGTAGTTCAGGAGATGGAATTCTGCACTGTCTGTTTTTAGGTGGAGCATCTGGTATTCTGCCCCGTCCATGTATACTTCCAGCTGACATGCGCTGATATTGTTTTTAACTAGTGTCAGAATTCCACCCTTTCGCCTGTCTTTTCGGTCAGATCGGTAGCACTGGTAGCCTCTGATTTTGAAGGCTATGTCGCTGCTGAGGTGTGTTTCTTGGATACAGCATATATTTACTTGTTCTTCACTGAGGACATTTTCAAGTTCCAATTTTTTGCTGTATCCATCTCTTTTACTGTTGACACCCTCAGCATTCCAGTGCATTATTTTTATTGGTCGTTTGTTTGTTTGGCCAGTAGCTCTATTCCCTTGCCTCCTGGCTCCTCGGGGCAATTGAGAAGGACTTCCAGTAACTGAGGTTGGGCCCTTTCGAGGTATAGGGCCCGGCACCGTCCCTGCCTGAACGTCCGCCACAGGGCAGGCACCATAACGTTTATTAGATGCAGACATGTTTCCATTGTGTTTTATGCGTGGCAACCTGATTATCTGTGCGCCTTTTGGCTGGTTGCCTCCGTCTTCAGCACTCTGCTTACTTGGGCCGGACTATGGTCCTGCTCGAGTGGGAGTGCCCGACCAGTCTTAGTTTCCAGCCTCTGATGGCTGAACTAAGCCCCATCACCACTTCAAGGTTCTGGCCTCGATGGGGATCAGACTGATTAGAAATATATATTGGGAACAAACTGCATCAATAAGGTGTGAAAACAGCTACTCTCCAAACATAGAAATAAGAAGATAAAAAAGTCAATACATCAAGTAATGAATATGGACTGGATATAAACATTCAAAAAACAAAAACCATGATAATCAGCAAAAACACAGAAGAACAGGAGGTAAACATAAACATACAGGGAGAGAAACTACAACAAGTAAAACAGTATCAATATCTTGGACACATAGTCACAAATGATGGCAGATGTGAAACAGAAGTTAAAAGGAGAATAGGAATGGCTAAAAGTAACTTCAATGACATGAGGAAATTATTAATATCTAAACAAATTACAAACAAGTTAAAAATAAGAATTATAAAATGCTACATCTATTCCATATTAATGTATGGCTGAGAAACATGGACACTAAATAAACAATTAGAAGGCAAAATTGATGCCTTTGAGATGTGGGTATATAGAAGAATAGGGAGAACATCATGGAAAGAGAAGAAAACAAATAAAGAGGTGCTAAAAACACTTAATATGAAGAAAGAACTACTAAGAGAAATAAAGATCAGGCAAATAAAATACTTTGGACACATTAAAAGACATGACACCTTATTGAAGACCTTACTTGAGGGTAAAGTCAAAGGGAAGCGAGCAAGAGGTAGGCAGAGATACAAGTGGGAGAGTAACATTACACGATGGACAGGTTACAGTCTAGCAGAGTGCACCACCAAGACAAGAGACAGGAGATGTTGGAGATACGTTGCAGCCAACCTTCGTTGCGGAGACGGCACTTGATGATGATTATGGTCTAGAGATCAAACCTTGCTCATTACATCATGTTTACAAAATAGATGTTCCTTATTCTTCTTCTGCGTTCGTTCTCAAACTCCTGCAGATTAGCAGGATGTAGTCCGGAGAACGGAATGTGTTGTGTCATGGTTTACAGCATTGCTGCTATATCTGCACCTTTCGGCCTGACACATCCGACTTTAGCATGGCTTTGATCACTGACCCTATATGTGATGGGACAGCCAACTCCATCCCATAACCTCCTTAGTCGCCTCTTACGACATGCATGGAGGGTAAACAGTGTTGCTTTTCTTTGCTCCCCTTTCGGGCCCCGGCAACACACGGGCGAAGTAGATGTTTTATCAGTGAGTGTTAGGTAAATACGATACATTTTTTGTTTGTAAAGATATCAAAAAACGTTTTGCACATATAGGCCTAAATAAAGGAGTGAACAATTCATATAAGCATATTTATTTGTTGTTGTACATGTGATTTGACAGTTGTGAGTAGGTTTTGAAGTTGAAAATTGAAAACTACAATTAAAAAAATTGCAAATATGATTTTTTGACACCCTAATACCGGAGCAATTTGTGGCAACGCTGATAAAATCCTCCTAAATACCTATTCCTGTTTCATAGGCCTATATGTTGTTTCATAGCCAAACTAATATAATATGGACTGCACAAACTAATATAACATGAAGAAATCACATACAATGTCAGTCCATCCAACACTAGGTCTAGGCCAACATACAACGTAATTATTTTCACACACGTGGCACCCCTGATACATATTGTTTTTGTGTTATTCAATGAATAAAAGAACATTCTTATAATATAACAACAACTAAAACATGCAGAAATTACTTACCATGACGATCACAAACTATGTCACTCAATACTACATTTGACAATAAAATATGGCATTGAAAATGAACAAAAGCCATTATAGAAATTTGTTGACAAAATCAGCCGGTATTCTCATTTTTACAATCGTAATGTGTAAAGGAATTTCACCTTTAGGTGTGACTTGTTCCTAGCTTCATGTAGCGGGAATTCTATGTCATATGAGTGAAACTGTGTGTAGTCCATACTGATGAATTGGGGTATAGCAATGGAGTTAACTGGAGATACCTATGGGTCCTAGTTAAGTAATGGCGTAGACTAGTATAGATGCCTATGGAGCATGTAAGGTTAAAGTGAACAGATATATAGTTTGTCCACAATGATCTAAACATCTTGCATATTCCTTTTTCTGCATTTATTTTCAAATTCCTACTGATAAGCAGGATATAATATGGAGAATGGAATGTGTTGTGTCATGATTACAGATTACGATATCTGCACTTTTTGGCTTTACATTAAATTTGACCCTGACTTTTGGGTCATTTTGACCTTATAGAAAAATGCAGAAAACTTCACCACATACCTCCTTAGTTACCTCTTACAACATGCATTGCAGGCGATGGTGTTTTTTCCTTTCCTTTTAGGCCTGACAACACAGTAGACTGTGCTTGATGATGGAAAGACCATCACAGACAGACGAGGTAAGTGCGAGTGAAATGCATAGGTCAAGACCCACATGTGTTTGATGTGTTTGACAACGTTGAGGGTGAAAGTGTCCTCAATTACATCTCAATTTATATATGTCTTTATCTTGTTCAGAACCTTTATCTACATTATTGTTCTAATACTATAAATCAAAGAAGCCACAGGAATAAGTTTACAAAAAGCAGTTCTCCAGAGAACTCTTCTACCCCTGACGCTGCATTACAAACACGGGCCACAGCGTATAGATATATTATTGTTCTCATCTGTGTTATATTAATGTCTTGTGTACCTTTCATTAGGCAGAAACAGCAGCAGTGTTAAGTTATATTATTATTAGTCCAGAACTTATAATCAGTGATAAGTAAAGTTACGCTTTAGACAACAAAGTGTACTAAGTTCTAACATTAATTACAAAAACATACTGTTTTGCACAAGAGGTTGTAACAGCGATGAAGGTCATCTGTAAAGGCATTACCAATCTGTAAATTATAACAGAGAAAATTCATACAGGAAGTAGCAGGTCTGAAGTCTTTTTCTCCTAAAAGATTTATAATGTTTAACTACACTCTTTACCCTCTCACAAAAACAAAAAGCTGGTCATATCAAGATAGATGGAGAGCTCTTGAAAGAAGACAAACAACCCACATACCTCAGAGTTACTTTTGATGATAAGCTGACATCGAAGCAGCACATAAACAAAGCAACAACAAAAGCCAGGAGGAAGTTAGCTATCCTGAGAAAACTAAGTGGAACCACATGGGGAGCCAGTGGAAATATACTCAGTACAGTTTACCAGCAAGGCATAAGACCACACCTGGAATATGGACCACACCACACCACACCATCAAACAGTACATTACAAGATCTAGATAAAGTGCAAAACCAGGCACTTAGAATAATGTTGGGAGCAATGAAATCAACACCCATAGCAGAGATGTAGAAAATGGAAAGAATGCAAATACTTGGTGAACGCAGAGACACAAAAGTACTAATTTAAGCAGAAAAGTTTCAGTGCATGCCAAGTCATCCAATGAAGGAAAGATTCCAAAATCTAGCAATGGGATGACTGAAAAGGAGCAGCTTTATCCATCAAGCTAAACGACTCCGTAGATAACTTACAGACCTACCTGAAGTTGACAGCCCCTTAAGGTTTGTACCAGAACAAACCCCGTGGAGTGAAAGCCATGGAATGCCAATATACATTCAGACCATTGTGAAAGGAATACTAAGCGAGGACGAACAGAACAGTGTGCAGCGAATGACAGTCACCCTCAGTTTCCTGGATGAGGAATATCCACAAGATATATGGGTCAGAGTATACACAGATGGGTCAGCACAGAATGCTGTGAGGAATGGAGGTGCAGGTGTATATATAGAATATCCACACAAGCCTAGAGATACAATCAGAACACCGACAGGAAAATTCTGCAATAATTATGATGCAGAAATCCAGGCAATTAGTGTGGCAGCTAAAAAACTGCTGAACTCCAACTCTGGCCTACAGCCTGTGGTATTCCTGACAGATGCAAGGTCAGTGCTTCAAGCTCTCCAGTCTGGAAAACTAACAGACTTGAAAAAACTACTTAGCAAATTGTCTTACCAGTATAGGGTAACCATGCAGTGGATACCCTCTCACTGTGGAATACCAGGAAATGAAAAAGCAGACCAACTGGCTAAGGAAGGTGCTGCCGAAGACCAACCAGATATACCAATCACCTACCATCAGAAAAAACAGATGATCAAGTCAATAAGAAAGCCACAAACACCAACACAAGATGACTATCACATTATGAACAGATCAGAACAAGTTATAATTCTACGTCTCAGAACAGGACAAAACTGACTCCGCAGTCACATGTATACAAAGTTCAAGATTGGCAACACGGCCATGTGTACATGTGGACAGGCAGCACAGAGTGCCAAACATATACTTCAAGAGTGTTCTGAGCATGAAACGCTGAGGCAGACATATTGGCCAGAGGAAACAACACTAGAATCAAAGCTCTATGGGACACTGTATGAACTACAAAAGACAGTGAGTTTTATTAAGGAGACAGAAATACCGATATAGACAATGTTTCAAGTGAACGAAAGAAGAAGAAAACTACTGCAGATTAACAGAATGCTGTCCGGAGAATGCATTCTGTCATGGTTTACAATTTTGCATCAATATCTGCGCCTTTCGTCCTGACACATCCAACTTCAGAATGGCTTCTGGGTCACTTTGACTCTATATGGGATGGTACAGTCAACTCCACCTCATATCCTCCTTAGTCATCTCTTACAACATGCATGAAAGATAAAATGTTGATATTCTTTGCTCCTCTATCATACCCTGACAATACACTGGCGTTACTTCTATATGAATCATACAACAGAGTAAGGAACCTGAATTACAGTGATCCTAATATAAGTGACCCCCCCCCCTTCTTCTTTAAAATGTAATATATAGCAACATGTTGGTGGCTGCATTAAAGATAAAAGTGGAAAAAATTATATTATACATAATATTATATTATTATAAATTATATATATACAGAAAAGCTATCTTTTCAAAAGACATTACCCTTATTAGAAAAATATATTCGGAACAGACTGCATCAATAAGGCGTGAAAACAGTTACTCACCATACATAGAAATAAGAAGAGGGATAAAACAAGGATGTATTTTATAATTTAGCCTATTTAATATCCACACAGAGAATATCTTTAAAAATATAGAAGGAATTTCAGGATTCAAGATCAATGGGAAAATAATAAACAACATGAGATATGCAGATGATACTGTTCTTTTAGCAAAAAGTGAACAAAAGCTACAAAGACTAATAGATCAGGTTGATAAATCAAGTAAAGAATATGGACTTGATCCAAAAAAACATCCCCCCAAAAAAAACCAATGATAATGAGCAAAGTCACTGAACTACAGGTTGCTCATGTGATATATTCTTTCCAGAACATGGTCTTCCTTATGGATTCTCTTAACACTCCACGATTCTGGGCGAGTTGGCCTGCCGCAGCTAGAGACGTGTTCAAGCTATCTCATATATCACTGCCCTCTTCCCCTGTTTCAGTTAACTCTGCCTTCAGCTTTTAATCTTTCCATGCTTTTATATCTCTTTATATGACCAAAAACAACAGAGCTTTCTTGTTAGAATGTTGTAGTTAAGTAGTCAGCCCTCTTCTGCACTTATTGATCTTGTCTTTTTAGCTGTCCATGGTATACATAAAATTTATGTGCAGCATCTCATTTCGAAAGCAGCAATTCTCTTTGGTAATGTATTATTTAGGTAATATTAGCAGGTACTGGACATATAACGACAGAATGATGATACTAAAGATCAAAGCAAAATCGTTTGATCTAGCCATTATACAAACATATGCACCAATTACAGATTACACTGAAGAAGAAATAGAACATTACTACGAAGAACTATAACAACTACTCAAACCAGTAAGATCAACAGACATTTTAATAGTCATGGGAGGTATTAATGCAAAAATAGGGAAAGGAAGACACAAGAACATTGTAGAAAAATTTGGACTAGGGACAAGAAATGACAGAGGAGAAAGAGTTATACAGTTCTGTGAGGAGAACAACATGATCATATGTAATACATTCTTTGAACATGAAAATAGAAGATTATATACATGGAAAAGTCCTGGAGACAGAAAGAGGAACAAAATAGACTATATTATGATCAACAACAGATTTAGAAATAGTGTCAAGAACACTAAAACATATCCAGGTGCAGATATCATCTCTGACCATAATCCAGTGCTTTACAAAATACATGTCAAGCTTAAAAAGATAGTATATAGAAGAGTTCAAGAACCACAGATAGAACCACATAATCACTAAAACAACCAGACATACAACAAAAATATCTTGTAGATATAAGGAATAGATATGAACATCTAATGATAGAATGCATGGAACAAAACAGAATGGAAAATCCAGAAGAGAAAATAGACAATAAATGGGACAGTCTAAGGAAAAGTATTCAAACATCAAATGGAAATTTACCAATAAGAAAAGCCAAGAACAAACAAACATGGATGACAGATGAAATATTAGAGAAAATGTCAGAAAGAAAGAAAGTTAAAAATACCCCAAAATACTCAATTATAGACAAGGAAATACATAACATGTGCAGAACAGCGAAAAAACAATGGCTAGAAACAAATTGCAGTGAAAGAGAGATGTCCATACAACAGAAGAGAAAATTAATGCATAAGGAGATACGGCTGATCACAAGTAAGAAAAATTCCGTAAACGGGGGTGGCTGCATTAAAGATAAAAATGGAAAAATTATATTTGACAAAACAGAAGTACTTACAAGATCGGCAGATTATGTGACAGAACTGTTTGACGACCAACGAAATAAAACACTAACAATTACACAACAATGATGGACCAGCAATACTGAAAGCAGAAGAAGAAAAACAATAAAATCAATAAAATGTGGAAAGGCTGCAGCCTCCGACAATATAAAAGTAGACATAATAAAAACTATAAATGATTCTGGTGTGGATATTTATCACAGAACTTTGCAATGACATATATGAAAGAGGCCACATACCTAAAGACCTAACATCATCAATATTCATACCACTACTTAAGAAGCCCAGGGATGTGGAATGCACAGAATATATAACAATAAGTCTAATGAGTCATTTAACTAAAATACTCCTTAAGATAATACATGAAAGAATTAAGAACAAAATACACATGGAGGTCAGTGAATAACAATTCGGATTAATAAGGTGTATCAATAAGGTGTAAAAACTGCATCAATAAGGTGTGAAAAAAGCTACTCAACATACATAGAAATAAGAAGAGGGGTAAGACAAGGATGCATTTTATTAGCAAGCCTATTTAATATCTACACAGTGAATATCTTTAAAAATATAGAAGAAATGCCAGAACTCAAGATCAATGGGAAAGATGCAGATGACACTGTTCTTTTAGCAGAAGGTGAGCATGAACTACAAAGACTAATAGATCAAGTCAATAAATCAAGTAATGAATATGGACAGGATTTAAATATCCAAAAAACCATGATAATCAGCAAAGACACAGAAGAACAGGAGAAAAACATAATGTTTGATGTTTGATATTTCAAACCATTAACATACATGGAGAGAAACTACAACAAGTAAAGCATTATCAATATCTTGGACACACAGTCATACATGTAGATGTGAAGCAGAAGTTATAGGAGAATAGGAATGGCTAAAAGTATTTTCAATGACATGAGGAAAATATTAACATCTAAACAAATTATAAACAAGCTAAATATGAGAACTATAAAATGCTACATCTATTCTATATTTATGTATGACTCTGAAACATGGACAATAAACAAACAATTAGAAGACAGAATTGATGCCTTTGAGATGTGGATATACAGAAGAATAGGGAGAGCATCTTGGAAAGAAGAAAATAAATAAAGCGGTTCTAACAACACCTAATATGAAGAAAGAATTATTAAAAGAAATAAAGATAAAGCAAATAAATTTATTAGTTACAGTCTAGCAGAGTGCACCATCACAACAAGAGACAGGGAATGTTGGAGGTCTGTTGCAGCTAACCTTTGTTGATATAGCATGTACTAAAACTAAATTCATACATATATTACCTTCCTAAATATGGCAACATTGTCCGTCAATGCCCTACATGTTTCTCCAATATAAACAGCATGGTAGACTGTCTATAAATGACAAATGTGAAAATCATCAATTATTCTTATTCGTTTATTTAACACATACCTGTCAACCTTGTGAGGCAAAAATTTATACCACACACAAGTAAAACCCTGTAGAAATTACTAAAAACCTGCAAGTGAAGTGAGCGGCCAAAAAGGTCTTTTTTTGTGTGCGTATTTGTATGTAAATTTCTACAACTGATTTAACTCATTCTATACATAAACATGATATATCATGACAGAGAGCCTCCTCTTTCCGGACATAACAACAATATATCGGTCCTGTAGATATGACATCTAAATTTGCTTTGTTTGGTTCGTAAATGACAAGTATTAACATATTTAGCCATTTAACATTTAGAAATCTGGCCAACAAAAGGAAACCATCATGTTCCTCTGTGATTATACGCATGTCATATTTATTTCGAATTAAAATTTGAACAAGATAGGTTCAACTTTTCTGAAATTAGCAAAATGACTTCATCTTCCACTAGTAAGATTGTTCAAACAATTTAATAAATATCAGGCTTCATTATTCTTTGGGTTTTATAATTGGAGATATTATTTCAAGTGATGTGTCAGAAAACAACAGTATTTTGAATTTTGACAGTGGAGATTACCAACTTATTGAAAATTGGAAAATAAATAGGCCTAGACCTAATCTGGTATGGGTAAAATAGCTAAAAAAATTATAAAACTGTTCCCACTGTTATTGATTCTGAAGAATAATGACTGCAATGATATGACAGCACTATGTTATTAAGAAAACAGTGAAGCCTAAAGATAATATTGAGTGAAATAAAGGTTCAACTTTCAAAATCCAATCCCTTGGAAATATTTCGTTTTAGAAAGTTGGGCATTATTTTGTTTAATTCTGAAATTTGACATGAAACATTAAAAATGGTATAAAACACAAGGCAGTTAATAGATTTACTTCACAAAATCTAATAATCTTTCCATAAACTAATTATAATCAGTAAATGGACAGTCAAGGATTCTGCTTTAGTAAGACTGGATATAATTATTTCAAGGCATGTAAAATTGAGGGTGAGTAGAAGAAAATATCTCCTAAAAATGTCTGTTTAACTAACATTCCTGTTTCTGGTGCAATTTTTGTATTTTGTTCTTACAATTCTTATATTTTATATTGAATATGATTCTACATTCAATTATCTTTCTTTTGATGCATTATATGACCTTTCATAGCTAATACTTTGTCTTCAGGAAGCTTGCGCCTGAATCATATCACGGTCCAAAAATGTGGCTTAAACTGAATTACGTCCAAACCCCGGTAATAATTGCGTCCTGAAAGAGTTAAGAAAGAACGCTGGGATGGAGTAAAAGTCATCTGATGTGTCAGAGGGTCGCAAGTTGCTTTTAATTCTTCTTTGTGACTTTGGAATAGTTTCGAGGTATTACCTCACCTTTGTTGTGTGATTTGGCAAGCTTAAGGTTAAGTACTTAGAGTACGGTTAGAATTAGAAATAATATTTTATTTCTCCGTGTGTAGCGCAGAAATAATGATCGCTCAGTAAAAATCATAGGAAATTTTTTTAATTATGCAAGTCGGAAAAGAAACAGATTATGCATATGTTTGTCTGTGTCTAGAGTTGAACTTGGTGAACGTCGGAATGTGACGTCACTGCAGCCATTAATTTTATTGGTGTTACATGGAAATCCGTGACGTCGTCTAGTTAAAAATGTAAACTGTGTGCTATTTATAGCACAGTATACAATCAAAAGCAACTTTTACCCACAAAAAATAAATAATTAAAGGAAAACACCAACATTTTCTATAGAAAATTGTGCTGGATAATGGGAAAAAAAATTAGAAATAGGATGAAAATATTTAGTTCACTTGTGTTAAGGAAATACACCATGTTTCCTTAACCTCACACCATGTTAGAAGATTAGATTAGGATTAGATTAGATTAGATTAGATTAGATTAGATTAGATTAGGAGCAGGAGCAGGAATAGATCAGGCGGACGGACGGACGGACAGACAGACAGAGATAGAAAGATAGATAGATAGATAGGTAGGTAGGTAGGTAGGGTAGGGTAGGGTAGGGTAGGGTAGGGTAGGGTAGGGTAGGGTAGGGTAGGGTAGGGTTGGATAGGATAGGATAGGATAGGATAGGATAGGATAGGATAGATAGATAGATAGATAGATAGATAGATAGATAGATAGATAGATAGATAGATAGATAGATAGATTTATTGATAGGTAGATAGAATGATAGAAAGTTATTATATAATGTATTAGTTGAATTAGACCCCACTTACAATTCAGTCTATTACACTCCACTTACAAAGCTATATTAAATTTATATTAAACTAATAACATATGGGCCACAAGTAGTTATAATATTGTATGTCTACTTACCACAAAAGGTTGATAGATAAAATTTGCAGATAGTTAGTTATTCCTTTAGGGCCAAAAAGTAATGATGAGGTTATAAGTGTAGGGGGGGGGGGGGTTTGAGAGGGAAAGAGTAAGAAATAGGTCACAAGGGGGGGGTGCTACCAATAGAAGTAGAGGCTATAGAAATATACAAGAGGGATAAAAATTTGACAGCGCATGGAATAGATATGCAAACAAATAGGACATAGACATATATATATATATATATACTTTTACACATACATATACATACACATATGTACAAACAACAATAGATAAGAAATACATTTAAGACAAAACAAAATCGAAACATAGATGTATGAAACACAAAATGCACAAGCATGTAAATATATTTTCACACTTAAGTGAGAGCCCACACAAGAATATGCATACATATTGACACATAATGCAGATATGTGCATTAACATAAACAAACAAACAAACATTACATTACACACTCACGCACGCACGCACACACACACACACATATATATACACATACATACACACATACACACATACATACATATATATATATATATATCATAATCATCATAAAGTGCCGTCTCCGCAACGAAGGTTGGCTGCAACGTATCTCCAACATCTCCTGTCTCTTGTCTTGGTGGTGCACTCTGCTAGACTGTAACCTGTCCATCGTGTAATGTTACTCTCCCACTTGTATCTCTGCCTACCTCTTGCTCGCTTCCCTTTGACTTTACCCTCAAGTAAGGTCTTCAATATGGTGTCATGTCTTTTAATGTGTCCAAAGTATTTTATTTGCCTGATCTTTATTTCTCTTAGTAGTTCTTTCTTCATATTAAGTGTCTTTAGCACCTCTTTATTTGTTTTCTTCTCTTTCCATGATGTTCTCCCTATTCTTCTATATACCCACATTTCAAAGGCATCAATTTTGTCTTCTAATTGTTTATTTCGTGTCCATGTTTCTGAGCCATGCATTAATATGGAATAGATGTAGCATTTTATAATTCTCATTTTTAACTTGTTTGTAATTTGTTTAGATATTAATAATTTCCTCATGTCATTGAAGGTACTTTTAGCCATTCCTATATACTTTTAGCCATATATATATATATACATGCATCCACATAAACACTTTCTCACATAAATAAATGCAATAACATGAACAATTCATACACATTTATGTATGTCAGAGAAGAGACACATCAAAATTTCATCACAGATGTTATCAGAAAACGCCGTTGGTCCTACATCGGGCATGTCCTATGCGCAGACACCAACAGAATACACCACCAATCTCTTGAATGGATACCTACAGGCAAAAGAGCAAGAGGTAGACCAAAAGAAACAGAAGAACAATACTTAGAGAAAGACCAAAAATATGGATGGTTAAAGCAAAACATTTTTAAAATGTCTTATTCAATAATATATGTAACTGATCTATAAAACTAATATTATTTGGTATTAATTTCTCACAAGCCTTACTTCAATACTTAATACTGTTCAATAGATGTGTTCTATACTTGCAGTTGACAATTAATATATTGGTAAAAGATGCCTTGCCTACTTTTGACAAAGAAATCCAGTCAGCAATAGTGGCTTGTGCTTTTGACATTCTTAAAAGAATTCTCTGCAATGGAAACATAAGTAGGTTAACTATTGCGAATAAGTAAATATTTGATGCATAAACCTACTACTGTAACACTAATAAAAAAAATAATAGCAACAACTGTAATAAAAATAATAGTGTACAAAGTGATAGATGCTTTGATCTTTGCCAGAACAATTAATAATACAACACAGAATAATATGAAAAAAATCATAGAAATATTTAAAACTGTAAACATTTTTAAATTAATCACAAGAAGTAATATTAAAATAATCAATACAACAAACATCACAATACCAAAAGTAATACCAAAAGTAATAAATTAAAAAACTTCTTCACACTTCCACAACCTTCAAATTTATGTGCTATAAAGAATTTCTGATACTAATTTTTCTTCTATGCCTTAATGCTAGGTTGTCAAGCATCTTCTCTGTTGGTCTTCCCCGACTCCTCTTGCTCCTTCAACTTGCCTGTTGTTGCAATGTGTTACATCTTTCCCCTTTTCATGATGAGTCAAAAAATTTGGACTGTCTCTTTCTGATGAGGGTAAGCAGTTCTCTTTTTGAATTAACTTCTTTCAAGATATCTTATTCCGCTTTTTATCTGACTATGGTGTACTTAAAATTCTTTGATAAAGCCACATCCACTGCTCAATATAATTTTAAACTAATCTGCTGAGTGTCTAAGATTCACGTCCATAGATTAGAATTAGTTCTATGTTATTAATGTACTTAAATATTTGAATATGTTGACTTGCTATATAATAAAACGGCAGAAAAAATAAAGTGGATGGCAACAGAGCTATTAAAATAAATTAACACAAGAATGAAAAATAAACACAAGAAGGGGGAATATACATTATACATGTGTCATGATAAAATGTGCATATATCTAAGCAAAGATGTAAACCATGATTTACTTAACATGACTTAACATCACAATATATAGGCCTATTTTAGTTTAAACATTAAAAAAAATCATGATATTAATAATAACAGAAGGCAGAGTGCGAGAAGTTGCACAAAAAAATAGATTGATCATAGTGACAAAATTTAATTCCGCATTGTTCAAAATTGACTACCTTGACCTATCAAAGTTCATTGTGTTTGCAATGATTTGCAAAGATTGCAATGTTGGCGTCTGCCCTAGTCACGTGTGTTGACTGAAAACCCCAAAGATCCGGAAAAAACCAGCTGTGATGTTTTGCCCCATGTAACACTTTACCCACCACCCCTATATTTTTCCTTTATTGTTTGTACTGCATATAGCGAATTTTTGTTATTTACATTATTATATATGTATTTCGCTGGTCCTGACCACAAGTTGTTATAATGAGATTCCACTGTATCAGTAAGAAACAGGCAAAATAGAAGGCAAGAGAGATTGAGAACCGCAGCATGAGAAAATAGTTATATTCAATATATATTCAATAGTTTGACATCGTGGCATGGCAAAGAGTGGACAATGACCTTGGTAAAAGATACTGGAAATAGAGAGCTGTGATCCATGATCACCTATGTAACCAGCACAGTACCTGATGATGATATGTGTGTGTGTGAGTGCACACACTCAAGCATGCATGCTTTGTGTGCTTATTTGTTTCTGTAAATTTTGTGTGTGTGCATGTCTCTCTCTCTATATATATATATTTATAATTAACCATTGTGGTATCTCTCTACTGTCCATTGCTGGAAAGATATTTACCAGAATCCTTTTGAACCGTCTTACATCTCATCTAAATGAAGGACTACTACCCGAAAGCCAATGTGGTTTCAGAAAAGAACGTGGAAAAACTGATATGATCTTTGCTGAAAGACAGCTTCAAGAAAAATGTCAAGAACAACACTGTGACCTGTACACAGCATTCATAGACTTGACAAAAGCATTTGACACAGTAAGTAGAGAGGGTCTGCGGAAGATTCTGGCAAAGTATGGATGTCCACAGAAATTTATCTCAATAGTGCAGCAATTGCATGATGGAATGCAAGCTAGAGTTCAGGATGATGGAGAGTTATCTGAAACCTTTCCTGTCTCAAATGGAGTAAAACAAGGATGTGTATTAGCACCTACCCTATTTAGCATCATGTTCTCTGCTATGTTGGATGATGCTTTCAGAGATCTAGACCTGGGAGTAAACATCACCTATCGCATAGACTGAAAATTGTTCAACCTTCGGCGGATTCGAGCAAAAACTAAAGTTAAATCACACACAATCAGGGATCTTCTATTTGCTGATGACTGTGCTCTAAATGCCAACTCTGAGGCTGATCTACAATGTATTATAGACAGATTCTCCGAAGCCTGTACCAACTTTGGGCTTACCATTAACACAGAGAAAACAGAAGTCATGTTACAACCAGCACTTGGCAAAAGGTATCTCGAGCCCTGCATAAAGGTAAATGGTGTAGCACTGAAAGTTGTGAATAGATCCACATATCTAGGCAGTAAGTAGATATGTCAACTTGCCAACAAAATGCCAACGTTGATGATGAAGTGTATACAAGGATCGCCAAAGCAAGCAGTACTTTCGGCAGATTGTACGCAAATGTTTGGCGTAGAAATGGCATTAACCTACAGACTAAGCTGAAAGTTTACAGAGCAGTGGTACTTCCAGTGCTGCTTTACGCTAGTGAAACATGGACTGTGTATAGACGTCATGTGAAAAAACTCAATCATTTTCATGCAAATTGTCTCAGAAAAGTTATGAACATCAGATGGCAAGACAAGATTCCAGATACCACTGTCCTTGATAGAGCTGGTATCCCAAGCATTGACATGATCCTGATGCAGACACAGATTCTTTGGGCAGGTCATTTGGTGCGTATGCCAGACCATCGTCTGCCAAAGATACTTCTCTATGATGAGCTAGAGAAGGGTATACGATCTCAAGGTGGCCAAAGGAAGCGTTACAAGGACTCGTTAAAGGAAAACTGAAAGCCTTTGAAATAGACCACGATACATGGGAAGAACTTGCACAAAATAGATCTACATGGCGTTCTAAAATAAAAAAGAGCGCATCGTCTTGTGAAAAGAAGAGAAATGCAGCAGCTCAACAGCGGAGAGCAGCTAGAAAGTAACGGATAGACCAAGATCCGTCTACAGTCGTTATTCCATGTCCAAACTGTCCAAGGACATTTACAGCTCGAATAGGGCTCATTAGCCATCTACGAACTCATAATCAAAGACATAACTAAAATTGAATTTTCTAAAGTGGATGTAACAAATGGTCATCATCACTTGTGAGGGACGAACAACACACAACATATATAATATATATATACAATCATCCCTCCCAGTTCATTTATCGCGGCCTCAGTACATTTATCGCGGCCTCAGTACATCGCAGATTTCTAAAAACATATTTACAGTGTGTACACTTTAGCGACATCTACAAATGTTACACACACACATATCATATTTATATTATTTATACATTATTTTATGTATGTTATTTATACTATTAATATTTTATTTACATGTTTGAAACTATTCTTTAATGTTCTAATGATAACATGCACTTATATGGTTTCATATACACTTATTGATATTATAAAGGTAAAAGTAGGTCCCATGGCATCTGCCGTCTGGGATGAAGATAACTCTTCATGTACTGAGCAGCAACTATCAGGTGGGATGGCCAGTTCCCATCCTTGCTGTTTTTTTACCTCCCCTAACTCATCCATCAGGTACTCATTTACAGCTGAGTTGACTGGAGGAGTGGTTGTGTCAAGTGAGAAATCACAATCCGGATTTTTTTTTATGTCCGAACGTGGTTTCGAACCTGGTATGCTGTAACCAGATGATAGCAAGCAAGCTCACTATCCACTAGACTACTGCATTTCTCTTATTTTTTTACCACGCTCCTGATGTTATACATACACAAAACATGTACATGTGTTAAAAATGAGAGGATGACACTACTTCGCGGTTTTTCACTTATCGCATTCGATTCTGGTCCCTCTATTAACCACGATAACTGAAGGATGACTGTAAATCAGTGTGCTCTCATGCATGTGTTTTACTTTCACATTTGTGTGTATTATTTATAAATGTATATATATATATAAACAGCAGCAATAAGAGTAGGATATCGATTTGGCCCTTTTCAACAAATGAAACAAGGAGCTAGAAAGGGATGTGTACTTTCACCAGACCTGTTCTATTTATACAGTGAAAACAAGCATGCAATAGTTGATATTCCAGGAATGTCAGTGGGAGGAAATAACATATTTAATTTGAGACATGAGGATGACACTGTTCTGATTGCCAAAAGTGAGGAAGACTTCAAGATTTAATTAATGTAGTAGTAACAGAAAGGGAAAGGTCTCTTCCTAAATATATATAAAAAAGAATGGTTATTTTAAAGAAACATATTACTACACCTTGCAAGATCAAAGTGAATGATATAGTATTAAAACAGTTCCACCAATTCAAATATTTAGGTACAACAATTACAGCAGATGGAAGAAGTTCAACAGAAATAAGAAGCAGAATAGGGCAGGTGAAACTACATACAGAAAAATTAAAAATATATTGTGTAATATGACCTTGTCATTAGAGGTGAGAAAGAGAGTTCTTCAGAGCTATATAACTCCTATACTAACATATAGATGCGAGTTACGGACAATATAAAAACTAGAAAGTGGGAAATTATAGGTAATAAAGATGTGGTTCTACAGAAGAATGCTGAGAATACCATGGACTGCCAGGAAAACTAATGTAGAAGAGTCAAATGTGATACAGACCTTAATCAATAATATAAGAAAAAGACAATCTTCATTTTTTGGCCACTTCATGAGACAGGGAAGTTAGAAGAACATAGTCACAACAGGCAAGATTGAACGTAACAGAGATAGAGGGCGACAAAGTGAGAAAATATTAGACAGTTTGACAACCTGGCATGGCAGGGAAACAACAACGATTTTGATACATAATACTGGAGATAATGATCGCCTATGCAGCCGGCATAGCACCTGATGATATATATATATATATATATATATATATATATATATATATATATATATATATATATATATATATATATATATATATATATATATATATATATATATACATATATACATGTATATATATACATATACATGTAGTGACGTGAGATGAAATGCTTAAGGAAAGCTGCCGGGGTCACCATGCTTGATAGATTATGAAATGCAGACAGCAGGGAAAGAATAGGTAGAAAGAATACATAGAAAGGCAGGAGATCAAGTGGTTTGGACACATGAGAATGCATTATAACAAGTTGCCCATACAGACATATAACCAAATGAGATCAGGGTACAAAGCCAGAGGAAGAATACGAGAAAGATGGATAGAAAACGTCAGGGACATCCTGAACATTATGATCACACATATGGCCTTGGAACACAAGCTCAAGTTCAATCACCCCTACGCTTAACAGCATGAGTGGATAACAAACCATCTAGGGAGAGACAATAAACATATACATACATATATATATAAATAATCCTGTAACCCGTCAGAGTCGTAGGGGTACGAGAAATATCTGATTTCACTTTTGACAAAAGCTGGACAATTAAACAGTGCCAAATCATAACAGTGTCTTTCGTCATTTATTCAGTCTTGCTGACTGAACAGTATTTATCTGGAAAACACATGAGAAAATTACTGTATAAGTGACGATGACTCTTGTTCCATGACTAGAATAAAGGAATTTAGTTTGAAATGTGGTGTCGCTAGAAAGGAGCGGTTTCGTGGGCAAGAAAGAATGATGGCCAATCAACTGCATACTGGGACCATCAGTCAACGTGTAATGGCAGCTACACTCAAGGAGAGATCTTAGCACCTATGGACTTGTCCGGAGTGCAGTGACGATGACCCAACGACTAACTAACAGAATTCATCCTTCTAAAGTGAAGCATTTGACGTTTCCCATGATTTTATTGGTCCCTTTGTGTAATAGGCCTAAGAAAATCCAGAGAAAAGTCAAATGCATTACTTTAGAAGAATGAATACCAATTTAGCCAAGTGTTGTAATGTTGATGGTTGCAAACAAAGGAATACCATGCATAAGTAGAAATGTCAATATAACTATTGTCACACATTTTTAAAACAATAAACTAATTTCCAATTAACCATTTACTCTAGTCTTTTTCTAGTACAATATTTCACACGAATGCCAAACTTCATTTATCTTTTCTGATCCTACTTTCCCATGCTTTTAATTGACTGGTTAATCAAAGTATATGCCAGAGTGCCCATGATCAGTCTCATCACCAAAGATAAGTGATGATGTATGAATTGTATCTGCAAAAGGTGGATGTATCAGGTCATTGACATAAATAAAATGGCAGCACAATGCATTTCTATTTTCTGGACTACATCCTGCTGGAAATATAGTAGGACTTTGGCCCTGCTTCCAGAAAGATCCAGCGGGAGTTCGAGAATGAATGATGAAGAAGATGAACTGTGTGAAGGCTATATTTAAGGACTTGCTTTCTTTAGAGCATTGATTCTGAACATCCATGACTGCTAAAATTGAAAGTATTTTTATTGTGGAGTTAATAGTGTGAGACTTGGATTAAATCTTATAGAATATAGATCATATAATTCAGAACTCTGTGCCCACACAGGTGAGTTGCAATGAAAAAAACCCAAAAACTACAGTAAATTAGAGGAGTAAATTAGCTATCAGTACCTAATAGCCTTTCATATGAGACTTATCTTGGCTGATATGACTGATCATTGGTCACTGGCATATACTTTGATTTTCCAGCCAATGAAAAGCATGGGGAAAATTAGCTCAACAAAGATAAATGATGCTAGGGATCAGCGCTAAGAATTATTCTGAAGAAAAAAAAAGACTTTGGTAAATCGCTAAGCACAAACTAGATAATGGTTTTGTTTCAAAATGAGTGAAAATCATTTTATGGTTGGTAGTCAGCCTGAGATCATTACGCCTGATTTCTACTGGTGGTCCGGTATTCCCCTTTGTTTGTTAATTAACATGGACAATATAAGACTTTAGACCTAATTTGGAATTATATATATATTCCATGTTAAATTACAGAAAGAAAGAAAGCTAAAAATACGCCAAAATACTCAATTATAGACAAGGAGATACGTAACATGTGCAGAACAGCGAAAAAACAATGACTAGAAACAAAATGCAGTAAAATAGAGGAGATGTCCATACAACAGAAGACAAAATTAATGCATAAGGAGATAAGGGTGATCACAAATAAGAAAAATCCTATAAATAGGGATGGCTGCATTAAAGATAAAAATGGTAAAATAATATTTGATAAAACAGAAGCACTCACAAGATGGGCAGATTATGTAACAGAACTGTTTGACGACCAACGGAACAAAAAACCAACAATACACAACAATGATGTACCAGCATTAGAAATATATATTGGGAACACTAAGGTGTGAAAACAGCTACTCTCCATACATAGAAATAAGAAGAGGGGTAAGACAAGGATGCATTTTATCACCAAGCCTATTTAATATCTACACAGAGAATATCTTTAAAAATATAGAAGAAATACCAGGACTCAAGATCAATGGGAAAATAATAAACAACATTAGATATGCAGATGACACTGTTCTTTTGGCAGAAAGTAAACATGAACTACAAAGACTAATAGATCAAGTCAATAAATCAAGTAATGAATATGGACTGGATATAAACATTAAAGAAACAAAAACCATGATAATCAGCAAAGACACAGAAGAACAGGAGGTAAACATAAACATACAGGGAGAGAAACTACAACAAGTAAAACAGTATCAATATCTTGGACACATAGTCACAAATGATGGCAGATGTGAAACAGAAGTTAAAAGGAGAATAGGAATGGCTAAAAGTAACTTCAATGACATGAGGAAATTATTAATATCTAAACAAATTACAAACAAGTTAAAAATGAGAATTATAAAATGCTACATCTATTCCATATTAATGTATGGCTCAGAAACATGGACACTAAATAAACAATTAGAAGACAAAATTGATGCCTTTGAGATGTGGGCATATAGAAGAATAGGGAGAACATCATGGGAAGAGAAGAAAACAAATAAAGAGGTGCTAAAGACACTTAATATGAAGAAAGAACTACGAAGAGAAATAAAGATCAGGCAAATAAAATACTTTGGACACATTAAAAGACATGACACCTTATTGAAGACCTTACTTGAGGGTAAAGTCAAAGGGAAGCGAGCAAGAGGTAAGCAGAGATTCAAGTGGGAAAGTAACATTACACGATGGACAGGTTACAGTCTAGCAGAGTGCACCACCAAGACATGAGACAAGAGATGTTGGAGATACGTTGCAGCCAACCTTCGTTGCGGAGACGGCAATTAATGATGATGATATATTCCAATATATTAATATTGATATATATTTTGATATATATTTGTGTTATGTGTGAATGTGTTTTATGTATTTTTGTTGTAGACAGTGTCTTTATCTATTATCTCTGTTCTATCTGTGGCACAAATGTTGTCTCTGTCTATTTGTTCATTCATGTGTCCGCAATTTATGTGTTATCTTGATCTTTTGTGTTTGGCAATTATTTTCTGGAGGTGTTTATTGTGTAGTTATTATATTATACTTGTGATGTGACTTTTTTTTTCATTACAGTGATATATCTGTGTTGACTGCTTCGCATCCTGTTAATTGAATCCTGCATCTGTAGCGGACATGATGCCCTTTTCTATTGTGTCTCTTGTATCTGTATTGGATATTATGCTGATTCTAGTCTTTGAAATCTCTTGATAGCTCCATCCGTCATCATGTGGTTACAATGACTTAATTTTTTTTCAATAGATGTTTTTAAATTTATAATTATATCTGTATTGTATGTAAAATATTATAAAATGGGAATCGTCAATAATGTTCTTTGGAAAACAGATATTAAATGTACATAAATATTTATGCAAGAAAAGAAATAATACAGTAAAAATAAATTCTCTCTACAATTTTAGAAATATAATATCATAACATACAGGGATGTATTTTATGTTTTTCAGGCAGCCTTGAAGACATGACACAGCTTCCAGATTGCATGATTTAAGGCAGAAAGATATTGCATCATATCTCTCATTCAACAATGAAGCATTTCTGACAGGACGCAAGAACCATTGTCTGTAGAAACAGCAGATTTTATTTATAATAGCAATATTACACAACTTAATAAGATTAAAAAATCATTAAAATCATTGTATTACAAAATGTTAACATTATCCCAACTCAAAATGTTAAAACAGGACACTAATTATTGTACAAATTCTGTTGGTATAGTTTAGAATACAGATTAAAAAAAGAAATGTATGTATGAATAAGAAGTTTAGCTATTATTTTTTATAAATTACACTCAGTTCCTCTTTTGCTAAATTTGGCACATAGGGTGGGTGTCATAGTTCTCCATGGCTGTCGGTCAGTTGTCAAGGATTGCAAGTCTTATACATTTATACCTTTTGATTTTAACTCATTCATAAATGTTCTTCTGAGCGTTGTTTTTGGTTTTCCCTGTTTTCTTATCCCGCCTGGTGTCCAAATGAAGACTTGTCGTGGAATTCTGTCTTCCTTCATTTTAAGTATGTAGCAGATTTATGTCCAGCGACAGTTTCTGATGATGTTCGCCACATATTCTTGTTTTGTCTCCCCTCTTAATATATCGTTTGATTTGAAGTCTTTCCAATTAGTATTTGTGATCTTTCTGAGGCATCTATTCCCGAAGGCAACTAACTTCTTATCCATTATTGCAGCAGATTTCCAACTTTCACATCCATATGTCAGTAAGGAAATCACACTTGCATTGCATAGTCGCAGTTTGATGTGTTTACTTGTGATCTTCGATTTCCAGATGATTGAAAGTTTGTTAAAGGCATTGGAAATGAGAGCTATTTGAGTCTTGATTTCTGAGTTGATATTACCGTCTGCTGTTATCTTGCTTCTCAAATATACAAAATTTAAAACGTTGTCTAGTATATTGTCATCTAGTTTAATTGATTCTTTCAGGCAGGTAAAGTTCATGATTTTCGTTTTATGTGTATTTCTTTGAAGGTTTATCTGTTGTGCAAAAAATGTGTGTCTTTCTGTTTTTTCTTGGAGATCTTGGTGAGTTGAACTCAGTAGAGCAATATCATCTGCGAAGGTGATATCTTTAGGGTCTTGTTGCTTACCCAAATTACACTAGTCAACATCAAAATTGTACCAGTAATGAAAAAGAAAAAAGTTGATCCTAACTAATTTTGGGATAATTACAAATCATCATCATCAAGTGCCGTCTCCGCAACGAAGGTTAGCTACAACAGACCTCCAGCATTCCGTCTTGTCTTGGTGATGCACTCTGCTAGACTGTAACATGTCCATTGTGTGATGCTACTCTCTCATTTCATTTCCTAAGGTGACATTCACTAATTAGTGAAAATTCTTACATGTGAATTCCATAATGTCATTAGCGTTACCTTACCATATGTAAACTTTGTGACAAAAAAGTATATAGGTAAAACGAGCTTAAGATTGAGTGACCACTTTTGTAGGCATCTTCATGCCATAAAACACAGAGAACCTACCCCTGTCGCCATTCATTTCAATGGTGATGGTCATTATGGTGCCCTCGATATCCAGGTCACTGCCCTCAGATCCTGCACCATGGATGATAGATCTAGGTACACTCTTGAAAATTAATTTATTTTTTAGTTTGGTACCCTCAGGCCTTTTGAACTCTGAACATTAATTTGTTTAAATTTGTGTGGTCCTTATTGTATTGCTATCCATATTTTATTGGTTATAATTTGTTAATTCTGTTATCATATCCCATCCAATTTTCAACAAAACCCGCTTCCATGACCACATGTTTCCATGTACTTCATTGTCATCTTGAACTTTATATTGTTTACATGTCAATAGTGTATCTAGTGCCTCTATGGTGGTAACAATGTTTTCACTGTTTTTCACTGTTTGTTTTGTATATTCTTGAGAAAATACAGTTCGAAATGTTGAAAATGTCTTGTGTATTATAATTTGTGTTTTCATGTTTACACTTCATAAACCCTTAGTCTTAGTGATAGTCCATTTGTTGTGTTCAAGTGAAACATCAAAATACTGTGCTCTATGTAAGTAATATTGTTTTTCCATTTCACTGCAGTATTACCTTCATCCTCATCAAGTGCCATCTCCACAACAAAGGTTGGCTACAACAGATCTCCAACACCCCCTGTCTCTTGTCTTGGTAGTGCACTCTACTAGATTGTAACCTGTCCATTGTGTGATGTTACTCTCCTACTTGTATCACTGAGTACCTCTTTTTTTTTTAAGTTTTTTTAGAACCTCTTTGTTTTCTTCTCCTTCCATGATTTTCTCCCTATTCTTCTATATACCCACATCTCAAAGGCATCAATTCTGTCTTCTAACTGTTTATTTAGTGTCCATGTTTCTGAGCCATACATTAATAATTACAAATAAATTGTAGAAAATCTCCATCTGAAGTATAAGAGTCTAGGCTGCAACATGCTCTTAAAAATTCATTTTCTGGATTTTTAAAAGTCACATTGTGGAGCAGTCCAGTGATGAATATGGTGAACAATTCAACCAAGACATTGCTGTTATGTAGACAAGGTATAAATGCAATTGGAGTCCTTCAATGCTTGCTGGTTACTGTTGGACTGTGACAAGAGACACCTCACCGATTGACTACAAGAAGCAAGCAAAGAGAGGTCTAACGGCGACTAAATAATAACCACACAAAAAGTAGGAGTTCAAATGTGCCTTTTAGAAACATTATATGTGAACTTTAAATAGTGTTTTTTATTTGTTCTAACATTTTATGGTTGAATATCACTTAATTGAATTTGTAATAACAATTTTTATAATGCAAAAGTGTAAATAATAACTGTTCACCAAAGAGATTAAACAAAGTATACATGAAATTTGTATTGCTGAAATTTAAATTCATCATTTAAAATGAACCAAAGCCAATTGGGGAATTTCATTATATTTGAAATCAGCATGCCAAAATCAATAAGAAATGATGTAATTAAAGTCTAGTACAAATTTCTTTACAAATTTGTTGACTAGTGAATTGTCAGTGAGACTGTGGAAAAAGAACACTTAACATTGCAGACTAAGATCAAATTCATCAGCTGATGTCCTCACAACTTTATTATAAGGCTCAAAAACATACTGACATGGACATCATACTCTAGAAATGAGAGAAGACTCAATATATTTCCCTTTCGTTATCTTCACAACATAATGAACACATATATAACTGCAGTGGCAAAATCACCGTCAATTATGGGAGCACTCAGCAGTTGATGATTAAGATGTGCCATGTGAGAAGAATAAACATTACCATGTCCCACAGAAAATATTGTTTAGTAAACTATCCGAAGAGAAAAAAATTAAAGGCAGACCAATTCTGAGATACAAGGTGTATAAAAGACCTCAATGAAAGACTTTTTTATTGCCGAAAGTTGCTGGTAAATTGTGGCAGAGAACTGGTGTATGGAGGTCGGTATAGCACAAAGGCACATAAACTTTTGAAACACTTTTGAAGGATAGACTAGAACACAAGCATAACACACACAAAGGAAAGATCAATGCAAAACACCAGTGACTGATTCATTCTACAATTAACACCACCTAATCATACAAACCTGTTAAATAACCATCTAAAAGACAAAAAGGGACTTATACACAGATAAAATAAAAACATGAGTACCTAGTGTATAGTAAATTCCCACTGAAATATTGCAATAAACAATCAGACACAAAGAAGTAACAATCTTGTATGGCTTAGATATGCATGTCGACATGATTCCTTGCTAAAAACAATAATATAGGGAACAGACAACGGTGGAAGAAGCAGAAGATAAAGAAAGACAAGGACATACAACACGATGGACTAGAAAGGTCAAGATCTGTCCTCACTAGTCCACATCGTTGAAAATATAATTCGCTGGAAGACTGTGTGTTGATGCATCCAATATGGTACCCCAGATGGGTTATGGGTTTATGGATAGATAGAAATGCATACAAGTGGGAGGGTAACATCACACAATGGACAGATTACAGTCTAGCAGAGTGTCCACCAGGACAAAAGACAGGGGATGTTGTCGATTCGTTGTAGCCAACCTTCGTTGCGGAGACGCCACTTGATGATGATAAATGCATACAATCAATTTCTCACTGTTACAATGACTAATAGCATGTTACCTATCTAAAGATTTAAAAACAAAATTCAGACACCAATATTTTGCATTCTTTAAGTCATGGCTGTGCAATAGCAGCTCAAACTGATACAGTGGTACCTCGGTAACCAAGCTTAATTGGTTCCAGAATGCTGTTCTAGGGTAAACTGAATATTGAACAAATATTTTGTCTTAGGAAATAATATAAATAGTAATACTTTGTTCCAGGCACCAAGAAAATACACTTATTGAAAATACACTTATTATTCCGAGGTATAACTGTAGTACTTGACACCAGACAAGAGAAAATCATTAATTTCTTGAAACACAAATGAAAATCAGATTTTACATTTACCAGTACATGAATTTGAATTAATCATCTCTTTCACATTTACCAGTACTTACTGTGAACGTGCTATTTCTCAAATATTAAAAATATAAAGTCATACTGTAAAAGTTGTCTCTCTCAGAGATGCATTTGTTGAGGTTTGAAACTATAAATATCACCATGAATATACCAGCAATTAATTCCTACGTTCATGCCCACAGTAGTCTACAATAAATTCCTTGAAACTACTAAACAAACAGGGTATGTATTGTATTAAGCTTTTGCATGCAGTCTTAGAGTACAGATGACCTAAAGATTCACATTGTAAACAATTTCACAGGTAATGTAGATTACACACAATGGCATATACCATTGATATGTTTATGAGAGGTGCCAAAACTATAAACTTTGCAGCATAATAAGTTAATAAATCAAAAGAAGCATGTCTGCTTAATTCAAAGGCATACCCATAACTGAAAGAATACATTATCTCTATTTTTGCATAGGATTTCACCTCCACAATACAGAGAATGGTAAACAAGCAGGAAACAAGGACAAATCATAACCATATTTTGGTATCCTGGTACCTTAGTGGAATTTTTATGCAGATTTTCTGAAAACAGTGTTTCTTCACATGCTGAGAAAGGTCTGATAATCTTTTCAAATTCTAAATGGGTATAATGCATTTCACATTTTGATTTTATTTTGAATTAAAAATCAGAACACAAAGACTTCTGGTGGGGGGCGGCGCTACCGACCCCTACCAGGCGCGTCCACAGGTGGCAAATGGTGGATGACTTCCATATATGTCCATATATGGAGTGCCAGCTGCAACTAAGCAGCCGCGGACCAAACAGATGCTGCTGCCTACCAGGACACGGCACTGATATCCCCACTGACATACCTCATGTATCCAATGATGGGCAGTTTCAAGCAAGTATGAGCCGCTATAAGCTCATGCTGCTGGCATGGGGTTATTAATTCCAAGTCAGGAGCGTGCTGGGTGAGGGGGGATTTTTTTCCTTCCAAAATTGCTGCCTTGCAATCACCATCGGGCGATGGAAAGGCTAAAGGAGACATCCCAGTTTGAAAAATCACAACCCAGCCTGCTGAAGACGGAGTGTGTTAGCCAGCGATGGCGCAGATCCTGGGATATATTAGCGCACACACACTTTACAGAAATGTGGTCATGCGACAATGAACCCTGTCATCATGGCGTCGCTCCTATCAGCTAAAACCGGGGTGAGTCGGAACCGGACCCCTTGTCTCAAAAAGGCCCACCTAAGCGACCAGTGCCTCTGCTAACCTGGAGGTCAGGGGAAAGCAGAGTAGTGCTACTGACCAAACCAAATGCCTCAGAGTTGCACAGCGGAATGCGGAAGGAGTGCGAAACAAAAAGCCAGAGCTACTGGAATTCCTGAGGAAAAACCAGATTGACATAATGTGCATACAATAGGCGCACCTAAAGGACACACAGAGATTCTTATAAACTAAAGATAGAGGAATCGAATCACATAATAGTGGGTGACTTCATTGGCCACTAACCAAGCTGGGACTACGAGGATATGGATCAAAGGGGTGAAGAGATAGAAGACTGGATGATGGAAAATAAATTATTTCTAAAAAAACCAGCCAGGTGATACACCAACATTCTACTCCAGAGCCTGGAAAAAAAACTAGCTCACTAGATCTTGCCATGGCAACAGATGACATAGATATACACATTACACGAACAGTAGAAAGTAAACTGGAAGTGACCATATACCAGTCATCCTGCAAATCTCCAAGTCAGGAAGTACAAGACAACATAGCATGTCCCCAAGCTGGAACTTCAAAAAAGCAAATTGGACTCTCTTAAGGGAACAAACAGACCAGCTTTGCCAGAATATCACCCTCACTAACAACATGAACCATAGCATCTCGCAAATAAACAAAGTGAAATCACCACAGAAGGCAATCCCAAGAGGCAGAGAAAGAGAATACAAGTCTTATTGGAGTGAGACTAGAAAAATTGCATAACGAGCTGAATGATGCAAGACATACAATGGAGCAAAACCCTACAGCAGAAAACACAAAGAAACACAATGAAATCAAACACATTTTCAATGAGCAGAAAAGAACAGAGATTCAAAAGAGCTGGCATTTAAAAGACCAGCAGCCTAAACATGACAAAAGACACAAGCAAACTATGGAACCTTACAAGAACTCTAAATGAAGAAACAAAGAATTCACACTACAAGACTGTCATTGAAGAAGCGGGGAAATTCCACACAGGAAAATGGCAGCAAACATTTTAGCTAACTTCTACAAGGAAGAAAGCACAACAACACTCTCTAAACTAAAAACTAAGAACTAAAAAAGTCCCAGGAAAAGATGGCATAACCAATGATATGATCAGGAATCTAGGGCCAATCAGCAGAAACAAGCTCCTTACCATCTTCAACCAATCATGGAGAACTGGTAAAATTCCAGACTTGTGGAGTGAAGCTGTCATCATCCCAATTGGGGAAAAACAAGCAAGTCAAGCTACCGACCAGTCATCCTCTTGAGTTGCGTAGGAAAAACAATGGAGAGAATGGTCAACTCAAGACTGATAAAATACCTAGAAGAAAACCAAAAGCTCACCAAGACACAGTTGGCCTACAGGAAAAATCGAAGCACTGAAGACCAGCTTATATACCTAGCACAGAAAATCGAAAATGCTTTTCAAAAGAAGGAAAACATGCTGGCAACTTTTATGGACTTGAGTAAGGCTTTTGATAAGGTGTGGAAAGATGGATTCCTCTTCAAGCTTCTCCAAAACAAAATTGAAGGAAGAATGAATTGTTATCCATTCTGTGCTGGATAAAAGATTTCCTCTGCTACCGCACTGCAAGAGTAACAGTAGATGGTAAACTAAGAAAACGTGTTACTCTCCAACAAGGAGTGCCTCAAGGAGGAGTGATCTCTCCTACCCTCCTCCTAGTATTCATCAACGATATGGAAGACAAACTGTCACATCATATTTCAAGGGCCCTTCATGAAGATGACTTTTCTGCCTGGAGTGCGGCAGGCAACCTATCCACTGCGAAAAACATAATGCAGACCGCACTTGACACCCTAAGTGAATGGGCATCTGACTGGAGAGTCCAGATAAACCTCTCCAAAACTGTGACAACCATCTTCTAACTTTCAAACCACCAAGAAAAAGCACATCTAAAAATAAATGGAAGTGAGTTAGCACATGTGGAGAACCCTACTTATCTAAGGGTCAAACTAGACAAGAGACTCACCTGGAAACCAGACCTAATAACCACTAAGCAAAAAGCAACCAGGAGGCTATCCTTGATGAAGAAACTTGTAGGCACAAGGTGGGGAGCAAATGGAAGTATACTCCGAAAAGCCTACATGGGTACAGTCAGACCTGTAGTAGAATATGGAATGACAGCCTGGGAATCAGCATCAAAAACAAATACTGATCTCCCATCTAAAGTACAAAATGCAGGACTTCGACTTATCTCAGAAGGGATGAAAACCACTCCAATCCATGCAATGGAAAAACAAGTAAACATCCACCCACTGGATGACAGAAGAGAAGAGTGCTTGTTCAAAGGGAAAAAATTAAGCGCATGCCAAACCATCCGATGTATGTGCAAATTTCTAGATCAACCACAAGCAGGCTCAAGATAACCAGCTTCTGTCACATCTCCAACCATCTCCATCAACAACATAAAGATATCCTCACAAACCTTCCAAATGAAATTGAAACACTAATGGACTTTGAAGAGCCAGACAATAGTCTCCAAAATGTCTCCATAATAACACAGGTTCCTGGAATACTTAATAGGGAATACCAAACTCCACCTCAACTAAAAGTACTGACACTAGAGATGATAGAAATAAAATTCAATCCCAAGGAATGGACACATGCCTACACAGATGGATCAGCAGAAGGAGCAGTAAGGGAGGAGGTGGCATTTTTATAAGACAATGATGGGAAGACAATATCAAAAGCTTTTCCAACTGGAAAATACTGCTCTAACTTTAGAGCAGAAGCCGTTGCACTCCATCAAGCACTGAAAGCCTTCACTGAATCAGGACTGCCAAGACCAAAGAAGATAGCCATATTCACAGATCCCTACTGGAATCAATCTAGAGCAACAGAAAAGAAAGCCTTCTGCACAACATCAGGCATGAGCTAAGACAGATCCAAAAATCATCAGCTATTGCCCTTCAGTGAATACCATCACACTGTGGAATCATGGGAAATGAGAAAGCTGATGTTCTGCCAAAAGTAGGAAATGAAATGGAGCAACACAGACACCCACTGTCTTATGGAGAGGCAAAAACAATAATCCACAACACATACACAGCAAAGTGGAAGAAACAAATGGAAGTGGAATACAAACATGATGCAATACATCTCCTCCAAAGATATCAACAGAACATAATATTTTGCCTCAGAACAAGCCACTGCAGACTGTTGGGTCACCTTTACCGGTTGAGGATCTCATACACAGATGAATGTCCATGTGGATCCAGAACCCAGATTCCAGAACACATACTTCAAGACTGCTCAACATACAAAGAGCAGAGACAGCAGACCTGGCCAAGAGGATACAGACACTCTGACCTGGAGAAGACGGTGGACTTCGTCTTGACGACGGGCCTGACAATATAGGATAACCACAGTTGCTGAACGCAGAAGTAGAAGAAGAAAAAAGACTCATACCTGATGTGTCCATTTGGCATTGACAACCCAATTTTACTGGCTCAATCAGCAGCACTCTTAAAACAGAATATCACTTTTACCATGTCTTTGAAATGCATTTGCCCCAAACTACCTTGGAATATTCCCCAAGATGGCCGTTGTGTTATTTCTACTAGCAGATAAAGGAAGTTTTGGAGGAAATGAGCACCACAGAGTAAACTTCTACCTGCAGAAATGTTACTATTGATGCATCAACAACAATATATATTGTAACTGTCCTTAATTAATATATGGCATCCATATGACTATCACGGGAATTATACCTTTTATTGTTTATTTTAATTTTAAGTAATAATAGTAGATTGACTGTATATAGTAGATGATAGTATTATTGTTGCGTTAAATAAATCTACGATCCATGTTGATGATGGATGTAACTGACAAGACCAATTTAAGCCACAAATATTCCTCCATGGTATGTACAAGGAATCTCAGGACCACTTGTACTATCATGTGCTGTAGTGTGTCTTAGTAAACATGCAGCCCATGAACTATCTGCTATCACTTTCTCCTTTGCCTTTATATCATTCCTAATCTTTTCAGTCCATGAAATACAATCTATGGCATCTGTTTCCCATGATTCTTGATTAGAAACTAACGTCACAGCACGTGGGAAACTCCCATAAGTGCTCCGCTCTCCGTTCCAGCAGCCATCCCAGTGTATGTAGATTCATAGTCCCGGTCAGTTGTTGATTATGTGATTTTCTACACTTTCCAAAAAAAATTACTTTCCTTTCCTCCCATCTAGATACTCCCATCTCTGACATTCTCTGTATGTGTACATTCTCAGCCTCAGTGACATTTTTTTCATCTTGAAATTAATTTATTACTGCCTTGGTCAAGTCTTCTTTATCTCTTCTCAGCATTGATCCATTTATCGGCGCATTGCTTACCGATAAGTCGGCTCTCATTTCCTCTGACCCCAGCATGACCAGTGTAGTATATCCATGTAATGCTCTGGACAATTAAGTTAATAAGTCCCACCATTTCTTTCTGAGCATGTACTTTTCTATCTTGCACAGCATGCTTTGTCTATCTTGCACAGCATGCTTTGAGAGTCTGTGAGAATTACCAAGTGTGTTGATGTATCAGTTATCAACCAATTAAGTGCTGCTGTTAACTCCCTCTATCTCCATCCTCATGCTCATTGTGACAGTGGAGTATGTAGAAGATTTCTCAATCAATTTCATGCCGTTTCTGTAGGAAATAAAACCCCAACCACTTTTACTTGTATTTCTGTTAACTAACCCATCTGCTGTATATATAATTATGTCTTGTGTTTTCGAGTGTAGCTGAGAGAGCTCATGCACTGTAACTTTGGCCCTGATACCTGTCCATTTTTGACATGCTTTATCTAGTTGTATTATTACTTTAGTCAGTGATTTCTTTTCAATGTCTACCTCCACCCATTCACTGCCTTCCTATTCCTTCAAATTCACATACTCTTCGCAATGTGTCTTCAGCCTCTGCCACCCACAATCAGCCCCGCTTGATTCGTTTTGCTTTTGACTCATCTAGACGTTCGAGTAATGGGTGGTTGTTATATTCCGTTACTTTAAGTTACTACCTAAAGTGTGCTACCTGATGTCACACTCTAATACTGGGGAGATCAAGCAGAAATCTCATTGAAGAGATGGATGTATCCCTAGTACACCCCAGTATCACTCCCATTGCCTCATTTTGGACTTTTTCCAATCTATCGACTTGTGTCTGTGACAGTATTAGTAGGTCGAGGCCATAATCTGTGACAGATAGCACCATCACCTGTAGAAGCAGAAACAGTATCCATTGCTGCATGTCAAAAGTCGCCTTAACCTTGATGGTCCCTCTTTTAGCCTTCTGAATCATATTTATGATGTTTTTGTTGAATGAGAGACTTCTATCAAAGGTTATCTTAAGATATTTAAGGTCCTGTTCTCTTTCAATGAATGAACCCATGTAACTGACAGTGTGTCATTGACTAGATTATTATTCAAGGAGTACCAGACGACCATTGCTTTTGACGGATCTATCACAGCATTGCATTAGACTAGCAAATGTGATAATCTGTAGAAAATTGCTCTCAGATGCGGATCCTGGATGTTTGAGATCAGAACAATAGTGCCTGGTCTGCAAAAAAGGATCTCCTCTGTCCCCGGTGCTGTTTAATGTGCATACGTTAAAAATTGTTCAATTGCAAACCTCAAGCAATTGCAGAGTTCTAACATACGCTGATGATATTCTACTATACAGCATGGGCTGGAACAGAACATATATCACTGACAGCATACAGAGTGGACTAGATCAATTGTCGATATGGTGCAGAACATACAACGCTGTTTTCCATGATTCTGTATCAATGCCTGTATATATCCCATTTGCGTACATCTTTGTACTGAAGTAGAGGTCTATTGTCTATTGTCTTTCTCCAGGTGGTTTGTTATCCACTCTTGATGTTAAGCATAGGGGTGATGTGTGGCCTCGGCTGTGCTATGTCTGTGTCTGTTCAGGATGTCCTTGACGTTTTCTATCCATCTTTTCCATGGTCTTCCTCTGGCTTTGTACCCTAATCTCATTTAGTTATGTCTGTATGTGCAACTTTTCGTGATGCATTCTCATAATGTGGCCAAACCACTTGATCTGTTGCCTTTCTATGTATTCTGTACAAGGTATTATACCTATTCTTTCCCTTATATCTTCATTTCATAATTTATCGAACCTGGTGACCCTGGCGGCTTTCCTCAAGCATTTCATCTCACATGTCACTATCTTTCTGTAATGTGAAGATGAGAGAGAGACCAGGTTTGGCACTAGTAACACAGTGTTGGTAGGAATATACTGTAAATAATCTTTCTTTTAACTTCCATCTTGATCTTGGGATGAAGAAGTAGTGGGGACAGTTGGTATGTTACTGCATTTGCCTTTTGACATCTCGTCTCTATTTCTCTATTTGAGGCTTCCATTTTCTGTAAAAAATACTACCGAAATATTTGAACTCTGTTACTTGTTTTACTCCTATGTTGTCTATCTGTATGTTTAGTGGGCTCAGTGTTCTGCATATTTTCATAGTTTCCGTCTTTTGTGTATTGATCTTCATGTTGTATTTTCTACATGTTGCAGATAGTGAGTTAACATGATTTTGTAGTTGCTCTGTGTTTTCGTATATGAGGCTCTGGTCGTCTGTGAAAAGTAGTTCATTTAGTTTATTGTTTAGTTGCTCTGAGTTATCTTGTTCTAAGTCGGTGATGTTGCCCTCTGCATTTTTGCTTCTTTTATTATTCTGTCTATGTATATATTTAATAACAAGGATGAGAGTCCAAAACTTTGACACACTTCCATTTTTGTATCAAATGCATCTGTGATACCATCTGATGTTCTTACCACACATTGGCAGTTTTTATACAAAGCTCTCATACTTTCTAACAATTGTTATTTGATATAATACATTTCTAGAATTTCCCATCGTATGTCTCTGTTGACTCTATCAAACGCTTTCTCTTGATCTATAAATATTGCGTTTAGTTCATTGTATTCTATTGCTCTCTCACTCAATCTCAGCATCAACAAGTCTGTGCAGCTAAGCCTTCTTCTGAAGCCAAATTGAGAGGGGCTCAATTGTGGTTCAATGATGTATATCGTGCATGTTGTTCTATTATCTTTGCATAGATTTTCCCAGTGTGGCTTAATAACGAGATGCCTCAGTATGTTTCACTCTCTCTTTTATTGCCCTTGTTTTTCCACAATGGCAAAATTACTGACTGACTTTTGCTAGTCCTCTGGGACTTCCCCTTCTTTCCAAGCTATTGTGAATATTCTTTGCAGCCATTTTATCCAAATATCGGGATGCAAAGGGAACGCATTGCTCTTGGCTGACCCAGGGTTAACAGATAACCAAGATCCGAAAAGTGCCTCCTCGTGGCGCACCCTCGTAACAGAAATACAGATATCTGTACTGGTTACAATGGAGCGAACGCAAAACAAATAAACAAACCCAAATATCTTTACATGCTTTCATGGTTTCGTTGGGTATGCCATCTGTGACAGGCAATTTATTTTTTGAGCTGTTCTTGATAGCTATTTCTATTTCTTGGCTTAACATTTCTGGCTCTGTTTTGTCTTGATCTTTTCCCTTATAAGAATGTTGCATTGGAATGTTTGGATTATACAGTTCTTGGAAGTATTTTTTCCACCTATTCTTTCTATCACTTCCATTAAGTAGAGGTATTATTATTGCAGTTGGGTTGTAGCTTTCGTTTCTAATTCTCATTGCGTTTATGCTTTTGAAGAAATCTCTAGGGTTATTCTTACATAGGGCTATTAGGTGTTCTCCATATTTGTGCCAGGAATTCTTTTTGGCTTCTTTGACTAATCTTTTCATATTTCGTCAAAATAGTACTGCACATAATCATTTTGGTTTTTAGATTTCAACTAAGTTTTAAAGCATTGCTTCTTTATTTGTGCAGATTTTTGTAACTCTACATTTGACCATGCTGTTTGCTGGTCTCCCTTTGTATGTTTTTTTATTCCGTATACACTTTGTAGATTATTTATCATGTGAGTTTTAAATAAAATAACTCCAATCCTACATTTATGTCATCACTTTTGCTTAATAGGGTAGTGAAGGCCTCGGTCATTTCTTGATATTGCATATCTCTTGTGTGTTTATCATCTAGCTTAATAAGGTTCATCTGTGGTTCTTGTTTTTTGTTCATTGATGGTCTTTCTCTTCATTTCCGTTTTTCAGTAATTACAAAGGGACAGTGATTAGTATCTATGTTTATATTTAGTATAACCCTTGTATCTGTGATGTTTTTCTTCTGCCTATGTCTTATCACTATGTAGTCAATCTGGGATGTTATTGATAGATTGTCCCATTTGGACCACGTTGTTTAATGGCTCCGTCTGTTCATAGCATGAATTAGCTTTTGTGCTACAAACCTAGGTCAGCTGCCAACCAAGGCAAAGGGTCTGGTCTGCCAAGTCACATAAACAAGTAATAATATATCAAATTTTATAACATAAATATATACAACTACCGGTAATTAAAAAAATTACAATTAAGCAGTAATGAAAATTTTTATTCATTAACAAACTTTGGCCAGTTACGCATAATTTAAAAAAAATAAATTCAAAGACAACAATGAAAATATGAAACAAACAATAACTAAAATAAAACTCAACTACAACAACACCAAGTACTATTACCGCAACATCCTACTGCCAATAGAAGATTTGCATCTGTTTAATATACCTGAATTTATATTTTTTTAAATGAACAAACTGAATGTTAGTTTGTTATTTGGTTAAGTAAAATTATACCTTTGGCGGTGACATACGCTAATTTCAACCACTGAAATTAATCCAATTTGATTATATCAAAGATTTTAACCATTGCAAAAATAGTGGAGGCCTAGATTCTGGTAATCCAGCAACCACAATCTCTTTGATAAACTATCTATCTATCTAGGTCCTTCAGTGTCAAATACGGTGCATAGAGCAGAAACTAGTATCTCCAGTGCAAGCGATGTGATGCTATTCTAATTCCTGCATGTAATTCTTTCAAATAAAAGTCACATAGTGAAGGTCAGTCTGTAGGCTAGATGTGACAGAACATCCGGTTTCTGGTTCAATATGGCGTCCTGATAAGTCATGTTTCACATTTCTGTGGATTTGTGACAACTGTGATTTCATTTTTCTTGAATTGGAACCCGTTGTGTTGCCTTAAAAGTGCAGTGAAAAGCGATAAAGTTAGTACACATCCAGCGACCTTGGTACAAAATGACGAGTTCATTATTGTTGATAGCCCCGACAGACCCGATTGTTTACCGTGGATGGAAATAAATGTTATTCTGTGCGGTCTGTTTTATACCGGAGAGAATTGGAGTTCAGTTCAACTAACCGCAAGACTGGTGAAGCCTACAGCCTGGATTTTTTCAAATTCACCAGGAGAGTAGTGAAAAAGTTGATGTTGTTAACCAGACATGCATTCAACAGTGGTGACCAGTCAACAGAACGACAACTCATTGTGGATTATATTAAGTCAGGAATTTAGTCAAACTTTTGTGACTACTTCTGTCACAAAAACACATACCTGACCTGGCTGTAGAGGATCATTTGTTACTTGTTGCCCTTTCCAAAACATTTTGCCCAATACTTTACTGTAATCTTGAAAAATACATTTTTCACCATACACCGCCTGCATTCTTTGATGCTTTGGTTGACATCTTTCGGCTGTAAGAAACTGAATCACTGCTCATTGGTCAAATTTGAATGGATTCATTATTGCACTGGCCACATTGTTGACTGCACAGGACAATAATTATATGAAGGGAATGACCATGTGACCCTTTATTCATCAATGTGTACTTATTACATCATTGATGTCGTCTTCATACTTTTCGCATGCTGGTGCTGGGGACACAGCATGAGCAATATTCTTATGAACACTCCTCATATATATGTATGTACTGTATATGATTGACTACATGTAACCAGTATCCTATGCAATATCCTATACAACAAGTCTATATCGATGGATACTAGAAAACGTGTCCTCAAATGCTACATTGAACCAGTACTACTCTACGGAAGTGAAGCATGGACAATAAATAAGACATCACAAAAATCATTGGAAGCAGCGGAAATGTGGTTTATTCAAAGAATGTTACGCATTCCTTGGACAGCAAAGATTACTAATGAAGAATGTCTTAGAATGATGGATGTGAAAAGTGTGATAATATAAGAAAAAGACCGTCAACATTTATTGGGCACATAATGAGAAGAGGAGGCATTGAGAATATAGTGACAACAGGAAAGATAGAAGGGAAAAGATCAAGGGGAAGGCAGAGAGAAAAGATATTGGACAGTTTGACTAAATGGCTTCGATTGACGACACCAACAGAGATGATTACATATATGACAGATATATGTACATGGAGAGATATGATTGCCAACACCATTCTTGCATGGCACTTGATGATGATGAAAACCAGTATATCATATTATTTTCCACTAGATAATTTTACACATGACTACACCATGATACATCTAAATCACTCTCCAATAATCACTTTATATCTCTTCACTGTCTATTAAATAAATATATTGAATATAATATAGTGTATATATTATTGTATTATATTATATATATATATATATTATATATATATATTATATTGTATTATATAATACAAGAATATCCGGGCATAAAGCCAAAGGTAGACCAAGAAAACGGTGGATAGAAAACATCAAGATAGCCTTGAATAAACATGGACTAAGTGCAACGATGGCGACACATCTGGCCTTGGAACGACAGCTTAAGCTCCCGCCCCTACGCTTAACGGCAAGTGTGAATGCAATCAACAATCATTCACCTGGGGAAAGACAATAGCCTGTCAATTAATCACATTATCCCAATTGACTTTCCACTGAGTGCAATGATGATCCTATGATTAACTATGAGTTATGACTGCAGGTTATCATTAGGACACTGGGAAGTTTATAGGTGCTCCGATGCTTGTCTCAATAAATCCATAAAACTAAGTATAGCGGCTGATAGTTTCAGTCTAATGCTGATTTCAGTCTTTACATGTATCTTTTATGTTCCTCTCTGATTCTCAGTTTTCCCACAGCACTGTGTAGAAGCCAAGTATTGATGATGAATGATTGACTTCTCAGTGTAGATTATTACATAATTTTCTGCAGTGTTATTATCAACAAGTGCCATGACTCAGCATCCAACAACACCAGATTTTTTTCCCTGCAACTTGTCGAGTGACAAGATTACAGAGAAGGTATAACTAATGCAGGTAGAGTGGATATCCACATCTCCACAGGATCAATGCATACTTGTGTGATATCTTCTGCCGGTCCCAAAGACGATCTGCCCCTTTTGAGTCTGGAGCCTTTCCGTTTATTGAGATGTGGATGTAATGGTTGAAGTGTATCAGCATTGATTTTAAGATAAATTCAAGCAGGAAGCAAGAGGATAAATTTAAAATTCTTGAGACTAACGGAAATTGAACCAGGTCCATTCTAATGGCATAGAATCACCTTGCAACTTGAGTAAACGGGTTTTTCCGTCCCTAACCAACAGCATCTCCAATAAAATATACAATTTTGTCAAGAACTCAAACTATATACTCAAGCCACTGAGAACAGACCAATCAAGACAAAGACTATTACAACAACGAACATCCAGTTCAAGTATTGAATTATCCTCAGTAACACAAACATATAGCATCCGTATTCATACTACAAGGGCCAATTCTAGTAAACATAAATAACATAGAGACAGTTGCTTCAAATAATAGCTTATACAAGCAAATTCAAGAAGGAAGCAAAGAGGATAAATTAAAAAATTTTAAGATATGCCCTATAACGTCACATCTAGAATTCTGATAGCTACAGTTGGGAAGTCAAGGAGAAATCCCAATATGGTGTATCTTGATATATCCCAAGATGGGGTGCAAAGGGTCTTGCATTGCTCTCGTGTGGACCAGGGTTAGCAGATAACTACGGGGATCTTAAAAGCACCTTCTCGTGGAGCAGCAACCTGGCCATGCAGACTTTTTGTTGGGAGGTTGTTAGCCAGGGAATAAGCCTCCTATCGCGCTACTCTACCACAATCGATTATGCACAATTGTAACATTTTGTTCTTGCTGCGGTGGACCAGCCAAGGGTTGGTCTGGGGTCAGGCCGTTAGCCAGGGGTCAGCCAGGGGCCAATGCTGTTAGCCAGGGGTCAGCCAGACCATTAGCCAGTGGTCAGACTCTCAGCCAGGGGTCAGTCAAGCCATTAACCATGAGTCAGGCTCAGGCAAAACTAGCCAGGACCGCCAGCAGGTCAGTCTCAGGCAAGACTAGCCAGGACTGCCCCCATGTCAACCTCAGGCACCGTTCCGGCCCGACACTCATACGGAACCCTAGTAATACTTCGTAATCTTCAAAAATACTTCAAAGATTAAGCAGTATTTCTGCACCATGACACATTCGTGTTATAGGGATGGGGTGGCTGACCAGACTTCAGTTCAGTTTCACTCCTGGATAGGACAACTCTAACGCTCTTTTAGATACAGTTGTGTGTAGACCCTGTGATAAATCCGGAGGCTGTTTCGCCCTGGCAGGGTTCATGAGGATGCCTATTAGACATCGACCGTCTCCCCATCAACTGGGGGTCTTCTCGCCAAGGTTGAGTGGTTTGGCCCGCTCTAAAAGAGCTCAATAGATGTCTGACAGACATTCTAATTAGATTTTTCTGGCCTATTAAATTAATTTATTCCACCGAAGACGTCTATGCCAGATTGGTGCAAATAAAAAAACCTTGATATAACACATTTCGATTCTCTGGACTATATCCTGCTGGAAATCTAGTAGGCTAGTGTCCTGCTGCAAGAGAGATCCAGTGGAAGTTTGAGAATGAAGAAGATAAATTCTATTCTGTCTGATCCACCTCTTCTTCGACCATAAGCTTCTGTAGTCGATTAACATCCTCACTCGCCACATTACATGAGGCTGCATGCTCTCTTAGTTTTTCAAGAGCTTTCCTCACCGTCTCTCTGCTTTTGAGCATGTTCTGATATTCTCTATCCTTTTTATTTTGCGCTCAGGCTAATTAAATTTGAGTGCTATTTTTTTATCTTTTGCTATGTTTTGCTTCTTAATCAAGAACAGCTTCCATAAATGATTTTGTTTCAATCTATCCCTCTCTATGACAGACACGCGGCTACTCAACCACACTCCAATGTTCTTATATATAGCTGTATAAGCATTATGATGCAATCTTTCCAGAACATTTCAGATCTTCATGAACAGCGTCAGCACTATAAATAGTAACGAAAATGTCAGTTTTCGGTTTAATGACAAAGCTGACAAAAAATATTTTCATGAAGAAAAAATTTTTAATTGACCAAACCACATGCGCAGACAAACATTTTTAATATCGCGGAGAGGAATAAGCTCGCCAAATTTTTTGCTCCCATTCAAGCGGGCTTTAACCAATTAGTGATTTCAGTACTGTGAATACAAAAGAGAGGTTCGGCACGTGAAGTGTATCAGGAGTGGTTAGTCAAGAATTATGTTTAGTAATGCTAGTCATTGACAACATTGTGATATGATAAGTAATAGTAAGCAAATATACACACATTAGCCAGCAATTGCTAAAATAAATATTAATTAAACATAGTAAAATATCCACCCTTCTTAGTCGTCTCTTACGTGCATGGAAAGTAAACTATTATGTGCTCAAGTATACAAATTACCTACATCAGACCAGATTACACGCGTTAAAGGTATTTTACTAATAGTTAATGCCACAGTTTCAGTAAATATTATCTTCCTAGATCATATTACGTTTCCTGGTAGACCGTTTTCAAGTGGTACTTGAGATGCAAATTAGCTTAAGTGAGAGTTGACGAAGGAGTTTGAATAACGTTATCACTGGTAGAAGTATTTCCGAAGATTAAGAAGTATTTCTGGCTAAGTTGCGTAGTGATATACAGTGTGTGTATTCTTTTGTTTTATGTTCTCAAACTCCTGCATACTAGCAGGATGTAGTCCAGAGAACGGATAACGTGACAAACAACATTGATGCGATATCTGCACATTTTGGACTGACACATCCGAATGTCAGAGGCATGTTCCAAATAATTCAGAGTATGCTTGAAGTATTTCTGAGTATTAACAGGCTCAGCTATCACGTTAGCAAGCTGTTTAAGCTATGTTTAGCTATGCTTAAACTATGTTTAGCTATGCTAAAGCTATGTTTAGCTATGCTTAAACTATGTTTAGCTATGCTAAAGCTATGTTTAGCTATGCTAGAGCTAACTTAAGCTAACTACTTAGCTAACTTAAGCTTTCTGTTTAGCTAACTTAAACCAGTTGATTAGCTTATGCTTACCAGGAATTAGCGCTTTATAAGCAGTAGGTTGGTTGGTCTTTAGTATTAGTTTGGCATGCCTTTCGGTCTGACACAAATATTTCACAGATATGTTTCAGAGAAATACTTCTTAATCTTCAGAAATACTTCTAGATATTTTAAAAATATTTCAGAGATATCTTTTTAAAAATATTTCGGTGGCTTGTTGAAGTATTTCTGCTTAGCAGTGTTGAGTAGCTATTGAGTATTGTTGCGCAGCTGTTGAGTAGTGTTGAGCACGTATTGAGCACCTGTTGAGCAGTAGCAATACTTCTTAATCTTCAGAAATACTTCTAGCTATGCTTACCAGGCATTAGCACCAAGCTGTTAGCATGTGTTAGCAAACTGTAGCATGTGTTAGCAAGCTGTTAGCACATAGATGTTGATCTCCCGTATGGTACTCCCAATCTTATTTTGTATGGTTTTTCCCAAGATTTATGGCTGCATGGGCGTACAACGGCATTTACGTGTTTTAACACTTTGCTGACCAACAATCCTGAGCATTTCTATCTCTCATTACCAAGGGTGTTTGTAAATCTTAGAGAAATTTTGTCGTTGTATTTGAAAATTCATAAAAAATTGAAAACACATCGTATCAAAATGAAATTTTCAGAGAGTCACAACGAATGGTCCTTATGCGCAGTAAACTTAATTTATGCAACTTAGTCCTATGATCATGGTGGCCATCTTGAATTTATTAGGATATTTATAGATATTTGCAGGTGCTTTTCAAAATCATTTATTTTTGCTGATTTTAAGATGAATGTGCTCATAGTCATTGCGCTAAAATGTTAAGAATATGGACAGTAATCAATAAAATGTAAATTATCTTCCCACATGCCTCGGAGTTACTTTTGATGATAAGCTGACATGGAAGCAGCACATAAACAAAGCAACAACAAAAGCCAGGAGGAAGTTAGCTATCCTGAGAAAACTAAGTGGAACCACATGGGTCAAGAGTGTTCTGAGCATGAAACGCTGAGGCAGACATATTGGCCAGAGGAAACAACACTGGAATCAAAACTCTATGGGACACTGTATGAACTACAAAAGACAGTGAGTTTTATTAAGGAGACAGAATTACAGATATAGACATGTTTCAAGTGAACGAAAGAAGAAGAAGAAGAAGAACCACATGGGGAGCCAGCAGGAATATACTCAGTAAAGTTTACCAGCAAGGCATAAGACCACACCTGGAAAATGGTTCACCTGCGTGGTGTCCTGCATCAAACACCACATTACAAGATCTAGATAAACTGCAAAACCAGGCACTTAGAATAATGTTAGGAGCAATGAAATCAACACCCATAGCAGAGATGCAGAAAATGGGAAGAATGCAAAACACTTGTCGAACGCAGAGACACAAAAGTACTAATTCAAGCAGAAAAGTTTCAGTGTATGCCAAGTAAATCCAATGAAGGAAAGATTCCAAAATCTAGCAATGGGGCGACTGAAAAAAAGCAGCTTTATCCATCAAGCTAAACGACTCCGTAAACAACTTACAGACCTACCTGAAGTTGACAGCCCCTTAAGGTCTGTACCAGAACAAACCCCTTGGAGTGAAAGGCATGGAATGCCAATATACATTCAGACCCATGTGAAAGGAATACTAAGCGAGGACGAACAGAACAGTGTGCAGTAAAGGACAGTCACCCTTAGTTTCCTAGATGAGGAATATCCACAAGATATATGGGTCAGAGTATACACAGATGGATCAACACAGAATGCAGTGAGGAATGAAGGTGCAGATCTATATATAGAATTTCCAAACAAGCCTAGAGATACACTTTTATATATTTTTGCAGCATATAATTGTATCACAGGCACAATCTTTGTATTTTGGACTTTAATAAACATACTGGGTCGCCCAATCGATCACGATCTATTGCTTCGCCCATCTGGAGAGAGTCCAGCCGTTTATTTTTTTCTCTGAATTGCTGTAGATACTCAACAACTCTGAAGTATTTGGAGCGGTGCTCCTCCAGGTTTTTCTCTTATGCATATTTCTGGATATTGAGTGTAGGTTTCAGATTGCGTTTCTTGTATGCTGGTTGGTTGCTTCCATGTTCTGCATTTAGGCGAAGCACTTCTGCGTTGTCTAATTGCTGACCAATTTCGGCGCTAGTCGAATTTCTGTTACAGAACCTTGCTGACCAAGTACAACGATAGTCGAATGTGCTATGATAGATCAGAAAAATGGGAATACCCATTGCAATAATGTGCTAAAAATAGTTTTTCCTGGAAATTATGTTCTGTAAAAATGCCGGCACGTCGGGAATAACTATATAGACATAGTAGGTGAGTTTTTTAATGAAATAAAGATTTCGAAAGAAATATTGTATGATATATAGAAATTAATGTAAATCTAGCCCTAGCATTATGATAAGTAGCATTTTGCACTTGAAATAACTCTGAAGCTTTCAAATTCATTCAGAAAGTGCAAACAGTTGTTACAACACATAGAACGTTTCAAGGCCCAAAAATGACCGGAAATCTTTTTTTCTTTAGTCGCAACAATAATAAGGGGATGGGGCTTTGCCCCCCCCCCTTTTCTTTGTTCTATTCCTTTTTTATATTTTTTATTTTAATATTGCCATTACACGCTGGACTACTGTACAGATCATGTAATCCAAGGAACATTTTGTCATTCTGCCCTGGACCAACATTCTATCACATGACAGCATGTCTACCTTTGCGGATACCTCAAAACTAGGTCAAATTTCACAATGACCGTAGTTAAGACCAATGTGCCCTAAAGGATATATACACCCCACATGTTTTTCATTCTCTATCTGTACTTTAAAGCGGAGCAAGTTCTTTGCCAGGGACAGTACAGTACGCTGTTAAATATTGGACATTCTTTCCTATGCGAGGCTTCGTGCCAATAGAAAAGACTTTGGACAGCAGGTAACCCACCAGAAGAGATGGTATTTTCGCACGCCTCTAGAATTTCTGAAGTTGTGAACCAGATTGGCAGATATTAGTGACGTAACATTCTTAGGCACAGATACCTAATATGTCACACAACTCCAATAGGAGTATCAACATCTGCCAGCCTCCTTATCTGGGCACTAAGCTTGCGCATATAATATTGGTCTGCTACTGTATAATAACCACAACCCTGGAACAAACAATCTATCAAGTGCCATGCCGACTGGCATAGGCGATCATGTTTCTCCATGATTCTTTGTCTCTAGTGTTGTCAATAAGATCGGTTGGTGAGTTTCTACCTTGCCACGATACAAGCCCATACTAACAATACACATGTTATACACCCACACTGCAACCAAGACATCTCCGTGTCCCTGCACTTTTTCGCAGTCTGCAAAGATGTATCCAACAATACTCGCCCATATAGCTCCTGCCGCAGAACTATGTAGAGCCGAGGACCAACCATTGTGTATTTTACCAGGCATGTATTTTATCCCGCATTTGTATATATCCAATATGTCACTGTATAATACAAAGTAAAATATAAGCTGACATAGCACGTTGAATATCTCCCCCGACAGCAGGCGGTGCATTTGGCTGAGTTGCCACCCTACTTACTGCAACACCAGCTGTCCATACTTGGTGACTGTGGCGGCCTAATTTGGGTTCTATCCATATCTCGAGAAAAACGAATTATAGTTGGTAATACAAGAATGACATTTAATGATGCCTTATGTAAGGCGGCTCTCCAAGTGCATGTGGGGCTTGTGTATTTATTGCACGGATGGGGTGCTACTATTTCTACTCAGCTATGGCTAATCCAGTGCTAGGGGGCCACATTGGGCTCGTGCAACTATGTCGAGAATTGGGTGCAGATGATTTCAACTGGTTGCTATGGAAAGTGCTGCCAAAGGAGGTCATGAAAGCATCATACACCTGTGTCAGGAATGAGGTGCAGACAGTTTCAACTACACTATGCTTTTTGCCTCCAAAGAAGACAATGAGTCTATCATACGTTTGTTTGGCCCCTGGCTAACGACCTGGCTGACGTTCTGACCCCTGACTAACGGCCTAGCTGGTCCACCATGTTAAGAAAAAAAGTTACAATTGTGCATAATCTATTGTGGTGGCGTAACGCAGGAAATATCAGACAGAGACAAGAAATATCTCCGAAACCTCCACACAATCACATCTAATATATGCATGGCATCTGTGCTTTCCGACCTGGCTGACTTAAAAAGCAGAAACATTGAAAAGCAATAACATACAATGATTTGTCGAGTACACATCACATGTACAAGTTAACACACTAGAGGGCAGCGCAGTGTACGTGAATCGATTCAGTGGCAACAAGGCTACAATGACACAGGACGAGACCGACTGGCGTAAGTGCTGTTCATGCTCGAGAGCACACTGAAGCCAACACGTCTCACCACAATTTACCCAATTCAAAGTAGGAGTAATGACTCAGGTATTCGATACGCGATCTTGAACATGTACTCCTGGGTATGGACGAAAGCTTTGAATACAGCTCCCCATTGTAAACAGGACAAGCACTGAAAAAATGTTGAGGAGCACTTTTTTCAAATCTCTGACTGAAGCAGTATTGAGACTCGGAATCTGGACACTGGGGGCAACGTAAAGGGTGTCGAAAGTCTCTAACAACAATGCAAACCTAGCCCAACTTGACTGTTGCATAATATGACTCATACAGAGAAAATTGGGTTCAGCACCCAAGGGCTCACTGCGAAGCCCCTCACCCAAGATTCGTATTTTACCTGTCTCTGGATAAAATATACAATGATGAAGAAATACACAGACCATGCCTGACGATGGCCATCTCAAGCGGACGAGGCAAGTGCATGAGAAATGCACAGGTCACACTCGAGATCCCTGACATGTTTGGCAAAGCAGTGGCTCATCTAGGAAGATGTATCAACCAAAGTCTAATTCGACTGTCGCCATTACCCAATACAGCTCATATGAATGAAATTAGGTCTGGGACCTAGGGACAAAAAGGGTAGTAATGGAATGGTCATGAAAAAACAAGAAAAACAGCTCGCTGGCTGCGAAGCGCCTCGACAGAGGATAGACCCAAAAATGGGTGACACAAGCAAAGTACCAGCTCGTCGAGTCTCGTCTCATGTACCCCCCTGAGTAGAGGGCTCTACCGATAGGCATTGCACCCAGCCGAAAGGTGAAGCCTCCTATGTATGAAAGAAAGCTTATAAACCTTCCCACTGCAAATAGGAAGTAAGAGCTAACCTGGGGTTCTCAAACAAACATATCCCAAGATGATGTGCATTACCTAATTTTGAATCTTGTCTAACACTCCATTAATTACATTGTATCCTTTTTACTTTCCATGACATTCTATACAAGACAACTAGAAATATAACTTTAATAAATTTTTTTAAATATCATCATCATCAAGTGCCGTCTCCGCAACGAAGGTTGGCTGCAACGTATCTCCAACATCTCCTGTCTCTTGTCTTGGTGGTGCACTCTGCTAGACTGTAACCTGTCCATCGTGTAATGTTACTCTCCCACTTGTATCTCTGCCTACCTCTTGCTCGCTTCCCTTTGACTTTACCCTCAAGTAAGGTCTTCAATAGGGTGTCATGTCTTTAAATGTGTCCAAAGTATTTTATTTGCTTGATCTTTATTTCTTTTAGTTGTTCTTTCTTCATATTAAGTGTCTTTAGCACCTCTTTATTTGTTTTCTTTTCTTTCCATGATGTTCTCCCTATTCTTCTATATACCCACATCTCAAAGGCATCAATTTTGTCTTCTAATTGTTTATTTAGTGCCCATGTTTCTGAGCCATACATTAATATGGAATAGATGTAGCATTTTATAATTCTCATTTTTAACTTGTTTGTAATTTGTTTAGATATTAATAATTTCCTCATGTCATTGAAGGTACTTTTAGCCATTCCTATTCTCCTTTTAACTTCTGTTTCACATCTGCCATCATTTGTGACTATGTGTCCAAGATATTGATACTGTTTTACTTGTTGTAGTTTCTCTCCTTGTATGTTTATATTTACCTCCTGTTCTTCTGTGTCTTTGCTGATTATCATGGTTTTTGTTTTTTGAATGTTTATATCCAGTTTATATTCATTACTTGATTTATTGACTTGATCTATTAGTCTTTGTAGTTCATGTTCACTTTCTGCTAAAAGAACAGTGTCATCTGCATATCTAATGTTGTTTATTATTTTCCCATTGATCTTGAGTCCTGGTATTTCTTCTATATTTTTAAAGATATTCTCTGTGTAGATATTAAATAGGCTTGGTGATAAAATGCATCCTTGTCTTACCCCTCTTCTTATTTCTATGTATGGAGAGTAGCTGTTTTCACACCTTATTGATGCAGTTTGTTCCCAATATATATTTCTAATCAGCCTGATGTCTTTGCCATCTATGCCTATTTCGTGAAGACATTTGATTAATTTTTCATGTTGGACTCTGTCAAAGGCCTTGCTGTAGTCTATGAAGCAAATATTTTTTTGGACTTCTATATATTTATCTATCACTAGCCGGATACTCAGTATAGCTTCTCTGGTTCCTTTGTTTTTCCTAAAACCGAATTGTTCTTCACCGACCTCCATGTCTATCTTGTTCTTAATTCTTTCATGTATTATCTTGAGAAGTATTTTAGTTAGATGGCTCATTAGACTTATTGTTCTATATTCTGTACAGTCCACAGCCCTGGGCTTCTTAGGTAGTGGTATGAATATTGATGATGTTAGGTCTTTAGGTATATGGCCTGTTTCGTATATGTCATTGCAAATTTCTGTGATATTATCTACACCAAATTCATTTAGAGTTTTTATTATGTCTACTGTTATGTTGTCAGAGCCTGCAGCTTTTCCACATTTTATTGAATTTATTGCATGTTCTACTTCTGATTTCAGTATTGCTGGTACATCATTGTTGTGTATTGTTGGTTTTTTGTTCCGTTGGTCGTCAAACAGTTCTGTTACATAATCTGCCCATCTTGTGAGTGCTTCTGTTTTATCAAATATTATTTTACCATTTTTATCTTTAATGCAGCCACCCCCCATTTATAGGATTTTTCTTATTTGTGATCAGCCTTATCTCCTTATGCATTAATTTTGTCTTCTGTTGTATGGAAATCTCCTCTATTTCACTGCATTTTGTTTCTAGCCATTGTTTTTTCGCTGTTCTGCACATGTTACGTATCTCCTTGTCTATACTTGAGTATTTTGGTGTATTTTTAGCTTTCTTTCTTTCTGTCATTTTCTCTAATATTTCATCTGTCATCCATGTTTGTTTATACAAATTGTTTATACAAAATATACAAATTGTTAAATAACAGTTGTATGTAGAACAATACATAGAATCAACTTTTCGACAAATCAAGAAACAGACAAATACAGAATGGGAACCATCACATTAAGCGAGGACTACATGTCAGCAATGTGAGAGCTGATAGGTCAGAAATATAGCAAAATGGCAAAGAGAGACAAGAATGGCAGGAATGAGAGTGGTTACATGTAGAGAGAGTACAGTACACAAGGAGAATACAAAATGAACAATAAAAGTCTAAACAGTGATTGCAAAATGAAATAGAATAATGCTCTCTTAAATGAATCAGAAGCAGCCAGATGCGTTTTAGCTGGAAAAAAGGAATTCGAATTAAAACTAGAATTTAAATAAGTCAACTCATGACATGTGACATCTGGCTAGAGTCAGCAGCTCTAAAAACTAGAAGACATGGACCATATAACAGAAAAAGAGGAGGGAGAAGAGAGAGAGAAGTATAAAAGAATACAAGAGAGAGCGTAGGTATAGACCAAGGTATCAAAATAATTTATGGCGTTGGTTAATGGCTATAGGTTCTAAAGTACCCATAGTGTTGATAAGGTGATTATCCATAATGAAACAACTAATTCAGTTAATCTTTAGCATATTAAATTCAAAAACTTTCTACACCGTTTCCGGGCAAAGCTCACAAAGTGAGTGGGTGTCAGTGCATAGCGCATGGAATGATGGATCAACAGTTTATGCGTTTTTATTGAAAGTTTGTTTTGTTAAAGTGGGATGTATCTGCCTATAATGTACCCAATTCTTTACTTTAATGTGCATCAATTATTTTAAAATCTCTAATAAACAAGTTTAAAATCACAGTGTATAATTGTCTTTATAATTTTGTTTTTCATTATGTATTACCGTATACTGTAGGCCTACTTTCTCTACATGTAACCACATAGAACGACATGTTTTTGTCGCTCTCATCTCTCTTCATCTTTTGTCACATTCCTGATCTGTTAGCTCTCACATGTTTGATATTTATTTAATTTTTGATATACAACTTACCAAAGAGACTTAAACCTTCCTTATTACTGTTAGCTCCAAATTTGTAGACAGAAGGGTGAAGCTCAGTACGGAATATACTCAGAGCCAAATATGCTTTCATATCCATTTGGAGTAGGCTTTCCCTATTAGATAATCATCACAAAAATAGCAATTTAATTTTAAAATAATCAATATTACTATAAAACTGTGTTTATCTGACTGAAAATAATGCTGTTTTATGTCAGTCTAATATGATTTGCATTTCACCCAGGATGACACATGATGATGATGATAAAAGATTACTGACAGTTCCAGTTGGTTGACATGCTTCTTGTAGCACTCACTTCAGGCAAAGCCACATTGAAAGCCAATTTCCTTTATTCTGGACATGGAAAGGAATCATAACTATCATTCATTTCACTTTTCTTTGTTGTATCTTGTAAGGAGTTCAAAATGTTAGCCTAATCACATTACCTCTTTCCTCTTCTCTCCATCACAGTAGCAGTATGAGCCAGTTGCTTTGCTTTCTCATTCCTTAAAACACCCACATGACCAGACATGAAAATTAACATGACACATTCCAACTTTCACCATGCCGCTGCCTTCCTCTTCTGCGCTCGCTCTAACCAAATCGAAAAAATCGTGATTTCTGCCTGGGAGTGTGAAGTACATTGTACAGCAAGTTCCACATTTGAACTGTGTTATTTGCACCTCGGTTGGCTCACTTTGTGACCAGGACATCCGTTTTCGTCATGCCTTTTATTCGGGTAGTAGGCTTCCCTTACAAGTGATAGCTTGCCAATCTGTCGACAGGCGCATGGGTGTATAATGACTCTTCGCCCTGACGATTATCATTCACGTCTATCTCGCACAAGGTGTTCAATCATCAGTGAACTTGCCTCGTGTAACTAGATGTTCTGTGCCTCTGTACAGAATCGGGTACTGAACTTTTTCTCCTTCCCGAGCCTGGTTCCGGTTAAATAAGAACTCGGCAGAAGAGTTAGACCCGGGCTGTTTTGTCTTCTTAGCTGAGATGTCGTTAACTGGCATCGTGAACCCCTCATACAAATCCAAGTCTCACCACGCTTTTGGGAGCAAGGCGTGTTCTCAAGCTGAATGACCGTGTCCCATTTGTGCCTAGTACATTGGGTACTAAACCCTTTCTCTCTGCAAGTATATTTCCAGTATAGGAAAGCTTGACAGTAGAGTTGTGCCAGGGCTGCCATCGTTGTCCCATTTCTGCCTGAGCCCATCGGGTATGGAAACCTTTCTCTTCATGAGCATGAAAAAATCAAAAGTGTAGTGAAATAGCATGGCAAGATGAAAACATCTTAACTGACAGTTGACATTTGAGACAGATATCTTTGGAGATCAATGATTTCATAAACCAGCTATCATGACAAGTGACAATGCTATATGTAGCAAATATTTTTTTAAATATGTTGCAGCAAAAAAGTTATAAAATAAGCAATATTTTATGTATAACCATTATTAACCATGAGTACAAGAATTGTAAAACCAAATACTAGAGAAAAATATCAACTTTATTTTAAGGGATTGGTAAAATGGATACAGAACATATTTAAAGAATATAACAGAGGGAAGTCTATATTGATGGGGCTTGAAAAGGAAGGGGGTGTAAAGAGAATTAACACTGGGGAAGGGGGCGTAAAGAAGATTAACACTGTCAATAAGAGATGAATAGAAAAGGTTGGGCAACAGGGTTGGTTTGTACAACTCACAGAAAGTCAATTATTCAAAAATTATGTGATGAAATTGGTATTATATGAAAAAGGTGAAGATGTCACTAAAAAATTGTATACCATAACACAATGCATCACATTCTCGAGACTACACCCTGATAACCGACAGGCATTTATATAGCCTATGAGGTTGTGCTCTAGAAAACAGTTTAAAATATAAATTGGTAAGTAAAATTGTCATCTGTACATACTTCAGGAACAAGAAGGGATTAGTGAAACAGACTGAGTAGCTACAGAGAGACATATTTATAGTAAAAATAGTATGACAGATAAGAAATGTGATTTAAAGTTATAAACTAAGACCAGTCTACTAGTGAAAAATTTTAAAGATCTTGACTCACAGAAAAACAAGTACAAGAATTTAAATACCTGGGAAGCATTTTCACTGAAGACAGAAAACTGGACAGAGAAATTGAAACATGATGCCAAAAAGTCAACACAGTCTTAAACCAATTCACACCATTGATGAAAAACCCTTACATTAATTTGGCTACTAAACAAATATTGATAAATAGTATATTTATACCAACTTTGTGTTATCAATGTCAATCATGGTCACTGTCCAAGACACAGGAGAGAAAGATTGCAACTTGTGAGATGAGATGTCTAATGAAGATTATTGGGGTCAAAAGAACAGACTGCATAAGAAACAATGACATCAAAAAGTTTATAGCCACTGTACCAAGCATCAAAGATGTGGAAAGACAACAGATTAATTAAGTGGTTCGATCATCTTATAAGAATGGAACCAGATCTCATTCCAGCTGTAGCCTGTAACAAAAGAATATTCAGGTACTAGAGAGAAAGATCTAGAGGCAGACGATTGATAACATAGTATTACAACAACAAATGCAACACATTTGGCATTAGAAAGAAGACTTAGGCTCCCCACGACTCTTTGCAGCATTTGTGGCTAGGACAAGACAAGACAACTCACAGAAATCTTTATTATTATTGGACGAATCTTGAATTCTGTGAGTTTGTAAAACAAAAACATTTAGGCAAAGTAGACCTTCACCACAAATGCTGTTCTAACCACACATAAACTCTCATGACCCTTCATAGCTTTGTTTCTTTAACGCAATTTATCAATCATTTCACTGACTCCATGTCATGTCAAATTATCCAGTATTTTCCACAATAAAAAGTATTTATGAATAATGTGTAGTCACATTAAACTCACAAAGTAAACACTCGAAATCCAAGAAGAGGGACATGTGTGTTTGCATCCTCTAATTCAACTCCAATTCTCATTTTGTCTAGGTACTTCAGAAGACCTCCCACTGACCGAATCTACAAATAAAGTACATATATATTAATGACTTTGGGGTATAAAAAATTCTGAGAATGATTTGCTACTACCAATGATTTATATATATTTAAAATCAGTGTACCAAAGAAAATAATTTGTCAAAAATTCAACATAAAGATTAACCCCTTCCCTGCGGAGGCATCCTTATGGTGCAATGAAAAGTTACCTCTATTTTGCTGACATCTCCTTACGGAGTGATGGGCCATGTAATCTTATAATTTATCCCTGAAAGCACCTCAAAGTGTTCAAATACTCTGATTGGCTAGTTCAAGTTGTCTAAAGGTCAACTAACAATTGAAATTCTGTATTTGCACAAATCTGGAAGCATAATTACTACTTTCCACAGGTGGCCTTTCCTTGTTGTAGCTTTCTTTCCTAGACCGTACTATGGTGACAACGTACACTCAATGAATTTGAAAATTATAAGCATTTGGAAGAAAGTTTCTCTGATAATTCTAGCATTCATTATCTGATTCAGGAAGGGATTTAGAAATTTAGAAAAGTGGTTTGCATTGTGATACTAGTACTAATTTGGTAATTCAGATAATAGGCCCTATATGCAGTGCATGTGTTTCAAATTCGTGATACAGTAAGGTAACACTTTTTGTTTTCTGTCAATAATAGTATAATCATTCAAAATATTGATATATTGATCATGCAAACGTTTTCAGAATCTTTGAATGTGTATCACATGATACTATTATACAACATATTTGTGATGCGAAAAATAAATATGCAGACAAGCATATTACTGATAGGAAAAACTTTGCATCTGGAATAAAACAGGTTATTATGATTAGGTCTATTTGATTGAAATAATGTTTAATTTTGCGAGACAAATGTATATAAAGGTTTTCACGTGACCTCCATAATATAAAGAAGCATTCTGCTTGTAAATTAATAAATTAGAGCATACAGTAATAATAGACATACACTCAAATTATTTAACGTGAGAATATAGTGGGAAAATTGGTTAGAGAAAAGATTTGACAGCCCTTGAAATTTTCCCACACGGCAGTTACGATTTGAACTTTTTACTCAGCGCAGCTAAGGGATTAATACTGAAAAAACACTAATAATGGCAATAGCAAAGAAAGAAAGAAATATCACTATCTCCATCAATAATCAACACCTTAACAGAGATAATGAACAACTTAAACAGGTAAAGGAGTTCACGTCCTTAGGAAGCAATATATATATATATATTGAGTGAAGGGGGAAAACAGTAAAGAGATACAAAACAGATGTAACAAAACAGCAGATCCTAGGAGAGATGACAAGTATCTTTAAGACGAAACATGTCAACATAGACACTAAAGTTGCATTAGACAAGATTATTATTATCCTATCAGTGTGCTACCAGTACCAAACCTGGACAATGACAACACAAGACAAAACTAGTGACAACAAAAATGACGTGTCTACGAAGAATAGTCAGAATGTCATTAAAAGATATCATTAGAAATGATAACATCAGACAGATAACCAAAACAGTACCAGTACTAGAATACATAAAAAGATAACAGATTAAGTGATTTTCACACACAATTCCGCAATATCAACAGATAGTATGTCACAAATAGCCATGACACATAGACTATAAAGCCAGAGGAAGATTATGTAGAAGGTGGACCACAGAAATAAAAAAAAAAGGCTAGAGGAAATAAGCCTACAAACAGCACAAATGAAGGTCATCTCCAGAGAACCCTTATGCCATGAGATACAAAAGGAGCAGACAAGGAACACCCATTGCTTTCAAAAATACAGAAAGTTAAAAGCAGCAGACTTAAGAGAGGGAAGTCGTGGATAGGATGTGCTGAGGAAGTCATACAAAGTATGTGCAGATTGAAAGACGTGGTAGTAGGTAGGGAATGGATAGGTCTACCCACAGATTTCGAAACTTGTTTGAGAGTAGTAAAAACACTTAGCAGGGAATGCAGAGAATGATGTCCCACTGCTCGAGGAACACGAGGTGCAGGCTTTGAGAATGCCAAAGAGGGGGATGTAATTATATACACTAATAGATCTGTGATCGCCCGTGTGTTGCCGGGCCCGAAAGGGGAGCAAAGAATAGCGACACTGTTTACTTTCCACGCATGTCGTAAAAGGCGACTAAGGAGGTTATAGGATGGAGTTGGATGTCCTATCCCATATAGGGTCAGTGACCCAAAGCCATGCTGAAGTCGGATGTGTCAGGCCGAAAGGCACAAATATCGCAGCAATGCTGTAAACCATGACACAACGCATTCCGTTTTCCCAGACTACATCCTCCTAATCTGCAGAAGTTTGAGAACGAACGCAGAAGAAGAAGATGAAGATCTGTGATTAAACATGTTCGCAGTGCTTATGCCTTCACAGATTAGTGTGCAGGTAAATCAGGGAGGAGAGTGGGGCCTTTGTTGTGACTACATGTGGCATGACCATGGAGATTATGGCAGTGACCAGTGCATTTGAGTGGAGAGGCACACAGAAGGTAACACAGGTCTACATCTTGAATGACTCTATAAGTATGACTAGGAATTATTAGATTGCACAAGTGGGTCGAGTTCGTGAACAGTGGATTGAGACCTTGAGAAAGGCGAGGTTGAATGTAGTTCCATTTATTTTCATGCTGGACATGTGGATGTTCGAGGTAAGGAAAGAGCAGATCAACTGGCATCAGGCGCGATATGGCACAGGTTGATGGGGCAATGGATTGAGCTGGTGTTTTGAACTCCATAAGAGATATAGCGTGTGAGAGTGAGACTAGTGTGATGATTCTTTTTCGATGGCCAGGAATGAAGAAAGGGTTTGAAATGCAGTGTTTACTAGAAGTTAACATATTGGAGAGCACAGAAGAATGATGGTCAACCAGCAGAGGACCGGTACTGTCAGCAGAAGTGTAATAGTGGATGCACTCAGGAAGAGATTGGAGCAACTATGGACGTGTCCAGTTTGCAGTGACGATGATCGACAATTAACACAAAAGGGTAACAGCGTATTAGATAGATAGAAAATCAGTAAACCAGATAAATACTGAAAGTTTAAAAAAATTAAATTAAATTAAACTAAATTAAATTAAATGCTTTCTGTTTTCCATTGTTAGTTAGCATATTAGACATCCATAGGTACGTCCATCTCATATTCAGTATGTTTTTCAGCATCTGGAAGCTGACTGTTCTGGTTCTGTATTATTAATAACTCTTCTTTTGATTCTTATATACCGTTCGCTTCTTGCAGCACCACACTTCTCTCTCAGGTTCTGCATTCCAGCTATAGACATGGAAGAAGAATCTCCATATCATAGGAGGGCTTGGATGTTCAAACCCATGCCTTATAACGTCAGAACATGACTAGGAATTTTGTAAAAAAGGTGGGCAAACTCCCCAACCCAAAGGTTTTTTTACAAAATAGGTAATCAAATCTATCATAAAGAAGAGGGAATAACACATGAATAGGTAAATGGCCTTTTTTATTTAAAAAAAAAATACCACTTGTGCACCACCTTATATATGTATGGTCCTGATATCATCCAACCGGACTAACTCCTTGAATGCATTAAAATATCTATACAGTCAATGGCATTACCATTAGTCACAGTGGCCCCATTGGCAAATTAGTATATTCTTATATATTTCTTCTAGAATGTCCAGGTAACTCTCAGCTCATCAACTTCAGCCACTGTGCCATAGATAGCCAACTGAACCTTTCAAAGCATACTCATAGAATCAATCATAAAAGAAACCCATATAGCATTCTACTTTTTCAGTCATATCATTGCCCTGGTGATGGATATCACATCCATCATCATACTACTAGTGGTTGTTTAGATGGGGCCCTTGTTTTCTTAACACACTCCCCTCTTCATTAAGCTGCAAATGTCACAGCACTGCCAACATGTCAAAGCACAGAACAGGAAAAGTATTGTGATGTGAACCCACAGCCTCTCACATCTAGATTAAGCTGATCATTGTGGAAGCTGCTGTCCAGTCTGATAGTAAACTTCTAGCATTAGGCCTTTCATGTACCAATGTGTCCATAGCAACACATTCGGGAGTTACCCCAAGTCATGGAAACCAGGAACAGCAGATCATTGGGTGGCGGGGATTGCACAGTGGTAAATTCCACAGAACCTGAGTCGAGTGATCATAGGTTACTGAATATGACTCAGAAAAGAATAATGAAACTGAAGTGTGAAACGAGGGGAATCCGCAGTCCTTTATGGAATTTTTTTTTCTTAACATCCAACTGATTATGACAGGCAAAGCCCACCCATATCATACACACTCAATGTGGAAAACTCATGACTAGCAGATAAGGATTAGAATGAGAGTGACGCTGAACCAGCCAGGATGTTGTTGTTGATGTCGATATTCAAATGCTGATGAGTAATGCTACTCTTGTCAGCACAATGCCATTCTTGACCTGGGGATCTCCCTGGCGTAGTGATTAAGCTGTTCGCCTTGTGTTCAAGAGGTCACGCGTTCAAATTTGGCTAGTGTCGTCTTGTTTATAAGGTGGATTTTATTTGAAGATCCCTGTGGATTATCACTTGAAGCTATGGAGTTACGTGCTATGAGTGGTACTCTCTGCAGGCGGTGTGCCGCTTCGTTGAGAGGGACGGAGTACATATGGGAAACAGAGTACAGCAAAGTCAATCTTCTACGGATGTTAAACCCTTTTTTAATTTAGTGACTGTTAATGGTGTCTCTAAAAGGTTTTTCCTGGTAGTTGAAAGGTAAGGGCAGTCAATATGGAGGTGTTCCACTGTTTCATTGGGATGAGAACAGTGTCAACAAGTGGATCATTGCTGGGGTTTGATATGGTTTAAGTGGCTATTGATCCTTGCATGTCCTGTTCGAAACTGAATGATAATGAATTGGTTTCTTCTACAGAGTTTGTTTATGTTGTCATTGTCCTTTGACTGTCATTTCACTGAATACATTTCAACCAGTCAGCCCATTTGCCCATCTGTTCAGTCAGATTTCCCTGGTGTTGTTTCTGAGAATCTGTTTGACTGTTCCCATACTACAAGGTCTTTGCTTTTGTTGTTTAGAGACACATCTTTTTACAAGTCTGTCTGCTATTTGATTTCCTGCTATATCGCTATGCCCAGAGCTATTACATGATCACACTGATTGGATATGTATCGATAAGACAGTGCGCTGCTCTTGCTATGTGGAGAATTCAAGTAGGAAGCATGAGGATAAATGAAAATAATTCTTACAACTGACAGGAATTGAACCAGGTCTGTTCTAGCAGCACCGAATCGCTTTGCAACACAAGTAAACAGGTTTTCCGTACTTGACCAACCACATCCTCAAAAAAAGATGTGGTCTCGTCAAGACTTTCAGCCTGTGTACTCAAGTCACTAAGAACAGACCAATCGAAACAAGGACTATTATAACATCAACAAACATCCCGTACAAGTATTAAAGTATCCTCAGGAACACAAACACAGAACATGGATATTCGTACACAAGGGCCAATAGGTCTTCTTGTAAACATAAATAACATAGAGACAGAACAATGTTGCTTCAAATAATATCTTATACTAGTAAATTCAAGTAGGAAGCATGAGGATAAATGAAAACAATTCTTACAACTATGTGGAGAATATCTTGATTTTCATATGGGGTATGTTTAAGCACTTCCAAAACTGACAAAGAGTCTGTAAAAATGTCTGATGGTTTTGTTCCATGAGATCAAACTGTTGATGCATTAACTTAATGGTTTTCTTGATGGCCTAAGCCTCTGCTTTATAATTTAATATTATCAAATTTCACTACAAGAGTCACAGAACTCGCAAGCGGATCCATCAGGGTATTGTATATGGATGCATTATCCTGAAAAACAGATGACTTTGAAAGTCGATCCATCAGTGTGGGCCATGATTGCTGATGATGGGCAGCTGTTTATAGTTTCTAGGGCACATGTCCTCAGCATTGCTGGTAGTGTTCCCTTTTTGGCTGTTATATCTGGTTATTTATTTGGATAGTTGGTGCAAGTTTTCCAAAGAGAGTGGTCCAAGGTATTTGTTTTCTAGTTCTCTCTTCCGCCAGTGCTATTTTCTGCCTGATATCCAGCAGTTCTACATTTGCATCTATCTCACATACTGCTGTGGGTATTGATCACAATCCTCCACAGATTAGTCTCAGAGCTTGGTTCTGCACCCTGTTCAGGGATGAGATAGTAGCATTGCTCACAGTGGTCTGGAGAGGAAGGCTATAATCCATTACTAATCTCACATACAAGATACAGCTGACATAGAGTCTATTTCCCCCCCCCCCCCTCAATTTGTACTAGGGTAGTCTCTTAATGAGGTTTTGGCGTTTACTTGCTTTTTCTTTGAGATTTTCAATGTGGTCTTTTAGTGTAAGTTGTCTGTGTAGTTTTACTCCAAGTTATACAGGGGTTTCTTCCTTTGTTAATATTTCCCCACTCATTTTGATGTTGACAGATCTTTTGGCTGTTTTGTGACTTCGTGAGTAAATAGTGTAAGCAATTTGGTGTATTTATTTTTAGTTTCCACAACTCACAGTATACTGAGATTGCGAAGGGAGCTCCATTAATCTTTGCTTTTGCCAGGATTGGATATTTATCAGTGGTCCAGATGGCAAGGTCGTCACAGCAAACAATGCTGAGATGTTTAGCTAGATCATCAATGAAAATAAGGAAGAGTGTACATTTTAGAGGGGAGCCTTGAGACAGTCCTCCCAGCAGTGTTATTTTCTGGAATTTCATCAGCATTGCTGGTGGCTACGATGCTGTTTATCAGGAAGGTCTGCGTCCATTTAAACATCCCATCTATTCCCATGTTGTTCATCTTCAGCAAATCCCTTTCCCAAAGCTTTGTCATGGGCTTGCTTAAGGTCAATGAACACTGCTAATGTGCTTTTTCCTTCTTGGAAACCGTCCATCACATTTTTGTGTGAATGAAGAGGTCACCTATGCAACATTTGCGCCTGAAGCCTGCCTGGTTATTATCTAGGCAGACATGGTCTTCCAGCAACTAGTACAGTCTATTATTAACCATTCTGTCAACCAGTTTGCGTATGCATGAGGTGAGGGATATGGGCCTATATCTTCTTGGTGATATCTTCCTGCCAGTTTTCCTTTCTTAAGAATGGGGCTGATAGTTGCTGTGAAACCAGCCAGAATGAAAACAAATCATCAATATCCCTCCGCAACGTGATAAGTATAGTACTGAAAATCAACACATCCTACATATAAATATTGATGGAATAAGACCCAAGACCACAGAACTGAGGAAAGTTCTAATTGATCACAATTACCCACAGTACTACTTCAATAGACTCAACGATAAACAAATTAACCTCTCATGCTATACAGTGTACAAATGTCTACATTAAAATAACTGTTGAAAATTCTGACAGAAATGATACACAAGCAGAGGATGAACACATTCAAATCAATGATGAAAATGACTGGCAAGATGTAAAGGTCAGGATAGATATGCTTCTATATAAACAATGTCTATAGAACACCTAGAGCAACAAGCAAACTGTCAAGAAGATGGAAACTTCTCAATAACAGTATTTAGAGACGACTTTGCAGCCTCTTTCCCCCTATGGTGATATCAAGTTATTAACCAGGCAGATCAGGTAATAGAAGACCTGAATAACACCTTGAACCTCATTATTCTTCAGGACAAATCTCCCCCCCCCCCATACCTTCTTTGCAATACTGCTAGAACATGCAGCTGGTCAGGTTTACACAAATATCTGCAGATTTGTATGACCAGTGTACATGGAAAGTACTAGATGACATTGGAAGCAACCATCTATCCATATTTTAATTATCACCTTAGATAACACTACAATTAAAGCTAAAAGATAAACAAGGTGAAATTACAACAAAGCTAATCAGGAGTTATATAAATTCAGATTTGATCGTTTCCTAATTGTAATTAGCATTTACAACAATGTCGACTGTAAATAAGATATCTTCTGTAATAATAAAGGCAGCTAAAGAAATTATCCCTAAGGGCTTCAGAAAAAATTATAGTAATTTCTGAAACAAAGAATTAGAAACTTAGTATAAATAATATGCAGATCTAGGAAAGAAGCTCAGAAAAAATGATAACATTGTAAATAAAATGTGCAATAAACTAACTGCCAAGGACAAACTTGAAAGAAAAAAGGTAAAACAATAAAAAATGAAAAAGAAAGTGCTAAATTCTTGACCTAAGAAAAGATGGAAGAAAAGACTGGAACTACTAGAAAATATGCCAAGAAAAAACCAGAAAAGAAACCAATGCATACCTCCCAAGAAAAACAGCCAAAACAAGCGGAGGGAAAGCCAGGGTGCTAAACAATTATTTTGATGAAATAAAGACAAAAGAAAAAAGAAAGTACCTAGATAAAGTTTTTACACAATTTACAAAATCTATGAGAAGGTACACAAGGTAGTAAGAATTTTTTTTAAATTTTACACAAGCTGAACTCAAGTCCAGCATCTCCAAATAAACAAAAAAAAGTACCAGTCCCAGATCATGTAACAAATGATATGTTGGGAAAATTGGGAGGAGATGGTCAATTTACAATACAATACTGAACCTCATCAACAAGACATGAAACAGTAGTATTATAGCTAAAGCATAGAAAACTACAAGTGTTATTCCAATACTCAAAAAATAAAAATGCTAACCCCCTCAAGAAACTATAATGAGTAGCTACAGACCCATCTCCCTAACATCAAACATTTGGCAGACTAGCTGAGCATATGATTAATGAACATCTCTAATGGTGGCTTGAGAAGTGGAATGTTCTACAGTCCAACCAAATAGGTTTTAGAAGGGGTAGACATACTTTTGATGAGCACATTTGGTTTACACACAAATAGCAGACACATATCAAAACAGTAAGCATGTCACTGAAGTATTCATAAATCTGAGAAAAGTATATGACAGGATGTGGAGAGACAGACTGTTTTTCAAAATGCAAAGAATGGGTATTGAAAAGAAAATGTTCCAATGGATTAAAACTTTCTTCACAGATAGAACTATTTATACAAGTTATAACGGAATATATCAAAGTAATGAAAAATACAAGAGGGACTACCACAGGGATCAGCACTAAATTGCACCCTTATTCTCATTTATATCAATGATTTACACGACCATCTATTGTCTTGTTTGCTAATAGCCTATTGATATGGACAGATGGTAAAGAACTAGTTAGTTAGTCGTTGGATCATCGTCATTGCACTCCGGACAAGTCCATAGGTGCTCAAATCTCTCCTTGAGTGTAACTGCCAATACACATTGACTAATGGTCCCAGTACGCAGTTGATTGACCATCATTCTTTCTTGCCCATGAAACCGCTCCTTTCTAGCGACACCACATTTAAAACCAAATTCCTTTATTCTAGTCATGGAACAAGAGTCATCGTCACTTATACAGTCATTTGGTAGTGCATTTTCCCATCTGCGTTCAAAATGTCTGCTCGGTCCATCGCTCCACCAACAGCCGTAGTAGCAGCGTGTGTGGCCAACCTATCTATCTCATTACCCCGGACTCCTGCATGTTCCGGCACAAAAATGAAAGTCAGTTTACGCATACAGGAATTCTTCACTGCATCCAGCTACTGTTCCCAAATGTATCCCACCTGAACTTTCACAATCATGCTCATCGTCATGAGTCAAAACTTTCACAATCATGAGTCACTGAGTATGCAGGAATGCTCGCAGATAGTCTGCGAGCACACCCATTGCAAAGATTTGGTTACTGCCAAATCCACCATTATCATGCTACTTGTCTGAGCAAAGAACTACAAAATAAAAACTAAAGAACTGCTAGAAGTACCCAAAAAATCTCAAATGTGCCCTCTCAACACTGACTACATACTGCAGTTTATGGAAAGTAGAGATCAATACCACTTAAACTATTTATTCCATCTTTACTCTCAGCAACAAGATAGCAAAATTAGAATTAAAATTAACACTAGAAAGAACCAATTAACCAAGGAAGATAACTTTAAAAGAGATTGTTCTGTCACTTCAAATAAGTCCATCACCATCAAGTTGTTCACTAGTAACCTTCATACTGTATATATTTTTTTTAAAACAAAAGAAAAAATATGAACCCTGCAGAAGCCTTGAACTAATTTTTGTTAGATAAGATTTCCAGCTGCCCTACTTCAGTAATACCTTCTTCTGAAATAATCCTAAGGAATTCTATATATAATATTCAAAAAGCCAATGATGATCCTACAGGCATAGAGAGTAGTAACACATATATAAAAGTAAGAATAGTGAATAAGTAAATGTGTTTTACAAATACCTACCAATAGCACGGTAGCCTAGTTGATAGTGAGCTTATGGCTTATAGTGTTGTAATAGTCCTTGTCTCAATTAGCCCGTTGTCAGTGACTTGAGTGTGCTGGTTGAATGTCATGACAAGATAACATCTTTTATTTTTTTGGATGTGGTTGGTCATGTAAGGAAAATCTGTTTAATTGAGCTGAAAAGCAATTTGGTGCTGCTAGAACAGACCTGATTCAATTTCCATCAGCCTTAAGAATTTTGACAAACGCACAGGCTCTTCTCAGTTGTGTAACTGAGGTGACACCCAAACTCATATAAGGTCTCAAAGGCATGGATGAGTTGCAAGATAGACAAAAGAATATTTTAGTCAATAATATTGACTGCTAGAAATTGTAATAGGTGCCTATACCTATGTTATTTGAGTCATGGTATAGCAATGGTTAGCGCACTGATTTTTGTCTGGTGATCCACTGTTTGATTCTCAGTTGATAAGGATTTTGTTTACGGCAATGTCAACACCTAGCTTCATGATATAGGCATCAGAACAAATTATACTAAAGAAAATATGTTCAGGGCAATGGACAGAATGCAGATGGTTACAGAAAATATAGACATAACTCAAATTTCCCATATGACTCAATGATGTGAAAATGAACTTGACTATACATACCATACACGTTCTGTCTAAACCAAGCAATGACGCAAAATAAAGTTTACGTTCCTCATCTGTGAAATGTTGAGGTATTGATGGTAGCTGAACAGAAAGAATTCGTCGCTTGCTTACTTCATAGCCTGAAATTCCACATAAGCATTTCAATCAGTGTGGCTTGATGTTTTGTATTTGATTCTAGATACTATATTATGAAGGTATGACTTATGATTTCACTTCAGATCAAAACAATGTTAAACTCAACAATGAATACCTTCTTACACAGGAAAACATATTCACCTGAGTTAGCTGTGGCTTATACAAGTTGCTGCACACTGTTTCAAATATTGTAAGTCTAGATTGAACATCTAGCACAAACATAACTATATTTAGCTCAGCTCCAGAAAGTTACAGTATCTAAATCTGTCTATAAACTCATAACCCATTATTGATGTAAGGGTACCACATTTGACATACAGTCCTTCGTCAAGTTCTATCTACAGCGATGCGGATGAGTGCAAAAAAATCTTGGCCTGTCCAGTACTTGATGTTGTTTGTCCATCATTTTCTTCACCCTCCGCTGCTTCTTCTCCCTCAACCGTTCCTTGCAGTATCATTTTTGTAAATCATAAAGCTGTTTGCTTTGTGGTTATGTCGGAAAGCTATAGTAGCAGGTAGCTGTATTAAAAACTCAAGTTATGCTTTGCAATAGTCACAGTCTAATGGAGATAATCATTCTTATTTTTTTTTCTCATTTAGTACAGATCCTTGATCATATAAAATGGCATCATCATCTACAGATATTTACAGATAGATTTTGCCATCCAAAATCTGTTCTACTAAACATTTCATGAAATTCAATGGTGACGATGGTATCTTTGAAATAGGCACATTTCAAGAAAAACTATAATAAGAAATCAACTAATCCATGATAGACATGTGTGACAAAAGTTTAAGAGTTGGACCTATTATATTTATCTATTCTTCAGCGTTCATTCTCAAACTTTCACTGAAACTCTCCTGTAGAAGGATAATAGTCCTACTAGATTTCCAGCAGGATGTAGTTCAGAGAATGGAAATACGGTGTGTCTCAATTTTATATGTGCCAATGGCCCTACCTATCCATCTTTGGTGGGATTTATCTATTCACTTTTTAACACTAAATACAGGTCTTCAACAAACCCGTCTTAACTTTATTCCTTGCTGTTCTTTCTATGTTTTACCATCTCTTTTGGGGGTGGACGGAACATGTAGGGTCTGGGCTGTACGCCCCACTTACAGTCAAGGACTTCATGAAGCGCTGCACAACAGCCTCTCAACACATGTGGTTGCATCTGTAGGTCTCACCAATGGCCCACTAGACATACCACCCATGCAACGGAAAACCGTAGTGGATGACATGCAGTTATATTGAGGTTATCTTCTTAGAGAAGCTTCATGGCACGCCATCTATACAATTATACTTTTATTTTGTTGTTGAAAAGTGTTTGGTTTAACCCTTGGCTAAAAGTGACATAACAACAGAGGACTAGAGATTTAAGATGTGCAACAGTTCAAATATAGTCCTACTACAGACCTTGGGGACTCCACCACCACTCTTCCACAGGGCACACAATTTGACCAGCTGACCCGATGTGATATTTGTATCACCTGACATAGCAGACAACAGCACCATCAAAGTCTTAGAATATGTGGGCAGTTACCATCGACCAATCCTAACAACTGTCTCCACACAAAAGACGAAACATATCTCCGTAAAGCCATCTTGGAACTTTAAGAAAACCAAATGGGCTAGGTACAGCCAAGTAACTGATGCTTAGTTCAGTGAATTATCATCAGAAAGGCTAACATGAATGTTAACATACAGCAAAATTTGCACCATAATTCTAGCAGCCACTAAAAAGTGTATCCCAAGAGGAAAGGTCAAGAAATACAAACACTATTGGACACCTGAACTGGCAGAAGCAGTCGAAGGGAGGAAAAAGGCCAGGAAGAAGGCTGAGAAACAATCTACCACCTTAAACAAAACAGAATGCAACAGATGGGCAGCAATGATTCATTACAAAGGAAAACAAACAAAATACCTGGAGAGAAAAATGCAGTAAACTAATTCTAAAAAAGGAAGGAAATAAAGCCTGGAGACCTGCATAATCTCGAGGGAAAATATACAAATACCAATCCAATACCCATTGTAGATGGTCATGGCAATGAAATAACAGCATCATCAAGAAAGCAGATACATTCAACAATGTATATGCAAATGTTAACAAATCACAGCAAAGGAATAAATTAGATAAACTACTTACAAAAATTGCAACACCTAACAAAGATCAGAACAATATTGCTGTATTCAATGACCTATTCAGCATACAAGAACTGAACATGGCATTACAGAAACTTGCTAGAAACAAAGGACAAGATCAAATTATAAATGAAATGATATGTACACTGGGAGCAAAGGTAAAAGTAATATTCCTATGGTTTATTAATAGAACATGGAAGGAGGGACAGTTGCAATTATCATGACTCACATCAACCATGAACCCCATTCTTAAGAAATGAAAACTGGCAGGAACACCAAGAATTTATAGGCCCATATCCCTCACCTCATGCATAGGCAAGCTGGTTGAGAAAATGGTTAACAACAGACTATACTAGTGACTGTAAAACATGACTGTCTAGATAATAACCAGGCAGGCTTCAAGCGCAAATGTTGCACAGATGATCTTCTCTTCAGATTCACACAAAATGTTATGGATGGTTTCCACGAAGGAAAAATCACATAAGTAGTGTTCATTGATCTTGAGCAAGTCTATGACAAAGCTTGGAGAAAAGGATTCTTGCTGATGATGAACAGAATGAGAATAGGTGGGAAAATGCTTAAGTGGATACAGGCCCTCCTGACACACAGAACCATAGCCACCAGCTATGCAGGTACACTATTCCTGGAAAGATCGCTGGAGGAGAGACTGCCTCAAGGCTCCCGTCTAAGCTGCACACGCGTCCTTATTTGTATTGATGATCTAGCAAAACATCTCAGTGTGTCAATAGCATTATTTACCGACGACCTTGCCATCTGGACCACTGACAAATATCCCATCCTGACAAAAGCAACGATCAACAGAGCTCTTTGCACAATCTCAGTATACTGTTTTGTGGAACTAAAAATCAATATACAGAAAACTGCTTACACAATTTTCTCATAAAGTTACAAAACAGTCAAAAGATCTGTCAACATCAAACTGAGTGGGAAAATATTAACATAGGAAAAACTCCTGTTTACCGTGGAGTAAAACTAGACAGACAACTTTAAAAGATCACATAGAAAATATCAAGAGAAACGGCAAATAAATGTCGCATAAACCTCATTAAGAGACTAGCTAGTACAAACTGGAAGCAGACAAACTGAGAACTTGCACCAACCAATTATCCAAACAAAATTTTTATAGATAAAACAGCCAACAAGGGAACATTACCAACAATCCTGAGAACATGTGCCCTAGAAACTATGAACAGCTACCCATTATCAGCAATCAAGGCCTACAATGATGGATCGGCTTTCAATGCCACCTGTTTTACAGGATATGGCATCCATATATGATACCTTGATGGATTCATCTGTGAGTTCTGTGACTCTTGTAGTGAAAATTGATACAATTATGCAGTAGAAGCTGACATCATCAGGACAAGTCAATGAGTTAATAGTGGTAATTAACACCAAGATAACACTAAGAGTTAATAGTGGTAAAAATCAAAAAGTCATAGTGCAACTGTTTGATATCATGGAACAAAATCCATCAGAAAGTCATTGTTACACTCTTGTCAGTTTTGGAAGCACTTAAACATACCACATATAAAAATAAAGATATTCTCCATATAGCAATAGTAGCGCAGTCTATCTCTGCACATATAATTATTGTGATAATGCAATAGATTCCTGGACATAGCAATATAGCAGGAAACGAAGTAGCGGACAGACTTGCAAAAAGAAGGCGCATCAAAACAACAAAAGAAAAGACATTGTAGTATGGGAACAGTCAAACAGATTCTCAGAAACAACACCAGGGAAATCTGGCTGAAGAGATGAGAAAATGGGCTGACTGGTTTAAATGTATTTTGTGAAATGACACGGCCAAAGGACAATGACAACATAAATAAATTCTACAGGAGAAACCAATCCGTTATCTTTCAGTTTTGAACAGGATATGCAAGGACCAATAGCCACTTAAACTATATCAAACCCCAGCAACTATGCACTTGTAGACTCTGCTCTCATCCCAATGAGACAGTCAAATACCTACTTATTGGCTGCCCTTACCTTTCAACTGTCAGGAAAAAGCTTCTACAGACACCCGTAACAGTCCATACTTACTGTATGGATCACTAAGTTAACTTCAGAAGACCTGTACTTTTTTAAGAATGGTATAATGCTAATAAAAGTAGCATTACCTATCAGCATTTGGATATTGACAACAACAACCATCTTTATTGTGTTAGAAATTAACTCATTTTTTCAGGTGTATCAGTATTCCTCTTTTCCTGTAAGTTTAAGAACATTGTCCATCTTTCAATTTTTTCTGCTGGTCTTCTTAATGCATTTACTATTCATTTTTAGGTCCCCAATGCTTAAGCTCTCCTTTGTGGTGCTTGTACAGATCTTTTCATAAATTTGTGCTGGTAGTCCTATCATACCATTTCAAACCTTCTATTCTGTGAAGACATCCAATATGTAGTTATAGTCTCTAGTTTTGATGCTTTTTTGTTTAATTTTTCCCATTTCTAAGGTCTGCAATGGATTGAATCTTTAAGTTAAAGCTTCTTAGTGTGATTTAATTACCTCATTTAATTACCCATATTTAATTTCACATACTTCAAAATGCATTAATTTTCTCTTGTCATCGATAACACTATTCTGACATCCATGTCTGTTTGTCCATCTCCCTGTTGCTGTCAATGTATGTATATGGTTCTCTAAACTCTGTCAAATTCACTTTCTTAATCCAAAAAAATGCATAAGCCTTCTAGTGACAAATTCCATTCTAAACTTATACATATATATATAATGCACACAGAAATATAAAACCCTAAGTACAGCTTACACATAGTATCTATCCTCATTTATTTATTTGAAAGTTGGAAATTAACAAAGCTGTACAGGGTAGGGTCTATACTTGAAACATTCAAAAAGATATGCAAGAAACTTTGTATAAAATAAAATGAGTACAAATCTAATACTGAAATAAGAGAAATGTGCATGCAACTAATAGTTTAATCAACAATTAGAAAAAGACAGTGGGCATATGCAGGACACACTGTGAGAAGAAATAAGCAAAGATTATTATATACAAGCCCGTTAATGGGAAACAGGGGACAGAAAAAAAGAGGTAAACAAAAGAGACACTAATCATTTGAAGAATCTCTGGCATAGTAGTCAAGCTGTTTGCTTTGTGGTCAAGAGTTAATAAAGTAAAATCTTGCCCGTCTTGTTTACAAAGTGAATTTTTTCAGAGATCCCTGTGGGTTATCATTTGTAACTACCGTTACATGTTGTGAGTCGTACTTTCGGCAGTAGCATGCCACTTTGTTGAGAAGGATGAAGTACATAAGACATAACCCAAATACAATGAAGTCAATCCGCTATGCCTATTCAACTCCTTAGACACTAAAAACAACATGGATAAATGAGGCTAAACTGAGTTATTGACTCCATTAATGAGATTGAGAAAACAGTCCAAAAGAGAGATGTTTAGCACGATACACTACAAACTCTATATGACGTATATGTGGTGTACAATAGAATTGATGATGATACACATAAACATTTACATGCACACATTTAGATGTATAAAATCCTTTAAATAAATTACAGTAGCAATTAACATTTTTAATTTATAATGATCCTCATAAAAATTGGTAGTGTATCCTATTCAGGACTTAGCCATCAACCCAGCATTATTTTTTGGCTGCAATGATTTTCAAGGCAATATAAATATGATCAGTAGTTTGCCATTCCTTTCTGAAAAATCCGGATACACATTTGCCTGTGGCAGGGATCAAAATTGGTACCTTAGCCATCATCATCATTAAGTGCCGTCTCCGCAACGAAGGTTCGCTGCAACGTATCTCCAACATCTCCTGTCTCTTGTCTTGGTGGTGCACTCTGCTAGACTGTAACCTGTCCATTGTGTGATGTTACTCTCCCACTTGTATCTCTGCCTACCTCTTGCTCGCTTCCCTTTGACTTTACCCTCAAGTAAGGTCTTCAATAAGGTGTCATGTATTTTAATGTGTCCAAAGTATTTTATTTGCATGATCTATATTTCTCTTAGTAGTTCTTTCTTCATATTAAGTGTCTTTAGCACCTCTTTATTTGTTTTCTTCTCTTCCCATGATATTCTCCCTATTCGTCTATATACCCACATCTCAAAGGCATCAATTTTGTCTTCTAATTGTTTATTTAGTGTCCATGTTTCTGAGCCATACATTAATATGGAATAGATGTGGCATTTTATAATTCTCATTTTTAACTTGTTTGTAATTTGTTTAGATATTAATAATTTCCTCATGTCATTGAAGGTACTTTTAGCCATTCCTATTCTCCTTTTAACTTCTGTTTCACATCTGCCATCATTTGTGACTATGTGTCCAAGATATTGATACTGTTTTGCTTGTTGTTTCTCTCCCTGTATGTTTATGTTTACTTCATGGTCTTCTGTGTCTTTGCTGATTATCATGGTTTTTGTTTTTTGGATATTTATATCCAGTCCATATTCATTACTTGATTTATTGACTTGATCTATTAGCCAACTTGGCCATGACAGACCACTAACTCTGTAACACAGAGCCAGATCCCCATAAGATATACTTAATTAAAACTTAAGACTATTACTATAATTTCCTATCCTGTATTCAAATTCTATTGAAATTGTGTAATACAGTCCAAGTGAAATAGTACATATGTGCTGGCATTCTTTAAAGCTGACAATGTATCTCTTGTACTCACTGAAATCTGAATTTGGCAAGAACTCAAACTTGCAGTTTGATATGTCACTCATGGGACTCTCATCTGATACTATCAACATAAAAATGTATTAAACAAAATTAACTCATGCCAGAAACACTGGTTATAGAACCAATAGCAACTAAAAAATTAATGAAGGTATGGTACACTGTTATGATTATTGACTCATCAGTCTCTGTGGAACAATTATCGATCTCAGGTTCACTTACGAGTAACAACAGCCAAATAATGTATACAGTGGTTGTTGAAAAATAAAATAAAATACTATCATATATTAAAAGACTGACACAATTATTCTAATCGATGGCCAACAACTTAAACAGTTGAAAGAATTCACTATCTTGGAAGCATAACATCAAATGGGAAAAACACTAAAGAAATACATTACTAACCGGATCTTGGGGCAGATACTATTTTGAAAAACAAATATGTGAGTAAGAACGCATAAACTGCACTATATAAAATGGTCATTATACCATCACTATGCTACCAATGTCAAACGTGGACACTAACAACAGAATCCAAAAGAAAACTTGTCACAAAAGAAATTACTGGTCTATGTAGAATCCTCAGAGTAACAATAAGAGACAGAATCAGAAACGAAAACATCAGAAGACTAACAAACACAATGCCAAATCCTGGATTATATCAGAAGAAAACAGATTAAGCAGTTTTTGCATGCTTCCAGACTACCATCAGACAGTGCCCCTCAAAAAACATTACTAACCAGACATGATAGATACAAAGACTGAGGCAGACCTTGCAAATGATGGATTACAGAAATAAAAGAGCCTACGAAAAAAAACATATATAAGGCATGCTATATATTTTAGAAAACTATTAAAACATGACGTTTGTCATATGGAAAAGTGTTGAAACCACTTTGTCTAGCTGTGAAAAGTGCTAAACATGAAGCTTATCATATGGAAAAGTATTAAAAGTTATTTCCTAGCTGTGAAAGTGATAAAACATGAAATTTGTTGTCTGGAAATATGCAATATGAAGCTTGTTGGTAGATAAAAATAGTAAAATTTACTGTATAAGTCTAAAGAACCACCATCCAATGCTTTTGGTAATACCAAAAATTGTTAAAAGTGGTTTGCCTAGTTCTGAAGTGATAAAACATGCAGTTTATCATATGGCAATACATAATATGAACCCTGTTGGTACATAAAAATATTTAAAAATTGCACTGTAAGCCTAGAAAATCCACACCCAATGTTTTTGATCATAGCCAAATGTGCTAAAAGTCCTTTTCCTAGTTGTGAAAAGTGCTAAAACATAACTTTCGTTATATGGAAATGTGTAATATTAACCATGTTGGTACATGAAACCACTGTAATTTGCCTTTATAAGAATAGAGACGCGTAAAATAGTGACTTTACTCATTGTGAAAACTACAGAAAACGACTTGTCTAGCTGTGAAAAATGATAAATGTGTTGCGCTTTTAGTGTAAAAGCCTTGTAATGTGGTTTCATATGGCGTGATAATTTAGTTAACTTATAAAACGTTTGTCATATGGAAATGTGTTACAAGCGGTTTGACTAGTTGTGAACAGTGATAAAACATGCAGATTGTCGCATTTAGAATGGGATATGTTGGTATCATTTGCCATCTATAAGAACAAATTCAATTGGTTGTGTCGGTTGTCTAACCACTCAACCTAATGGATGGTCGTTTATAAAATATAAGTCGAAAGAAGTTCCCACAATGTTCTCCAGCTGATATTTGGTATTTGGCAGCATATTCCAGGCAACATCCATAGGGTCAGCTTTGTTAAAGGTCTGAACAAAGAGGTCAAAGTCGTGTCTATTATTTATCATCGCTGGGTACTCTTAAACAGCCGAATTGTTTACTGAGCCGTGAAAAAACCTTGGTTCTAATGTCTCTCGGTGCTGTAATATCGAATGTTTGGAAAATTTCACATTGAACCTCTTATTTTGGTCATTGAACATTGGTGTTAGAACCGCATGCTATTCTTGTATATGAGGTATTGTTGGGGGATGAAAAACGTGCAAGTAGCGCTGGACTTACAAACTGTGATATGTGAATGTATAATTGACTAATTATCGATATATATTTGCTGTATGTCTAATGGTAAACTAGCTAAAAAGTCAAATTGGGGTGAGTTAGGTGCCCCTGGTGTTAGTGCTTTTTTGGTTCCGTTATTGTTTGGTTATTGCCTAGTTGTGAACAGTGATAAAACATGCAGTTTGTCATATGGCAATACATAATATGAACCCTGTTGTTACATAAACATAGAAAACTGTAAGTTTAGAAAATCCCCACTCAATGTTTTTTATCATAGCATAATGTGCTAAAAGTGCTTTGCCTAGTTGTGAAAAGTGCTAAAGCATATTTGTCATATGGAAATATGTAATATTAACTCTGTTGGTACATAAAACCACTGTAATTTGTCTTTGCAAGTCTAGAGATGCGTAAAATAGTGACTTTACTCATTGTGAAAACTACGAAAAATATCTAGCTGTGAAAAGTGATAAATGCGCTGCAAAAGCCTTGTAATGTGGTTTCATATGGTGTGATAATTTAGATAACTGATAAAACATGCGGTTTGTCATATGGAAATGTGTTAAAAACAGTTTGCCTAGTTGTAAACAGTGATAAAAATTGCAGTTTGTCATATGGAAATATGTAATATGAGCCCTGTTGGTACATACAAATAGAAAAATTTACTGTGTGAGTCTATAACACCAGCGCCCAGTGCTTTTGATCAAAGCGAAAAGTGTTAACGCCGCTAGCCTAGTTGTGAAAAGTGATGCAAACATCGTTTGTCAACAGGGGATTTTAGCAGAGGATCTTGACAGGGGATATCAGCAGCGGATCTTGAAAGGGGATATAAGCAGCGGATCTTGCCAGAAGATATCAGCAGCGGCTCTTAACAGAGGATTTCAGCAGCAGCGGGTCTTGACAGCAGATATAAGCAGCAGATCTTGACAGTGTATTAGCATGGGATATTGACAGGGTCTATGTATGACTAGTGTTGGTACTGTCTATTGTACGAATAGTGATAAATGATGATGTTTCATAAACAGAAGTTTGTCAAAATGATGTATGAAGTTAATTGAGAAGTGTTGACATGTTTTTTCGTATGCGGTAATACTTTAGATAAATGGCTAAAACATGCTGTTTACCATATGGAAATAAGGTCATTGGAATCCTGTTTTGTGTCTAAATGTCATGAAATGCACAACTGTAAGTATAGAAAAGAGACAAATACTGTCTTTGATCACACCAAAAATAGCTACCACCAACTTGCCTAGTTGTGAAAAAGTGATACGTGATGAAGTCCAACAGATAAAAACATGTCGAAAGTTGAATAGTGACAACATTTTAATCGTCTCATTTTTGAATTGGGTACACTCAAGCCTTTTGGACTCAATTCCGACCACTCTTATGTCTAGCACTGGGTTGGTGTGGTCTTTGTCTTTATTCTTTTTGTTCTGACATTTACTCATCTTTTTGTTCGTTTCATTTCCACATATATATACGTTTTTATGTACTTTCTGACCTTCCAGCATATCATTTCCATATTTCCGTTGGACATTGTGATAATTTTTCCATTCGTCGTCTTTTGATGTTTTGTTTGTGTCTTGATAAAGACCTTTTGGTAGAAACGTTGAATGTGATTTGTGTATTGTAATTTTTATGATTTCTTGTGTGCTCATCATTGCCCATCATTACCCACTAGTTTTAGATATAGTCTGTTGTGTCCCATTGAAACGAAATATAAACCTGTGTTTTACGTAAGTCTAATTGTTGTTACATTTCACGCAGTTATCTTGTATCAAGTTTTATTAAGGAGACATAATTACAGATATAGACATGTTTCAAGTGAACGAAAGAAGAAGAAATTGAAACAAATAAAATGCTGCAATCTGATAAAATATAAAGCTCATAGCAACCAAATAAAATTACAAAATTATCAAACATGTTCATCTTCAGACACATGCATTGTGTCCTTTGAAGCAGAAATATGCAGCAAACACCCTTATAGAATGCAAAACACATGCAAATACAAAACTTGCCATTCTCACAGATGCCCTCTCAATAATAGAAGTCCTAACGGGCCAAAATATTACGAGAATTGCAGTGGCGTATGAACACTGGTGAATTTATTTGAAACTTTAGCCCAGTGTTAGAAAAGATGCACAATCCAGCATGCCAGCAAATTGGAACATCCGAGGAAATGAAACTGAAGACAGACTTGAGAAAGAAGGTGGAGCATTGCAACAAAAGACAGGAAAATATATATAAAGTAGCCAAATCAATAATTAGAGCCACTCTCAAATCAAAGTGGGAACAGGAGAACTGTTTAACCATGTTTTCAATTTTCACCTGTTTGATTATAGTTTTGTTGTATTTCTAACATATTATTGATTTATCTATAAAAATATAAGCATCTGTGTAAAATTAGAATAATAGTCATTAACTCTTAACAGTTACATGCCCCAGAGCTCTCCAAATAAATGTGGAGGTATAGCCTCATTGTTGATACTATTGGCTTATGATTATTCAAGATTACATATTCATGCCATATATAATTTTAATATTAAGACATTGAGCTTTCAATGTATGCTTATTTGAAGTCATTTAGTCTAACTGGTTGTTGTATGTTGATTGCTTAATTAAATACATTTTAAACTACGACACAATGCATTTCCATTCTCAGGATTACATATTGTCCTGCTACAAGAGTGATCCAGTGGGAGTTTGAGAATGAACTCGGAAGAAGAAACAAATACTAATATGAAAACACAAAATTATCGAACACGAAGAAGGAAATAAAACAGCATTTACTTTTCATCATAAGAACATGTAATATCAAAAGTATTACGATTGCTTATCTCCATCTATCTGTCTATGTTCTTTTCTCTGCTTATGCTTTGAGAAGTCGCAGGATTTAATGATTGGTTTTTTGGCTATTGCACGTTTGGTCACTTGATATGCAGTAATGCTGTTCCATGTTAGAAAGTTAGTAACTTCTTCAATCCACCTTCGTCTTGGTCTTACTCTGTATCTTGCTGTTTTCTTTTTCATGTTGTATGCTCTTGCCACTGGGCAATAAGGGTTCATTCTCATTAGGTGGCTGAACCATTTCAATCTCTATTTTTCAATATATTTGAACACTGATGTTGTTCAAACAGTTCTTGTAATCTCCTAATTTATCATATGATCTCTTCTTGTTCTATTTGCTGCCTTTCTTAGTTATATCATTTCCCACTCAGTAAGCTTTCTCTCTTGTTCTTTAGCTAGTGCCCATGTCTGACATTTAAAACATAATGTTGAGATGAATATTGAATTTATGATTTATCTTTTGGTTTCCATCGGGATAGATGTGTGTTTCAAAATTGGTTAAGTTCATAATGTACGTAGTTGGCATTTTGAATTCTTGTCTAGGGCTCTTTGTCCATCATGAATTGCTTATGACATATAAAAAAATAATAATCACTATTGGCTTATTGGTTTCATATTTATGACAATTCTTCCTGATTCATGTATATCAGTCCTTTTGGCCTCATTAATAGTAAAGTTTATAGAAACTAAGGTCACACTTCGAGTTATTATTAAGCAATAGCAACATAAATAATTTAAAGTCTTTATCAGACATAAAAACATGTTCAAAAAGTATTTGAAATGTTATTGCTAATGATTTTTTTAAAAGTGTACCGGCTACACTAGATGCACATAATTTATAATATTTGTACTGGGCAGATCAAAATCCCAATGGTGGAAGTTATTAAAGCAAAAGATAACTGAAATTGCCAGTCATTATGTGAAAGTTGAGATACTTAAAAGGAAATTTGGTGCACCTATGGATGTGTGCCAAGTGATTAACTAACTCATAATCTAACATGCATTACAAGTTACCTCCAACATTTTCTAAACATAAATAAAATGCTTACTTTGTTTTTTTAGGCATGAAAGCAAACCACTGTCATGGAGAGAACTAAGAACAAGAACCTTTGGTTGTACTTCTCTAATAACTGAGAAAAGATTGTAAAATATCTTTCAACAGAGCTATTAAAATATTATTTGTTTAAATACTTCACATTTTACTTTTGAAATACACAGCCTCACTAAAAACTATAATATAATACACAGTCCGTTTTTTCAGAGTGAGTAAAGAAGATATAGACATCAATAAAAAGAGTGGATTAACTATGACTCTAATATGAAAGTGTGTTAACAAATAGATTGATCTTACATATTTAAAAAAAAATTATGTTTTAAGATGAAACATCAATTTGTCATTCTGGGATGACAAACAAGCCGAAATATTTTTGTGAGTAAATTCTTTGATATAACCTACCATTTGCCTACCATACTTGTTAACTTTAAAAATAGCACTTGAATGATCTTTCAACCTTTAGCACATTTAAAAAAACAACGCATATTCCCCTTGTACCTAGGTTTACTTTTTAACCATACTTACAAACCATGGTCATCCACTACATCGTACTTCACTTCCAGTCGTCTCGATTCGTCTTGCCACTGGTTTCAAATGATGTCCGACAAGAGAGTGAGGGTGACGCTTTGCACAACTCTTCCTCACTTTAATCAAAATCCCCAGTGCAAGTCATTTTCACATCCATGAGCATATGCCAGACCATCGTCCGCCAAAGATACTTCTCTATGGTGAGCTAGAGAAGGGTATACGATCTCAAGGTGGCCAAAGGAAGCGCTACAAGGACTCGCTAAAGAACTCACTGAAAGCCTTTGAAATAGACCACAATACATGGGAAGAACTTGCACAAAATAGATCTACATGGCTTTCTAAAATAAAAAAGAGCGCATCATCTTGTGAAAAGAAGAGAAATGCAGCAGCTTAACAGCGGAGAGCAGCTAGAAAGTCACGGATAGACCAAGATCCGTCTAGTCGTCATTCCATGTCCGAACTGTCCAAAGATATTTACAGCTCGAATAGGGCTCATTAGCCATCTACGAACTCATAATCAAGGACATAACTAAAATTGAATTTTTAAAAGTGGATGTAACAAATGGTCATCATCACTTATGATGGATGAACAACAAACAAGTTTACTTTTTGACAATTTGAATTATTTTTTAATGGATGTTTGAAAAACACAATAACATTTTTGTTTTCACAGATTTGTAAATACTTTTTAAAATGTAAATAAATATTTGATTACTGAATCTAATGAATACTACAATCTGTTTGCATATGTGTGACACAAAAAATGTCAGAAGATCATGAAGATCCAAAAAAAAAAAATGTTAATTTTAAAAACTGTCTACTTGTCTCTCAATCTAGACCAGTAATTAGTAGTCAACAACATGAATTTATATCAGGCCTATTTTTCCGATGTCATTTCATAATGAAACTAATGTGTTCATATCATCTGTCATAAACAAACGAAACATGTCTACCTAACTAATGTTATCAGCAAGGCCTTAGAGGTCCTGCAACTTTAGAAAAATTGCAACGTCAGAGATATGGCAATCACTATAAATAGAACAGCATTGCCATCCTCAGACGTGCTGGACAAAGACTGAGTGTCTTCATCTGTCAAATTGGATAATATAGCAAGATCTATGTCTATTAATTCCTAGAATTCCTTATCACAGGAATCAGAATCGATAAAAAATTTCATGAAAAATGACTTCCATTCAAACAGATTCCTTTCAATTCAAACAAATGAGTACACATTAAACAGCTGCTCTGATTTACAACCTACTTGGAAAAGAGATACACAGAGAGGAAGTGACATGTAAGTGGCCTAGTTGATGCTAATTACCGGTCACATGAATCGTAAACATTATGTAGTCCCTCGTCATTATATGAGTGCATAGCAATGGGTGCATGGATGCACCGACAGCTGCATAAAAAAATTGAAAGGTGTTTCAACATGTGAAAGCATCCACAAAGTTAAAGAAACATTATGATCAATAACTTCAGGTATATATTCGCTTCTAATTTCACTAAACATTCTAATTTCTCACATTCCATATTGCTATGTTGATGGTATTTTGCGAACCATGATCAGAATGTGATTTGTGTCATCTAGAAGCATGACTCTAGGCACATTACTCCTGTAGTTTGAGATTGTGTTCAGGAAGTAATCCGTTTAATGAATAGCACACAAAGAAAACACATTAATTTCCTATGCCATTTTTTACCTAAGTCCTAAGATCAAGAAATATGCAATGGAAACAAACAGCTGTGCTGAGGTAGAGAATGTAGGAGAATTCCAAAAGATAGAGATAGCACTTACGTACAACACAGGTTTTTGAAAGTTTCGCTTGAACACAACGGACTATAGCTAAGGGGTTATGAGGTGTAAACACGAAAACATACAAATGACAATACACATTTTCAATGTTTCAAACTGTTAGGTATTTCTCAAGAATACACAAAATGGACAGTGAAAAACAATGAAAACAGTAAAAACAATGTTACCACCACAGATGCAATAACACACTATTGACATGTAAACAACATGTAGTTCAAGGTGACAATGATGTAAATGGAAACATGTAGTCCTGGAAATGAGTTTTATTGAAAATGGGACGAGATATGATAACATATATTTATATATTTTACAAAATATGATACAAATTATTACCCAATATAACATGGACAGCAATACAATAAGGACAACACCAACACAATATTATGTGACACACTTAGTGTGTCTCCGCCATCTTAGTCTGTGTAGACCGAGCATATAAAATACTTTGGTATTGCCTGCTCTTTCTCTAATACATCAGCCTAGTGAATTTATCCTGGCACTTAACTCTAAGAATTCTATGCGGGCACCGCTTGCGAAAGCTGTTTAATCATCTCTCTTAGTGCATATAGGTTGCCCATTTTTCACTGACATAGAGGAATGTGTTGAGGACACACGTCTGATAAACCGGTTTAATTTTATATATTAATTTTCCGTAGACTGATAGAATATGACAGTTATTGCGTGGACGATCAGATAGCCCCAAAGACTTCTGAACATCATCAATGCAGACCCCTTTGTGATCGATGCACAGGAAAAGCTATGACAAAATGATGAAAAGAAAGCATCATTGGAGGCCAGTGTATTGGCAACCACGTCTATGATGAATCTGGGACCATGTTTGCACAAAGCAAGCAGCAGTACGCAGCAGTCAATTGTGCAAGCATGGGGCCGTGCAAAAATTTGGGACATCAACAGTCCCAATGCTAAACGCATTCATGGTGCTGTAGCCTGAATGATAGCCATAGATATGGAGCCTTTTCAAGTAGTGGAACGACCAGGTTTCAGAGAGTTGATGCATACAATGGAAAAAAGATATAAATTGCCTTCAAGAAAGTACTTTGCTGAACATGTCATTCCTGACATGTGTAAACGTCTGAAGGTAAAAATTGCTGCAATGATATCTGGCACTGATTACATATTATTTACAACAGATAAGTGGACAGCTGAACACACCACTCAGTCATGTATGGGCCTCACTGGCCATTGGTTAACAGACTCCTTCGTTCACCGCAGCGTAGTCTTCCATTGTACTGCATTTGATGAACATTATACGGTCACAAACTTGCTTGCACATTTTGAAATGATGCTGGATGAGTGGTCAATTGCACGTGAGAAGTGCCATGTTGATGTGAGAGACAATACATTCAACATTGCAAAATGCTTTCGTGTTGGCAGCTATTCAAGTGTTGGATGTTTTGCACACACACTGCAGCTGTGTGTGCATGATGGTCTTTTGAGTCTAATGTATGTTGCTGACATCATCAGTACTGGAAGAGAATTGCTAGGACATTTCAAATACTCTTCTTCGGCAACCAGTCGTTTGTATGAACTTCAAAATGAATTTAAACTTACCACAACATCAGCTTATCCAGGACATGACAACACGATGGAACTCAATGTTCTATATGCTATGACATCTGTTAGAACAACAGAGCAGCATCAGTCTGTACTGTGTTGAAATTGATTTGGTAACTGGACTAACAGTAGGCAGTCAGGGAGAATGTGGTAGCTACTTTGGCACCATTTGAAGAACTCACACGTGAAATAAGTGCAGCTCAGGCATCAATATCAGTTGTAATCCCATTAGTGAAAACACTCATGGCTTTCCTCCAGAAAGAAGGTAGTGATGGGATCAAAACTATGAAAGCAGCTCTGCTTGAAGCTGTTAGCAGCAGATTTGCGGACATTGAATCTAACAGTATTTACAGCTGTGCCACACTACTGGATGCTCGATTCAAGCTGTGCTTTTTCTCCGAACATGGTAGAAGTGATGCACGAGCCCATCTGCTGTTAGCAGCTAACTCCATTATTAATTCAGCAAACACAGTCAGTCCACAGGATACATCAGCTACTAGTAGTAGTACTGGTGTTTTGACTTCTGTAAGCACTGCCACACAGTATAAGTCCAGCCTATGGAACTGTTTTGACACAATTGTTGAGGAAAATCCCACCACAGATCGTTCTGCCAGTGTTGAAGGCAACAGCATTAACACTGAGGTGACACAGTACCTGTCAGAGCCACTCCAAACTCGACAGTCTGATCCAGTTTCATGGTAGCATGCCAATATGCAAAGATTTCCAAGTATGGCTAGCCTGGCGCAGACATTTCTTGCACCACCACCTACAAGTGTGCCATCAAAAAGGCTGTTCCGTACTGCAGGAGACATTATCACTGACCACCGTAGTAGCCTTTTTACCACAAACTGTGGAGCTGTTTATTTTCCTAAAATACAACACATCCCTTCTTGACTCTGAGAGTTCAACTTCACAGCCATAATGAAGACAGACTGACTGACTGAAATAGTGAAATTACTGAATGAATGTATTTCAATAATTCAATCTGTTCAATGTACTGGTGTTGTGAGTTGTAACTGAGCTGCCAATTTGCCAACTGAAAACAATGTGAAAACTAAAAACTAAAAATTAAAATTACTAAATTAGCATTATGTGCTTATGTATTATGTCTTCAAGAAATAGGCATAGATGGAAAAGACATCAGGCTGATTAGAAATATATATTGGGAACAAACTGCATCAATAAGGTGTGAAAACAGCTACTCACAGTACATAGAAATAAGAAGAGGGGTAAGACAAGGATGCATTTTATCACCAAGCCTATTTAATATCTACACAGAGAATATCTTTAAAAATATAGAAGAAATACCAGGACTCAAGATCAATGGGAAAATAATAAACAACATTAGATATGCAGATGACACTGTTCTTTTAGCAGAAAGTGAACATGAACTACAAAGACTAATAGATCAAGTCAATAAATCAAGTAATGAATATGGACTGGATATAAACATTCAAAAAACAAAAACCATGATAATCAGCAAAAACACAGAAGAACAGGAGGTAAACATAAACATACAGGGAGAGAAACTACAACAAGTAAAACAGTATCAATATCTTGGACACATAGTCACAAATGATGGCAGATGTGAAACAGAAGTTAAAAGGAGAATAGGAATGGCTAAAAGTACCTTCAATGACATGAGGAAATTATTAATATCTAAACAAATTACAAACAAGTTAAAAATGAGAATTATAAAATGCTACATCTATTCCATATTAATGGAATATGGGCTCAGAAACATGGACACTAAATAAACAATTAGAAGACAAAATTGATGCCTTTGAGATGTGGGTATATAGAAGAATAGGGAGAACATCATGGAAAGAGAAGAAAACAAATAAAGAGGTGCTAAAGACACTTAATATGAAGAAAGAACTACTAAGAGAAATAAAGATCAGGCAAATAAAATACTTTGGACACATTAAAAGACATGACACCCTATTGAAGACCTTACTTGAGGGTAAAGTCAAAGGGAAGCGAGCAAGAGCTAGGCAGAGATACAAGTGGGAGAGTAACATTACACGATGGACAGGTTACAGTCTAGCAGAGTGCACCACCAAGACAAGAGACAGGAGATGTTGGAGACACGTTGCAGCCAACCTTCGTTGCGGAGACGGCACTTGATGATGATGATGATTATGTTATATTTTAAAATTATGGAACTTAACATCGCCCGTGTGTTGCCGGGCCAGAAAGGGGAGCAAAGAATAGCAACACTGTTTACCTTCCACGCATGTCGTAAAAGGCCACTAAGGAGGTTATGGGATGGAGTTGGCTGTTCCAATCCCATATAGGGTCAGTGACCCAAAGCCATGCTGAAGTCAGATGTGTCAGCCCGAAAGGCGCAGATATCGCAGCCATGCTGTAAACCATGACACAACGCATTCCGTTCTCCGGACTATATCCTGCCAATCTGCAGGAGTTTGAGAACGAACGCAGAAGAAGAACTTAATATTACTTATTGTAATGCAAATGTAATTATTTTACATTTAAATGATGTCTATCTATCTATCTATACGTTGTGTCCCTTGTTTGCCCTGCAGCGTCAGGGGTGGAAGAGTTCTCTTGAGATGACCTTCTTGTGTGCTGTTTGTAAGCTTGTTCCTGTGGCTTCTTTGATTTCTGTGATCCATCTTTTACATGGTCTGCCTCTGGCTTTATAACCGTTATGTCTATGTGTCATGGCATGCTATATGTTGGTAGTCTGAAAGCTTGTGAAAACCACTTGATCTGTCTTTTGATGTGTTCCAAAAATGATTTAATATGAGTATATGTCTTCATTGTCATGTATATAGTAATGAATTGTAGTAATCAACAGTCGACCACTCATCTAAGTCAAGTGATGTACGTTATTTAATTTTTTTTTCTTCATTGTAAATCCGGCTCTGGCCGGATCTCACTTCATAAATCCGGCCAAAATTGGCTCTGGCCAAATTTCAATAATTTGAATTTTTCCACACAATTTGTTTTGCAAAGACAAATTTTGCCTGTAGCGTAGGCCTTCACAGCTCAGTGTGCAGGTAAAACGATCAGGGATGAGCGTGTATCATTTACTGTTACTACAAGTAGCATGACCATGGACATTATGGCGGTGACCAGGGCATTTTTGTGGTTAGGCACACAGACGGTAAAGCAGACCTGCATCTTGAGTCACTCTATGAGTGATGATGATGATGTTTCCTCCTTCGCAAGCGAAGAAAAACATGGCATGAAAAACATTAAATGCGATGGGGGGAAAAAAATAATAATAATAATTAAAATTGGTAATTAACTAATTTGGTTTGTGAGTTCGTAGATGCCCGATGAGTCAGATTCGTGCACGGAAAGTTCTATTGCAGTGTATGCAGGAGTGCTGAAGGTTCGGGTTAGGAGAATTTACGGATTTGTCCTTCCACTTCTTGCGCTTGTGGAGTGCCCGCAGTGTTCTTTCTTTTTCAAATTTCGTGATGCCAGTTGTGATCTGGGTGTGCCAGGCTGAGCAATCAAGTGCTGTAGTCTCCCAGGAGCTAGGATCGATGCTGCAGTGCCTGAGATAAGTTTTTAGGTGATCCTTGAATCACTTTTTCTACCCTCCACTTGAACGTTTACCTTTGCACAGCTCCCCATAGAATAATCTCTTTGGAAGGCGCATGTCTGGCATACGGACGATGTGTCCAGTCCAGCGGAGTTTGGACCTAGTCAGCATTGCATGGATGCTTTGCATATGGGAATTCTTGAGAATTTCCGTATCTGAAACACGATCCTGCCAACGTACTCCCATGAGGTTTCGTAGGCACCGAAGATGAAAAGAGTTAAGCTGTCGAGCGTGTCTCGCATAGACAGTCCAGGATGACGCAGTATAAAGCAGTGTTGTTAGAATCACTGCGCTGTACATGTCCAACTTTAATGAGTATGATTATAAAGGTACAAGTGGGTCTCGTTTCGCAAACAGTGGATTGAGGCCTTGAGAAAGGAGAGGCGGAAAGTGGTTACATTTATTTTCGTGCCGGGACATGTGAGTGTTTGAGGCAATGAAAGAGCAGATCAACTGGTGCTATGCGAGATTGATACAGGGCGATGAGGCAATGAATTGAGCTGACGTTTTGAACTCCTTAAGAGATATAGCATGCAAGAGTGAGACTAGTGTTGATGATGATTCCTTTTCAATGGCCAGGATTAAAGATCAGGGTTCGAAATGCAATGTTGCTAGAAGTGAACATTTTGGAGCATGCAGAAGAATGATGGTCAACCAGTATAGGACAAGTACTGTCAGCAGAAGTATAATGGCGGATACACTCAAGGAGAGATCGGAGCAACTATAGACCTGTCTAGTTTGCAGTGATGATGATCCGAATACTAACTACCTAATCCTGTAGCTCAAAATGTCATTCTCTGAACAGTAAAACTGGGACAGTGCAATATATGCCAATGTTGTTGCTCCACAGATGCAGACAGCGACTCTCATATGAAACGAATTCTATGTAAGTGAGTTTTAGTCAGAAATGTCCCGTTCTCAGATTAAATATTGTGACTTGTTAGTTTTTGTTCGATATATTGATTTTATGCTCATAGTTTCCATTAAGTTCTCTCCACTGAAGTACCATAGATCATAGTATACTATTTATTTCTCTCAAACTTTGAGACACTGTTGTAGGTTACTTCCAATTTTTATTAATCCGTCTGCTTTTTCATTGCCAGAGGCACTACAATGGACTAGTAACCACTGTATTTTAATGATACTGTACATGTTACGTAAAAGTAGCCTCATGAAGTGGTAACAGTCAATCTTTTTAATATTAGGTTTGATTTCAATGAGCTTCCGTGATGAAGAGATAAAAAAATGTGAAACATCTTCAAGCGCTAATTCAATCTTTGAGTAAATCACTGAAAGCCCCCATCTCCCCCTGGCTGTTCCAGGGGAGGGGAAAGGGAGGTCTCTCAGTACGTTATGCAAAAATCGATGGATGCTACATTGTATGTGCCTTTAGCAAAAGTTCATTTCATTAATTAGTTCCGTACAAAATAGGCCACATCTACTTAACATGAACCTTACTAATATAATTTTTTCTAGATAATTTGAAGATGTTTTGAGAGATAGTGAATGCATTTGGTATTTTTTGCACATTGGATGGCTTGTAAAATTGATTTTCATTCACTGAAGATTATTATTTCTGTGGAATGGGATTGTTTATGGACCACAGAAATCAAAGAAGCCAAAATCAGCAGCCATGAAGAATTAACGAACAATGGCGTCACTGAAATTAGGTCCATGCAGTTTGGCTTGCAAACGTGAAGAGGTTGAAGAAGTTACGGCAGGGTATGTATATTGTAAACACTAGACACAATTCCAGAAAGAGAGAATTGTGGTGCATAGTGACTTCAACAGCCACTCTCAGAGCTGGGACTACGATCACATCGACAAGAGAGGTGAGGAGCTTAAGAGCTGGCGAGATGAAAATAATCTCATACTTATTAACCAGCCAGCAGACTCACCAACCTTCTACTTGAGAGCATGGCACACCACCTCTACACCAGACCTGGCATTCCACTCACAAGGCCTTGAATGGAACATCACACATGTAGTTGGAAAGCAGCTATATGAAGTGACCACAGACAAGTATTTTTGGAAATCCCCATAGAATTTATCAAGGACAGCAGCATACTCACTAGGTGAAACTATAAGAGGGCAGACTGGAAAATGTACCAGCATTTAACCAGTGTTCTAGCTAAGGACATTAACTTGGACAAAGACAATAGAGCAGTGAGTGAATTTAATAGATGTATACTACATGCTGCTAGTAAAACAATACCAGGGGGGCACGCAAACACTACAAACCCTACTGGAATGATGAACTGGAAAAGCTGCAAAACAAAATGGAAACATCTAGACAGCAGGCAGAGAACAGACCTAGCCAAGAACATCACAACAAATATCATCAAAGAGCAAAGTTACACGCCAGGCAGAGCAGCTGGAAAGAAAAAATAGAGTCGCTGAACCTAGAAAGAGATACTAGGAAATTATGGAAACTTGTAAAACAAATCAATGACGAAGGTATTTAGCTATCACCTACCATTAGGAAAAACAGATGATCAAGTCAATAAGAAAGCCAAAAACACCAACACAAGATGACTATCACATTATGAATAAATCAGAACAAGTTGTAATTCTACTCCTCAGAACAGGACACAACTGAATATGCAGTCACATGTACACAAAGTTCAAGATTGGCAACATGATCATATGTGCACATGTTGGCGGAGTACCAAGGATATACTTCAAGATTGTTCTGAGTATGAAATGCTGAGACAGACATATTGGCCAGAGGAAACAACACTGGAATCAAAGCTCTATGGGCCACTGTATGAACTACAAAAGACAGCGAGTTTTATTAAGGAAGCAGAATTACAGATACAGACATGTTTCAAGTGAACGAAAGAAGAAGAATATAGATAACACATAGATATATAAAAGCATGATTAGAAATAATCATGGAAGATTGTTGCCCATGACTACAAATGGCTACTTCAATGGTGACATTTGTCGGTATCTGGTGTCTATGGAAAGAGTAAACGTTGAAAAATGTCAACATTGGACTGCTACAGGATAAACAGAGCCATTTATGACATGCATAGTAGGTGTCAGTGCAATGGTCCTTATCTTCCAAAATAGGGACCAAGGAACCACACAATTAAAATATGATTTGAAGGGAAAATGTGTGCTGCTTGGAAGGAACAGAATAGTAACATTTTAACCTGTCATGTACTGTCATAAAAGGCACCTTAGGAAGACTGGGCATGGGGTTAGACACTCCGACCTGCAAAATAATGTGATGGTGGCTCAAAGTGTTATACTGAAGTCAGATGTGTCAGATTAAAATCGGACAGATGTAAGTCATGATACAAATGTATTGTTTTCCTTCGAATCTGCAGGATCTTTAGAGAACAAATGCAGAGAATAAAAACAAAATGAAAATTTAGCCCCTGCTGCTATTGTATTAAGTTTATTTTTATAATATATAAATGTATAAATAAACAATATATAAAATATTTAACTTATTTAAATAATACTTTTCAATTATGGCTGCAGGTTATTAATGTAGAAAATAGTGAATAATGGGATTACTTTGTTTCACTAGAGAAAAGTCATCGTTCTCAGGAGCATCAGCCATAACATGAATCTGCAGCGTAGATGCATCATAGTAAGAAACACCCAAATATCCAGTGTGCCATATCAAGCTCAGGTACACCTGATATATGATAATACAAACAAGTAACATTAAAACAAACAAAAATAATACAATCCTAAAAGTTGGTCTTATGAGCTTTAGCCTCCTTTGCCCTGTGCTAGGAAATAGTTATGAAACTGCAGTTTAGAAGTCTTAGCAATGTTAAAAACAAGAACCATAAATATCCGTATGGCATAAGCTCAAGCAAACAACATGTTTCTATTTGATTGAGTCATTTTGTCATTAATCCTTGGTAAAGTCATACACAGTGGTAGTTTATTTTGTACCTCTTGTGATGAGGTATTCTTCTTCTTCTTCAGCGTTCATTCTCAAACTCCTGCTGGATCTCTATTGCAGTAGGAAAATGGCCCTATTAGATTTCCAGCACGATATAGTCCAGAGAATGGAAATGCGTTGTGTCGCCGTTTTATTTGCGCCAATGGCCCGACACATCTGTCTTCGGCGGTGATGAGGTATGATCCTCTCGAACGTGGATGCGAGTCTAATTTAGTTATATGGAAGCTTGTGAAAATCAAAAATAATGGAGGTTGTGGTTTAGGTAATCTTGTAATTATACTAGGCCTAACCAAGGTCAGATGAAAAAATGTTGCAGAGTTTACAACAGGTGAAGGACATAAGTTGTGGTACAGCAGTGATGAGAACTCCCATCAACACGGAGTCAGTTTTATCATTAATAAAAATAGGATTAACAGTTATTAGTTGTGTCCCTGTAAACAGCAAAATGATAATGATAAGAATTGCTGCAAAACCTTTATATATTACCATCATTCAGGTTTATGCATTTATGTCCGATTACGATGACAATATCTTGAGGAATTTCTTGAGGAACAAATCAGAAAATTACCTAAAAGACTTTTAAATTGTGCAAACAAATTGGAATGCTAAAATAGGCCCAGATGCATAGCCAGTGAGTTGGTGCAAAGGGAAAATATGGTTTAGGAGTGACTGATGATTGTGGACTGAGCCTTCTAGAATTTGCTAACATTTACAAACTGTGGTTAACACATTATTCGCTCATAAAATTTCAGAAGAACAACTTGGCATGCACCAACAGGATACCGGTAATTACACAATCAAATTGACTTTATTCTGGTTTCTAGGAGGTTTAAATGAACATAAAAATCATGCAAGGACGAGATCATTAGCATGTACTGACAAAGGCAGTGACCACATGATGATCATTAAGCTTTATCTATAAAAAAAAGGACTACCACTATGAAAGCAGGTATTGGCCTAATATTTCACTTCAAAAAATTAAAGGCAACAGAAATATATGAACTATTTAAGGGAACAAAAGGTGTAAATTTGCAACTTTTAACTTATTGGAGGATGATATCAACTCACTGAATGAGAACCTGATTGCAGTGTAAGTTGACACAGCAACACTGGTACTAAGCAAGAAATAAAAAGCCAGTAAACCCTAAGTAACTGAAGACATTTTAAACTTATGTGATAGCAGGAGAGAGCTAAAAAGGGACAAAACAACTAATCCATTGGTAGCTTGAACAAAACTATCAGAGCTAAAATGAAAAAAGCTAAGGAAAACTGGATATATGATGAAATTAACATGTCACAGGGTAATAGTAAAACAGCAATTGAAACTTTTAAAAAAAACACACAGCAAAGAAAAACCAAGATTTCTATTACAGAAGACAAAAATGGAATAATCTATACGTGTAAAAGGACAACTCCGTAACTATGTTTTCGTGTAACACATAGGTTTCTCGAATTTAGCACGTAGACGGATGAAAAATTGGCTCCGTTATAGCTTGGGTCAATTGAATTTGGGTGGCACTTGCAGAAAATCTTAAAAGTTCTCCTGTGCTCTGGAAAAACTGGCCACTGATATGATTGGTCAACCTTTTCCCTCTGAAGGTGTACAAAGTTCAAATAACTGTAAACAAATCCATGGGCCTAGAAAATATTTTTTACATTTCGGTCGAAGCTTACTGTGTTTTAAAAGAACTAAATATTTCTTATCTTTGTCATTTGCTGATACAGTGTATATTTGTCTCTGTGAGCGAATCACATAACACTGTTTAGATATGCGTTTCTGTTGTATCCTTAAATTCTAATCGATCAGACATTGAATTCTTTGGTAAACATTGAGATCAATATGTTCTGAAAATAATGTCACATGACACACACAGTACACAACTTTTATAAAGCTAGAGTTTTACACTAAGTCAGGAATAGCTTAGTACAAGCACGAAGTACGAGCATGAAGTATATTATAGAAGGGAATGTGACTGTGGATGTTAGAACAAAGATAATTTTCTAATAGTTTTTTGGGGGGGATTAATATGTAGAAACTGAAATATATCAAAATCATTGCTACATAATAAGAAAAATATTCGCATCTATTCTATTTTGCTTTGTTTTATTCTCGCCCTGGCAATGCCAAGCATTGCTTCTAGTACTGAATATCTTTATCTATCTATCGTCTTTTCTCTTGATGCCACAGACCTTCCAAGTACCTACTTTAACTTTGGTGTTTGATGGCGGATTGCTACTTGCACCCTGAGAACTGTTATTGTTCAGACCAATGATTGTTATTCTGATTTTCTTGAGTTCTTGCTTAATATCTAGAGCAGATTTATGTGAACACTCAAATCCCCTACCGGTTTGCTGGATGTACTGAATATAAAGGAAAATATTTTGATTAGATTATTGTATATTTTTGACAGAATATTGTAAAGAATTAAATAATCATGAAAGTGTACTATATAATGAAACACTAAATAAGCCATTCTCAATATGGGTGATGGCTAGGTCTAGAGGGGCTGTAGGAGAAAATTGAATTGGGCATTAGGATAAGATGAAATGGAAATCCACAAATAGTTCACAAAATAGCACAATGTGTTCAAATAAGTCAATCAAATGAAGTCCAAATATACAGTGCCAGGCTTTGTTTCTCCATATTTTTGCAGCAAACAATATTATAGACAGACGAATGTTCAGTGGCAAAATCAAAAAGCCTTGACTACAAAATGGCAGACACAGCCAAATAAAAAAAAAGAAATGCAGACAATACAGTACTGAATATTTAAGGCATGGATTCATACCATCACCAGTAAACAAGCAGCTGCCAATGTGTCTAATATGTGGAAGAGTATTTTCAAATGATGCCATGAAACCAAGCTGACTAATTGAACATTTGAAGACTACACATTGTGGCAGAGCAGAAGAGAATGTATATTTTTTTCAAACACTATGTGATAGTTTGCACAAACAGCCATTGATGTCAAGCATGTTTTGCAAAGCTGCACACCAAACCATGGATGGTTTTCGTGCATGATACTACCAGCATATTTCACTTTTGATTGAAAAGTCTAGAAAGTCACACACAATTGGTGAAGAGCTCATTTCCCTGCAGTCAGTGTTCTGAGCACTGTTTTGCACCAACTACCACAGGTTATATTTAGGAAAATTCCACTCCGTAAAAGTTCAGCGCAAAGACACATAGATGAAATGGTTGAGAATATGGAAGATACACGCTGCAGTATAAAAAAACAGAATTTGTATTGCAGCTGGATGAGTCAACTTTACCAGGTAATGAATGTTTGCTTCTTGCATATGTGCGTTTTATTAAAGATTAACATTTTGCTCAAGAGACGTTATTTGCAAAGCTATTAGAAACAGATATTAGAGGAGAATCTATATTTTGTCTTGTAAAATGGTTTTACAACAAAAAAGAAATTCCGCTCACGAATATATGTGCTGATATGTGACACTGATGGGGCACCAGCAATGACATGTTGCTATCATAGATGTGTTATGTACTTTAAAAAAGAAGTTCAAATATCTTTGCCATTCACTGTGTCATTCATCATCAACACCTTGTTCCAAAAAACCTCAGCACTCGCCTGAACAAGTCACTAAACATTATTATTAATACAAAATCAATAAGATTAAAAGTAATGCTATTAACAACAGGTTATTCCGACAGCTGTCTTGAAAATGATGTAGATTTTGAACGTCTGTTGCTACATACAGAAGTTTGTTGGCTTTCAAAGGGCAACTGCTCAACTGTTTGAGATGTTTTATGACCTTTTTGATTATTCGAATATAAATGCAACAGATTAATTCTACAAATCTTCTATAGGAAACATAAGACCAATGTATACAAAAGAAATAAAGTAGAGATGCATGTAGGTGTACAAGAACCATTGCTTTCAATAGTGAAATGATGAAAACTAGCATGGTTCGGACATGTATGCAGACATGATTCCTTGTCAAAAACAATACTGCAGGGAACTGTCGAAGGTGGAAGAAGCAGAGGAGGGCAAATAAAGGCATGGACAGACAACATCAAGGAATGGACAGGACAAGATATTTCCACACTCATCCACATCACTGAGGATTAGAAATCGCTGGAGGACTCTGTGTGCAAAAGCATCCAATGTGGTACCCCTATGACCCTGAAGGGTTACGGGTTTATTGATGATGATACGCATATGGTTGCATCTGTGGGTCTCACCAATGGCCCACTAGACATACCATCCATGCAACAGAAAACCTTAGTGGATGAAATGCTGAAATGCCGTTATATTGAGGTTATCTTCTTATAGAAGCTTCATGGCATGTCATCTATACAGTTATGATGTTGTTTTGTTGTTGAAATGTTTTTCATGTTTGCCTGAATATATATGTATGCACCCTCTGTGGTTGGGAGGGAGCCAGAGATGTACTGTGCAGTACTGAGGAGGAGGAAACTGACATCACTGTTTTTCCTATGGCTGAGGCCCATTATAGAGGCACAGTGACCCAGGACGTGACAATCCTTTTGACTTGAACATTTGGTTGTATGCTTGGAGCAATAGAGAAGTTCGGCATAACCAGTAGTCAATTGGTGGCGGGGAATGAGCACAGTGAACCCTATCTTGGCTACAGTGGCTAGGAGTTCAGAGAGTTCATTGGGAAGACAATGTTCTGGAAGGAATATGTCACATGACACATTTAACGATCTGCTTTCAATGGAAATCCCAAACAGGGTGATAAATCCATTTACAGAAACTGAGGAAGTTGACCATTAAGCATTGGATAAGGAATGCTGTGGTATGCTGTCTGGTGGTAGTCTGTTGATGTGTGCAAACCATTTGATCTGTTGGCTCTTAATATACTCTAAGATTGGAGCAGTGCCGTTTTTCATCTAATGTCCTCATTTCTCACTCTGTCTCTTAGCAATATTCCTAGGATTCTGCGTAAGCATGCGATTTCAGCTGTCACTAGTTTATGTTTGTCTTGTGCTGTCGTTGTTCATGTTTGGCATTGGTAGCACAGCATTGGCATAATAATCGTTTTGAATAGTGTTATTTTAGTGTTTAAATCTACATTTTTGTTTCTGAAGATTGGTGTCATTTGCCCTAGGGATTGGTATGCTTTACTACATCTATTGTGTATTTCTTTACTGCTCTTGCCGTCTGTTATATTGCTTCTTAATATTTGAATTTTGTCACTGTTTAAGTCTGTTGTTTCCTATATATATATATATATATATATATATATATATATATATATATATATATATATATATATATATATATATATATATATATATATAGGTGTTTCTGTTCCTCCTATCTTCATTACTTCGGTCTTTTCTATGTTCTATAGAAAACATCAAGACAACCTTGAACAAACATGGACTTCTACTTCACTTGCGTTCGTTCTCAAACTCCTGCAGGATGTAGTCCGGAGAATGGAATACGTTGTGTCATGGTTTACAGCATTGCTGCAATATCTGCACCTTTCGGCCTGACACATCCGACTTCAGCACGGCTGTGGATCACTGACCCTATATGGGATGGGACAGCCAACTCCATCCCATAACCTCCTTAGTCACCTTTTACGACATGTGTGGAAGGTAAACAGTATTGCTATTCTTTACTCCCCTTTCGGGCCACGGCAACACACGGGCGGACAATACATGGACTAAATGCAACCTCTGCAACACATCTAGCCTTGAAACGACAGCTTATGATACCACCCCTACGCTTAACGGCAAGTGTGAATGCAATCAACAATCATTCACCTGGGGAAAGACAATAGACAATAGTGATGCCAGCAGTAATCTTGGTGTGCCAAGCTGAGTGATCATGGGCTGTAGTCTTCCCAGAGCTAGGATCGATACAGCAGTGCTTGAGAGAGTTCTTTAGGAGATCCTTCAAGTGCTCTTTCAGCACTCTGCTTGAATGTTTACCATCGCAATGAATAATCTCTTTGGAAGTATGCAATTGTCTGGCATACGAGCGATGTTGCCAGTCCAGCAAAGTTGGAACCTAGTCAGTAGGGCATGGATGCTTTGCAAATGGGACTTTTGAAGGATTTCTCTGTCAGGTACTCAAATGATCCTGCCAACGTACTTCCAAGGGGTTTCTTAGGCACCGAAGGTAGAAAGAGTTACGCTGTCGAGCATGTCTTGCATAGACAGACCAGGATGACGCAGCATACAGCAGTGCTGGTAGAACCACTGCATGGTAGAGATCCAACTTAGTTGTAAGACTGAGACCACGCTTGATCCAGACATTGGCATGAAGGCTCCCGAATGTCGCACGAGCAATACGCCGGGGGAAAAATACTTGTCAATTGTCGCAGTTTGCAATAGGGTGCTGCAGAGATGTACAAACTTACTGGCAGTATAGAGTTTTTGTCCCTTTACTGTCAATACTGATTCTGTGCAGGGGACACCTGGCGCTGGTTGATACATTACCAATGTCTTTGTGGTGCTGATGGTGAGACCAAACGCTAAACTAGTCAAATAAAAGACGTCTATACTGTCCTGCATGTCTTTCAGACTGGTAGCATTAATTGCACAATCGTCGGTGAAGAAGAGGTCGCGAACAATATCCGTCTTAGTTTTGATTGAGATTGAATAGCCCTCCATCAACTCGATAGCAAAAGCAAATTCCTGCACTATTATTCCGAAAGGCATTATTTAACATGGCAGAAAACACCATGCTGAAGAGCGTCGGAGCCAGGATGCAACCCTATTTGACGCCGTTAGTTACTAGAAACGGGTTTGAGTGTACGCCACCATCTTGTACACAGCTGTCATACTATCATGGATTTGGTGAACCATGTTGGTGAATTTTTCAAGACATTCAAATTTGGCCATGATCTTCCATAGTCATTCACGATTTACAATGTCAAATTTACAGTGGCCTTAATTGGGTCGACAAATGTGGTGTAGAGACCAATGTTCTGTTCGCAATACTTTTCCTGTAGTTGTCTGGCAGTGAATATCATGTCAATCATACCTCTGCCTTGTCGGATACCACACTGACTCTCTGGGAGGAGACCTGCTTCAAGATGGGCTTGCAGTCTGTTTAATATGACTCTCGCCAGGATCTTGTCTGCTATAGAGAGCAGGGATATGCCTCGGTTGATGCCACAAAGTAGGCGATTTCCTTTTCTTTTGTATGATGGAAGCATCCTTACAGTCTTGGGTTATCGCTTTTATTCTTGCACATTCCACAATGTCTGGAAGAGCTCTGGGAGTTCTTCTAAGACGGACATTGCTCATGACCTTTTCTCCGCCGACAATTGTGCAATTAACGCTACCAGTCATAGCAGGACCACTGACGCAGTAAAAATTCAGTTTGAATGGTGTCTGGACCTGATGCTTTTCCTATGGACAAATTTGAGATGGCTTTCTCCATCTCCTCAAGGCAAGGTGGCTCTGATAATGAAATGGTTCATTGATGTGTGCGTGATTCGCGCAATTGCTTCATTGTTGATATTGGAGGGGCAGTTTAGTACATTTTTAAAATGTACACACATGGTTTCTGTGATAAGGCAAGTCAAAACGACTGAGCATGTGTCAGAGTGCAGTAGATGACCAGGGTGCCTTACTGTTACACAGTGCTCTTTGACGCTTTACGATGCTAGCTAAATGCTTTTTTGCCCAGTGGCCCAAAAAGCATGTAGAACACAGGCGTCCAGTAGCTAGCAAGATTTTTCGCAATAGTCTGACAGAAAGAAAAGTACCAGACTACCGGCAAAAATCAGTAAATGTACCATTATAGAATAACAAGGGTAGTAAGAGAGAATGTGAATCATATAGAGAAATGGTTCCCAAACTTTTTAAAGCCATGGCACCATTAACGTTAAGATTATTTCCGGCAGCGCCCTTAATATGAAGCAAAACTAGAAACCTGATAATTTTAAATCTAAATCTTAAATTTAAATAAATTTTATGCTATACTATGGGCTGCCGTTGCACCCCTAGACTCTTTGCGGCACCCATGTGGTGCCTCTGGGCGCTGCAGTGGCAGTGCACACTTAGGGAATCCCTGATATAGAGGCTTCTTCTTATTAAGTCATACAGATAAAATCTATGCAAAAATAATAGAACATAGAATATGATATATTGCAGAATTATAGCTGAATCCTGCTCAATTTGACTTCAGAAGCGGAGCAAACTGTACAGACGCACTATCCACACTGAGACAACTAAATGAAAAAGCAATTGAATACAATCACACTCTAAATACAGTATTTGTAGATCAGGAAAAGGCATTTGACAGAGTGAATAGAAATATTCTCTGAGAGACATTAGAAATTTGTAATATCAAAGGACAGCTGTTAGATAATATAAAAGTGATATATCAAAGATGCCAAAGCTCAATAAGAACAACGGATGGAGTTACTGAACCTTTCAAAACAAGATCTGGAGTAAGACAAGGTTGCATGCTTTCACCTCTACTTTTCAGAATATACATGGACAGAATAATTTTTAAAAAAGCTCACAAATAGAAAAATATTAAAAATAAACCTGATAATGTACTTAATAATGAAATGAGCGAACTGTTATTTGCCGACGACCAAAGTCTAATATAGATAGATGAAGAAAATTTGCAAAACAACATCAATGCATTGCTATTAGCATGTAAGAAATACAACATGAAAATTAATGTACAAAAAATCAGAAGTTATGAAAATTAGCAAGTCTGCAACACCAATGGATATAACAATAGATAACACTAAAGTGAAATAAACCAAAGAATTTAAATATCTAGGCAGAATTTTTTCTGAAAATGGAGGACTAGACACAGAAATAGAAACAATGTGCCAGAAAGCAAACACAGTGACCTACCAACTTTCAAAATTATTTCTTCACCCAAAGATCAAGATGAAAATCAAGAAACAGATAATATCTACAATTTTTATACCAACAATCTGCTACAAATGTCAAACATGGTCTTTAACAGCCTTGCAGCAGAGGAAAATTGTTACATGTGAAATGAAGTGTCTGAGAAAAGCTGCAATGGTTTCTAAATTAGATAAAATAAGAAATGAAGAGATTAGGAAAAGAGTTAGTATAATATCATGTATTGAGCATATCGAAAGACAGACAGCAAGTGAAATGGTTGTGTGACCTTATGAGAATGAACTCAAACCAAATACCAATAAGAGCATATAACAAAAGAATATCCAGACATAAAGCCAAAAGTAGACTAAGAAAATGGTGGACAGAAAACATCAAGAAAACCTTGAACAAAAATGAACTTAATGCAACCACATCAGCTAACTGGCCTTGGAATTCCTATACTTAACAACTAGTGTGAGTACGATCAACCATCGTTCACCTGGGGACAGACAATAGACAATAATCAATTAAGGTGAGCATTAACTAAACTATTACTTTACTATCATCATCACGTAGTACAATTTTGAATAAATGCGCAATTAATTTCTGCAATCTGAATTTGTTAAATATTTTTACACACCTTTGTGATACAAGTGGCGTAATGGAGGGGAGGGGTTGCGGGAGGCATCAGCACATAATTTATGGATCAAGGGGGTGATGGACCACAAAAGGGTTGAGAGACACTGCACTAAATGTTACCTGGCTAAATAACAGAAAGATGAGAAGATTAAGAGATGAAGTGGAGGAAGCAATTTGTTCATTAAAAAAAAGGGAAATCCCCAGGAATTGACAACATCACAGCAGAATTGCTGATACATGGAGGAAAGTTGTTATTAATGTCAAAACAATAATATGTCGGAAGATATAATCTTTGTAAAAATGGCCTGAAACATGGGTGTAGTCGCTACTAATGTCACTTCCAAAAAAGGAGATTTGAAGATGTGCAAAAAATATAGAATAACATTTTCTAATTTCACATCTAAGTAAAGTTATGCTGAGGATTATACTCAATAGACTAAATCATAAAATTGAAGAAATTTTGTCAGAAGAATAAGCCAGATTCATGAAGAACAGAAATATAGCAGAACAAATTTTAAATCTATGATTAATAAGTGATATGCATTTACAACATCAACACAATCTATTCCAGAACTTTATTGATTTCACCAAAGCTTTTGATCATGTTTGGCATACAAGTCTGTGGAACACTATGAGATAGTTTAATTTTGACAACATCATTGCCATCATAGAGGCACTATATAAAGATACAAAAAGTCCTGTGTTCATAGTCAACAAAATCAATGAATTTTTCAGAACTAATGTTGCTGTGCAAAAAGGATGCTAACTTTCACAAACGCTATTTAAGATTTACCTAGAAGCAACCATGAGAGAACTGTTAGAGGAATTCCATTCAACAACATCGATTACGAGTCGTCAAATTTCTATTCTCCGCTTCACTGAAGACATCGATCTGATGGCGAAAACAGAGGCAAAACTACACAAGTTAATCTTCTTCTTCTGCTTTAGTTCTCAAACTCCAGCAGTTTAGCAGGATGTAGTCCGGAGAATGGAATGCATTGTGTCATGGTTTACAGTATTGCTGCGATATCTGCACCTTTCGGCCTGACACATCCGACTTCATCGCAGCTTTGGGTCACTGACCCTATATGGGATGGGACAGCCAACTCCATCCCATAACCTCCTTAGTCGCCTTTTACGACATGCGTGGAAGGTAAACAGTGTCGTTATTCTTTGCTCCCCTTTCGGGCCATGGCAACACTCGGGCGACACAAGTTAATAAGTCTGGAAATATCTAGCGAAAAACTTGGCATGGGCATCAATGCAGATAACGAATTAAATTTTGATGAAAGACCTTAACAGTTGTTCCACGTTCTTTTCTGAAACCACATTGGCTTTTGGGTAACAATCTTTCATTAAGATAAGATTTAAGAAGGTTCAAAATGATTCTGGCAAATATCTTCACTGCGATCGACAGTAGAGAAATGCCTTACAGCTAAAATTATTATTATTGATCGGTTCCCTTTGTGTTTGTACAGGTGTATAATTGTTCCATCTCTGGAATTTTGTGGGACAGTCTGTGTAGCAGCGACCTGGCAAAGAACAGAAAGAAATTGCACAATTTGTGCAGAAAATAATCTTTTCAATAGTAGCTGTAAGTAATTGTAACACATATTTACTGAGGTAGCATTGTTAGAAAATCTACTGAACTCAGAGGACCTAGTGTATTTACATTAAACACATATATAGACTATATTTTTTTTTCTATATATATTTCTTCCCATTTTTACCTCAGGATTCATGGAAGATACATCTGAATGATTTCTACTGTCATCATCTGAGCTGGGATTATCATTTAGCTTGTGCTTGTAATTGAAGGATATTGCTGCCATTATGTGTTGCAGATCAGCATGCTCTATAATCTATAGTAAGAAATACAATATTACAACTGATTTTCAAATCACAATTTATCCGCAGTGCAGATACTAAGATGTTGGCATCCTAGGCAAGTTCTGCTTATATCTTTACATAAACTAACTTCATTTTGGTTGTGGCGTCGATGGATAATGCTTTTGTCGCTTCTGCCCTGAGTAGCCACTCCAGTCATCCCCGTCTAGTTTTGCTGCTGTACGTGCAAAATTTTCTGTCATACCTAGACTACAATTTATTAATATGTCAATGATCTAGTATCATAATGACTACATCTGAAATATGGTTACTCTTTCTTTTGCTCCAGGTAAAAAGTCTATGTCCTAAACTTCGGCTAGAGTCAATTCATCCATCCAATTAAAATATGTAGGCATTGTTATTCTTTCAATGAAATTTATAATGATCTTGTAGTTATTATGTGCGTACTCTGACACCAATGTATTCATAATGCTGAAATTGATGTAAGCCTATATCAGGTATTTTAAGCAAAAAATGTGCAGATTTTTAAGTGAAAACACCCTTCCTCATATCTATTACACTAATAAAGTTGCAATGACCTTCACAGGTCCAGATCACATTCATTATACAGTCTGTTAGGGAAAAGAAAATATACAGCACAGAGCTGACATATTGTCCAGTAGAAGGCAAAATTTATCACATATTGTCATTTTGAAAAGCTACTGGCCATGAAATTTACTGGGTGTTCTATAAATTTTAGGATTTTTTGGTCATTCTTAAAACATATCTACCAGTACTTGTTTAAATTTGGCTAAAATAATGTGTCAGTGTTTATTGTGGAGATTAAATTAATTTATCAACACTGTATTTACTACTCATGTATAAATTTAGATTGAAGCACCTAATATTTCAAACAGGTATTTGATAATCATTTTCTCAAGATGTCTAGGTGGAAGCTTTGTTATGATAGTGATACCTCATACAGCAGAAATGGGGGAAAAGTATTTATGGTAGTAAAAGCACTAGACAGTAGTAAGATTCTTGATTAGAATCTAGCATTATGGTACACAGGGCACTCCCATGAGTGCTCTGCTCTCCATTCTAGAAAACATCCAAGAGTATGCAGAAAGTCCCAGTCAGATGTTGATTATGTGATCTTCGAAACTTTCAAGAGGACACGCTTTCTTCCCTCACCCTTCTGATTATTCTCATATCTGTCATTGTAAGTGTACATTATCACCATGAACATTGTCTTCACTTTAGTGAATCAATCACCACCCATATTAGGTCAGCTATATCTCTGTGCCATCAACCACAGCATTGCACACTAATGAATCTGCTCTTTTGCTGCCTCTGACCCCCGCATGACCAGGGCAGTATATCCATGTAACACTTTGGACAACCAAGTTGTTTAGTAACATGACCCAATCTTTTCTTAACATGCACCTTTCTATCTTCAGCATTATGTTCTTGGAGTTAGAGACTATCATAGTGTGAGTTGCTATTTCAGTCATCAAGAGAGTGCCATAGTAACTGCTTATATTTCCATTTTCCTGCTCTGTGTTGTAATAGAGTGGACAGACAATTTTTCAGACCCCTTTTTTATTATTGTAGGACAAAACCCAGTCCACACTTAATCGTTTCTCTGTTGACTGAGCCATCTGTAATGATCGCATCTTGAAGTTGTGAGTACATCTGAATAAATTCTTGTACAATCACCTGTATGACATCAGTCCATTCCCTACGTTTCCCTAGTTGCATTTTACTATCAGAGACATTTTCTCTTCATCTATAATAAGATAATAATAAGAACAATTATTTAACTATAATTTCAGTTTATATTACATATTAAAACGTAAAATCTCTATTAGATTTGCCTTTGATTGGATTTCCCCTTTTTTTTAGTGAAAAATTGCTTCCTCCACTTCATCTCTTAATCTTCTCATCTTTCTGTTATTTAGCCAGGTAACATTTAGTGCAGTGTCTCTCATATTAAAACTATAGCAAAAGCTAAGACTTAAAATTACATTAGAAAAGCTTAAATTAAGTCAGCAGTAGCACATATTGATCATTTTTCGATGGATGAATATTGATAGTTGGTGAGACAAGTATATAGAAAAAAGTAGTATTTTTGATAATATAAAACTGCACTTGAGCCAAAAGTACTCTGATAATCACAGTAAGTCAGTGCAGATTTACAGATATATAGGCCTATGTCTTCCATAAGCTTTTAGAAATTTAGACTAACTAGAAGCATTTCCGGCAGGAAGTAAAATCTTTCTTTAAAGCATGGTTGAATTTTTACATCGAATTTGTGTTTTTCATCAGTTTTTTTTTCATCTTGTGTTTACATTGCTACAGTGGCAATCAATTTGAAAATAGAAAAGGTTTGTCATCCTAATTTCTGGTATGTTTGACTGCTTTACAAGCCAAAAATTGGTTAGAAACTGGTCAGAAAAACACAATTTTACCACATATTATATAATGATTCTGATTGATTAGATAACATCTCAAAAAGGGTGCTTTCTGAACCAAGTCCAAGTAGCCCTCTATAAAAATGTCAAAATAATAGAAATACATCTAAGATACATCACAGACTAACAATTGAGCTCCTCCCAGTTTGGATCAAGGAGAGGAGTAAGTTTTACAGATGCTATTTTTTCTTTGAGACAACGAAGTGAACAAGCAATAGAATATGATCAAGAACAAACACAATATTCATAGAGCAGGAAAAAGCATTAGAGTCAATAGAAATGCTTTATGGGAGACACTAAAAAACTACGGAATCAAAGGTCAGTTATTAGCAAATATAAAAGCCCTTTCTTTACCAGAACTGCCAAAGCTTAGTAAGAACTTCATCTTTCGAACCAAAATCAGGGATAAGACAAGGATGTGTGCTTTCATCTATACTTTTTAACATATACATGGACAGAATAACAAAAGAATCCCCAAACAATAAACAGAACAGTAATAAGAGAAGATAGACAATACGTGTCAAAGTTGATCTCTATGAAAGATCAACACTACTGTACTGTATGAGGACACTCCTTACTGATCATGTTTTAGAATTGCTGTGAAATTACATGGACTCATTTAATGAGTATAATGCATGATAAATAATCCATCCAGAAAATTTGTTTTTCCGGCATGGACATCTAAATCCATGTATGAAGTTGCATGAAGTAACAAATTTCTTGGCATGTCAGATTGGAATGTGCCCCAATGGTCGGCTAGGTGTCAGACACAACTAGTCTATGATTTAAATTTGTATATGTCTTCAAGAAATAGGCATAGATGGAAAAGACATCAGGCTGATTAGAAATATATATTGGGAACAAACTGCATCAATAAGGTGTGAAAACAGCTACTCTCCATACATAGAAATAAGAAGAGGGGTAAGACAAGGATGCATTTTATCACCAAGCCTATTTAATATCTACACAGAGAATATCTTTAAAAATATAGAAGAAATACCAGGACTCAAGATCAATGGGAAAATAATAAACAACATTAGATATGCAGATGACACTGTTCTTTTAGCCGAAAGTGAACATGAACTACAAAGACTAATAGATCAAGTCAATAAATCAAGTAATGAATATGGACTGGATATAAACATTAAAAAAACAAAAACCATGATAATCAGCAAAGACACAGAAGAACAGGAGGTAAACATAAACATACAGGGAGAGAAACTACAACAAGTAAAACAGTATCAATATCTTGGACACATAGTCACAAATGATGGCAGATGTGAAACAGAAGTTAAAAGGAGAATAGGAATGGCTAAAAGTACCTTCAATGACATGAGGAAATTATTAATATCTAAACAAATTACAAACAAGTTAAAAATGAGAATTATAAAATGCTACATCTATTCCATCTTAATGTATGGCTCAGAAACATAGACACTAAATAAACAATTAGAAGACAAAATTGATGCCTTTGAGATGTGGGTATATAGAAGAATAGGGAGAACATCATGGAAAGAGAAGAAAACAAATAAAGAGGTGCTAAAGACACTTAATATGAAGAAAGAACTACTAAGAGAAATAAAGATCAGGCAAATAAAATACTTTGGACACATTAAAAGACATGACACCCTATTGAAGACCTTACTTGAGGGTAAAGTCAAAGGGAAGCGAGCAAGAGCTAGGCAGAGATACAAGTGGGAGAGTAACATTACACGATGGACAGGTTACAGTCTAGCAGAGTGCACCACCAAGACAAGAGACAGGAGATGTTGGAGATACGTTGCAGCCAACCTTCGTTGCGGAGACGGCACTTGATGATGATACTATTTTTTAATATGTTTACTCGTGATAAATTTGAAAGCAACTTACATACAATGCTGCTCTGAACCTCTTCCAGAAAATAAAGCTACGGTAGTCTTTTATGAATGTGCTACTAATTTCAATAAGCTTTCTTACCATATTAAAACTTCTCGCTGGATGTTGTTTTCACCATAAAGCAGAAATACAAGGAATACCATGGCAGTAAACCCTACAATATCACATAAAACGTTTTTGGACTCTGTGATTCCACTACTGACTAAGCTGTGAATTTGCTACAATATTTCTGTCGTAAGCCTAAAACATTTGTAAGAAATTTCTTAATCAGTAAAGTTTTTTTACTGATCTTGATGGAAATTTTTTTACTGATCTTGAATGGTAGTCAAGGTTTTCAAAACACTCCTGACTCTGTTAGGCACAGATCTTCACAGAACGATACAATATAACCCATACGCTTTTAACATACCGGATATTTGATTTCAAAGGCAACCTATTTCACAAAAACCCTGAACACAAATATGAAATATTTCCCCCAGGAAATAAAATCATTAAAATCATATCTGCATAGAAAGATGTATTTGGACCACGACTCCATTCTTGTCATAGCATGGAAGAACAAGAAAGTCAAAAATCTTGTTATTATTACATTTTCTAAGGTCTCAATTAAAAATATTAATGGTGCTGGAAGAAGAAACACACAGAAAACAAAGTTAGGAGTTATCCATGATTACAACCAGTCAATGAATGGTGTGACAGGAGACCAGATTCTTACTATGGCAATTTCAACCACAAGTTATAACCTACAAGTGGTGGAAAAAGATATTTTACTTTAATGCTTTTATGTTATATAAAAAGAAGATGAAGATCAACATGTTCAATTTTAAGTTATTTCTTATAGATTATATGCTGCTATTTTGATGCCATATAGTTTACAACAAGGATCTTTTCATATATCTTCTGCAAAACCAAAGACTAATTTCCTGTTGAGAAACTACAAGGTGCTAACCATCTCATTGTATATACTAGAAATATAAGGCAGTGTGTAAAATGTAAGAATTCCTCAGCACATTTACATGTGAAGGGTGCTCTTCAAGCCCAGCTCTGTTTTCTTCATCTGCCATTCAGGAATCGCTAGATTCCTTTTGGTCTCGCTAGATTTTCAGACCAGTCACCAGGACGAAGTTCCCAGTCTTCTCCAGGTCAGAGCAGCTGCCCCAAAGTTTCTGCCTCAGTTCGGTCCATTGTGGCCATATCTTACCCTGCAGTTCTTTGGATTCTGAACAGTCTCAGAGTATGTATTTCGGGGTTTGTATGCCTGTTCCACGTGGATATTCATTTGTGTGGCCACTCTAATCCCGTACACGTGACTCAGTAGCCTGCAGTGGCCAGTTCTAAGTCAAAATTCTATTTTTGCCTATAAAGTTGGTGTATGGGGTTTCAATCTGGTTTCAAGTCAATATCCTTATCTTTCTTCCACTGTGATGCATAAAGGTTGAGGATTAGTGTTTTGTTCTCATTGTATGACACATAATAGCTGTAGTATTCTATTTATCCTCCTGCTTTTACCAGGGCATCAGCTCTCTTATTTCCAGATATACCACAATGGGTGGGTAGCAATTGAAGAGTGAATTTTTTGAGCTTTTTTTATGTTTGCCAGTTCCTAGTCTAATTTTGTGTATTGTATTTTCATTGCGTTGTAATGTTTCCAATAGGGATCTGCAGTTCAGTAATTATACTAATGCTGATGTTTGTTTAAATCACACACAAGTATTGATGGACCACAAAAAATCTTTTGGTGCTAAATATGGATGTTTTTTTATTGAAATATGCAATATAAATTGTAAAAAATATGAATTTATGAAAAATTTAGTTGACAGCTTGCTTCAAGCTACAAACATCCTATGGCATCAATACTACAATACAGTGGATACCATGCTACAGTTATCAGCGAGAATGAAAATGCTGATAAAATGATAAAAAGGGGAGCAAGTATGCCCCAACCAGGAATTTCCACCAACCTTAGAACACATTTTAATGTGCTAAACACATTATCCACAACAACTGTAAACAACAATAGATAGACCGCTTGCTCAAAAGGAAGAGTGATATATGCAGACATGTCCCAACCAAACCCATATGACAACATAAATAGACTACACCATAAAGATCAAACCAAAATATTTAGGCTAAGAACAACACATGTGCAACTTAAAAAACACATACAAAGAATAACAGCAGACTATAAACTATACTGTAGCCATAAAACACTACCTTGTTAAATATTGAATGCCCTGCACTACAAGACCTACGAACACAACTATCACCAAACCCCTTCATCACTAACACCCTTTATAGAGACATAACCCAGCTGAAGACATGCACCTCACATTCACCTAGCACAGGGAAGAAAGAGTGAAAGCTCAGAACCCCAGGGATCGGATAAGCAAGTAAGTATATAATTTTCTTCTTCTTCTTCGGCGATCATTACTCAGTCAGGTTGGGACTTCGGATTCTATGATATAGGCTGCTGTCTGTTTTAGAGTGTCCACTGCGCCATACAGTTTCTCTTCAACACTGATTGGGGTGGGCCATGTCTTGTTTCTCATGTCTGCATACTGGGGACATTCTTGTAGGATATGTTCTGCTGTCATATTTGCAAGGCTGCAATGGCAGAGCCCAGTTGTGCCTATTTTGAATTTGGTGTACAAATGATGTCTCATTTTGTTGTGATCAGTTCTGAGGCGCAGCAGGATAACCTGGTCTCTTCTGGACAGTTGGTAATACCCGTCATCTGCATTATATTTGGGGTGGTCTTCTTTCCACTTTTTGTTATAGTTGCCTTTAATGATGGTCTTCACAACTGACTAGATAGTCTTCTTGAAGTAACTTCCCTCCTTCTTTGGCCAGTCTATCTGCAACTTCATTCCCTTCAATGTTACAGTGTGACGGTATCCACTGGCTCACTACTCTTGGGAAATTATTGTACAACTGAACTAGAATTGCCCTCAATTCATTCAGTTCAGTGTTCTTGTGTAGCTTCAGTGCTGTTATGACAGAGAGTGCATCTGTTAGTAGTACAATATTCCTGTGCACTTGTTCTTTGTGTTGTAAGATAGTTTCTGCTGCTTTCTTGAGAGCTTCCATTTCTGCTTTAAAATTGGTTGAGAGCTTGCTAGAGTAACATCTTTCCCGTATTTTAGTCTGAGGGTCACTCCTCCACCTCCATTCTCAATTGCATTTGTGGTCGAGCCATCTGTATAGGCAAGAGTCCATGCATCTTGTGGGTAATTAACTGCGATGTGTTGTTCTGTGATACGCTTTCTCTCCAATTCTGAGTTCCTTTCTTTTCTATACCTTCTATTTGTTCTTTTAGTTGTGGGAGTCTGTATGCCCAAGGGGAGATGATACTGACTGGTTGTATGGGCCTTGGTTTCGCTTGTCCTATAGTTAGTGCCTTTTGTATCAGTTTCTTTGAATTTGCTGAGAAGTTGCTCCTCTCCAGCCTGCTTTTGCCATAGCCATTAATTCTTTGGTGCATAGGATGATTCAGGAGTCTCTTGTATTTTTCTGCTTCTTGAACTACTTTCATGTCTTTTCTATCTTCCATTGACCGAAGGCCAGTTATTGTTCCTAATGTATTTATGAGTGTAGATTTCATAGATGCAGTGATAATACGTGTAGCTTGATTCTGGGTTTTGTTTATTTTGTTGAATTGCGTTTTAGATGCTGTGGCCCAGGCTGCGATGCCATACTCTATAGTACTGGCCTAACTCTACCTGTGTATAGCCTTTTCAAGATTTTGCTGTCCGCTCCCCAGTTTGTGCCTGCTAATTTTTTCATTATTGCCATTCTATTTCTGGCTCGTTTCTCTGCTTTTTCTGTCTGTTTTGCCCATGTCATTCTAGAGTCAAGGGTAATTCTGAGGTATGTTGGGTTCTGCTCTAGTGGGAGTACGTGATTGTTTATTTTTAGTGTTGTTTTCTGTACCTTGTTGGATAGGGTGAATATTGTGTGTGTGGTTTTCTTTTCATTAATGGTAAGCAACCATTTCTTGGTCCAGCTTTCTAGTTTGTGCAGTGCCCCTTGCATTCTATTTTTTGCAACTGCTATTGTCACCCCTCCTGTCCACAAGGCCAGGTAATCTGCATACATTGCAGAGTGTACCCCAGTTGGTATGCCCTCCATAATATCATTTATGTAAATTAAGAAGAGTGTAGGGGATAGTACACCTCCTTGCAGTACACCTTGTTCTAGTATTCTCTTCCTGCTACGTTTTCCCTGTACTTGCACTCTAGCTGTTCTTTTTTCCATGTAGTTGCATATCCAGTTATATAAGTGTCCTCTGATTACTAGTCTAAGGAGCTTGTTCTTGAGTCCATCTTTCCAAACTTTGTCAAATGCCTTCTCCATGTCAACCCACACTGCAAGCGTGTGTTTTTTTTTCTTGGTATGCGTCTTCAATCTCTTGGGCTATGTAGGCGACCTGGTCTTCTGTTGATCTGTGTTGTCGGAAGCCGCTCTGTTGTGCTGCTATGAGTTGTTTTCCTTCCAAGTGCCACATGAGTCTTCTGTTGACCATTTTCTCCATTAATTTGCCCATACAGCTGAGGAGACTGACAGGTCTATAACTACTTGGGTCGAGTTTGTCTTTGCCTTGCTTTAAAATGGGTACCATGATAGCTTCTTTCCATGCGGTGGGCACCTGTCCTGTTCTCCAGCTAGTGTTTACTATGTTTAGAAGTTTTCTCTTTGCTGTAGGCCCCAGTTTCATAAGCATCTCATTGATAACCCCATATTTGCCTAGTGACGTCTTGAGTTTGAGGTTCTGTAGTGCTTCTTCTAGCTCAGTTTCTGTAAATTTTGCCAACATTTTCTCTTCTATCACCATAGGCATATCCTTTAGTCCATGGATTTCATTCTTGACTTCTTTTTTTCTTTCTTTTTGTATGTTTATCTGGCTCACAGTTGCATAATTTTTAATGAAAATGTTTGCTGCTGCTTTTCCCGTGCTTTTTTGTTATTATATTCAAGTGTTATTGGAGGTCGGCTACTGTTTTCATCACTCAATGCCTTGGCAAGTTTCCAGAGTTTGTTTCCATCTTTGTCCATGTTAAGGCTCTCGGTTTTTTCTGTAAAAAAAACTTTTTTTTTTTTACACTTCATCCAGGTATGAGATTCCACCCACATTTTATTTGTACCAAAACGGTATGGAATCCTTTTATTAATCTGGAATCTCACTACTAACTTTATTATTTTTTATTACTTATTGTTATTATTATGGTTGGGTTTTTGGTCATCGTCGATTACGACGGACGAACATCATTATCTCACTTGTTATTGCACATGGCGCTACGCTCAAGCGAGGTGCTACTTTCTTAAGTACGTTATAAATCTGCCGTTCTTGTTTTTGCCTTCGTGAGCTTTCTTTAGATGTGACAACTTAGCAATCCAGACGGTCATTATCTTGCATTATGCTACAACAGTTTATTGGCTGTGGGGTGCCGAGAGGTTCTTTCAGAGATATTGCTAATTTGGTTTGTGAGTTCGTAGATGCCCGATGAGTCCGATTCGTGCACGGAAAGTTCTATTGCAGTGCATGCAGGAGTGCTGAAGGTTCGGGGTAGGAGAATTTACGGATTTGTCCTTCCGCTTCTTGCGCATGTGGATTGCCCGCAGTGTTCTTTCTTTTTTCAAATTTCGTGATGCCAGCAGTGATCTGGGTGTGCCAGGCGATCCGAGTGATCAAGTGCTGTAGTCTCCCAGGAGCTAGGATCGATGCTGCAGTTCTTTAGAGTACTTTTTAGGTGATCCTTGAAGCGTTTTTTCTTCCCTCCACTTGAACGTTTACCTTCGCACAACTCCCCATAGAATAATCTCTTTGGAAGGCGCTTGTCTGGCATACGAACGATGTGGCCAGTCCAGCGGAGTTGGGACCTAGTCAGCATTCCATGTATGCTTTGCATACGGGACTTCTGAAGAATTTCCGTATCTGGTACACGATCCTGCCAACGTACTCCCATGAGGTTTCGTAGGCACCGAAGATGAAAGGAGTTAAGCTGTCTAGCGTGTCTCGCATAGACAGTCCAGGATGACGCAGCATAAAGCAGTGTTGGTAGAACCACTTTGCGGTACACGTCCAACGTAGTTGTCAGACTGAGACCACGCCTGATCCAGACGTTGGCAAGAAGGCTCCCGAATGCTGCACTGGCACGAGCAATACACAGGGCAACATCCTTATCAATTGTCGCAGTTTGTGATAGTGTGCTGCCGAGATATACAAACTTATTTGCAGTATTAAGTTTTTGTCCCTTTACTGTGATCACTGTGTCTGTGTAGGGGGCATCTGGCGCTGGTTCATACATTACTAAAGTCTTCGCGGTGCTGATGGTGAGACCGAACGCATCACGTGCCAAAGAAAAGAGGTCCATGCTGTCTTGCATGTCTTTCAGATTGGTAGCATTTAATGCACAATCGTCGATAAACAAGAGCTCGCGAACAATGTCTGTCTTAGTTTTGGTCTTGGCCTTCAATCTACTAAGATTGAATAGTCCTCGGTCAGCTCGACAGCAAAAACAAATTCCTGTACTGTTATTCCGGAAGGAATCATTTAACATGGCAGAGAACACCATGCTGAAGAGCGTCGGAGCCAGGATGCAACCCTGTTTTACGCCGCTGGTTACTGGAAAGGGGTTTGAGTGTGCACCGTCATCTTGCACACATGCTGTCATACCATCATGGAACTGGCGAATCATGTTGGTAAATTTTTCGGGACATCCAAATTTGGCCATGATCTTCCATAGTCCTTTGCGATTTACAGTGTCGAATGCCTTAGTTAGGTCGACAAATGTGGTGTAGAGACCAATGTTCTGTTCACGACACTTTTCCTGTAGTTGTCTGGCAGTAAAAATCATATCAACAGTACCTCTACCCTGTCGGAAGCCACATTGGCTCTCTGGAAGGAGACCTCTCTTAAGATGGGCTTGTAGTCTGTTTAACAGGACCCTAGCCAGAATCTTGCCTGATATAGAGAGCAAGGATATGCCTCGATGGTTTCCGCAAGCTATGCGATTTCCTTTTCTCTTATATAGATGTATTATGATCACTGTGATCACTCTGCCATCCATGATCTGCCACGCTTGATTCGTTTTCCCTTTGACTCATCTAGGCGATTGTGTAATGGGTGGTGGTTTTATTATGTCACTTTAAGGTACGACTTGTGCTACCTGATGTCGCAATCTAATGCTGGGGAGATCAAGCAGAAATCTCATAGCAGAGATGGGTGTATCTCAAGTACACCCCAGTACAGCACGCATTGCCTCATTTTGAACTTTTTCCAATCTATCGACTTGTGCCTGTGACAAAGTTAGTAGGCCGAGGCCATAATCTATTACAGATAGCACCACCACTTGCAGAAGCAGAAAAAGTACCCATTGCTGCATGTCGAAGGTCGCCATAACCTTGATAACAACTAAGGTTGCAATGCCAACATCAATATTAACAGCAGGAAACCCATTGTATAAGTGCTTTGGGCTGATCTGCCATATCATACTGTTGAAGGACTCATCAATATTTCTGCAGTCTTTTTCTTCTTCTTTCCTTCCTCTTTTACCCTTTACGGGTGTCGAAGGAGATACAATGTTCTTGTTCTCGCTTTTCTGGCATCTTCAGATAATGTTATTTGGTGTTCGTGTAATGTCTCTTTGATGTTGTCGATCCAGCGTACTCTAGGCTTACCCTTGGCTCTTCTTTCTGCTTCTCTTCGTATATGCTTTATAAACTAATGAATCACACGGCATTCTTTCTAGATGGCCAAACCATTGTATTTGTTGGTTTTGTATGTATTGTAGAATTTATATGACACCCACTATTTCTGCAGTACTGAGAAATATTTTTTCCCGACATTTTGAATTAATTACTTTATTACAAATTGATACCTAAACTTGACGTGTGCAAGAAAGATTTGCAAATTCAAAACGATGCTATTTGCCACAATTACATAGGGAAGTGTTCATTGTTTTAATATTAATATGAATTGTTCACCGTTTTTCTCAAACATACTGAACATTTTTGAAATATTTCTATCCCTGACCCACCCCCACATATTTCAAAATTCTATATCTCAAAAACTATAAACACTACGACAAAATTTCTTTAGCAAAATGTGCATAACTCTTTTGGTATTTTTTTCAATTTTCCCGGTGTATCTGCCCCCTTAATAACTGAGATTACATTTTTTGTTCTTGCATAGCCATTCGTCAGAATAAAATCCTGTACATTTCATCCACAAACTGCACATGAATTGCTTGTGAAGTAGGGTTGCCATCCGTCCCGCTTTTTCCGGATTGTCCCACTTTTTCATCAAAAATTAATTGTCCCGCCTAAGGGTCTGGGGGACAGCAATTTGTCCCGCTTTTTAATCCAGCCAAATTTTTCACCTACAAATTTTAATATTTTCTTAAATTATTTATTATTGGTTTGAGTTTTGTTACAAATGAAGCTTCTTTGTCCGAAACGTCTATTTGTAGAGTCCTGCGCTATCGCTGTTTAATAATAAAGTTTGAAGATACAACTCATAAATTTGAGAATATCCAGCACAAAATTGTTAGTGCGGAAGGCGGTATTATTTAAAAATTTACAAAAGATTTCGGCTTCGCGAGGCGCCGAGCCTTACTCTACCCATCTCACCGCCGCTCACGTGATCTGTGCCTACGTGACAATCTGCATGCTTTTGTCCTTGTCGTATTCCTGTAGGCGCTAATAATTCATTCAACAACATCGCGCCATCCTCACCAGCAGCAAGAAGAAATTTTGGCTTCATTCTTTCTTTATGTGTTGGAGGCTGGAGGTTGCTTCCAGGAATCCAGTCTGTTGTTACCGGTGGATGTGAAATATTAAATTTGTTCATTTTTAATTGAGCATTCTAATTTTGTGAATTCTTTTTTTGGATTTATTTTTATTTGGAAATGCCGAAGAGAAAGTGTTTTTTCCAAGAAAACTATTTGGAAGAATGGTCTTTCATAAAACAAGGTAGAAGTGAGAATGAAGCAGAATGCAAAATATGTCAATGTTACATTTCTATCGCGCATGGTGGGAGAACTGACATAACAAAACATATAGGAAGTGTAAAACACAAATCTAGAATGTATTCTGCAAACACTTCACGTACTATGGACAATTATTTTTTGACTAAATCGTCAGAGCAAGGTAAATTAGTGGCAGCGACAGAACTGACAATGTGTTATCATATTGTAAAACATCATATGTCTTTCAAGTCAATGGACTGCATAACTAAGCTAAACTCAAAACTGTTTAAAGATTCTCAAACTGCACAAAATGTGGAGCTCGGAAGAACTAAAACAACAGCAATAGTAAAGTTTTTAATAAAAAAATTACTGGTACAGGTATTAGAATTATAATGTAATAATAATTAGTCTATGTGTGTGCTATCTCTGACTTTTCCTATGGCTATTATGCTTTACATGATGTGTCCCACTTTCGCGTCTAAAAAAGTACCATTTGTCCCGCTTTCTGCTTCGAAGGTTCTGGCAACCCTATTGTGAAGTAACATTGCTGTTTCAGAGGACTTATTTTAAACTAAATGCTTATGAAAGAAATTGTAATTTTAAGTATTCTCAACTGTTACCAGCTGAAATCTAACTTTGCATTAAAAAATTTTGGTCTAACGAGACAATGAACATAAATCTAGAATAAATTTATGTTGTGGCTTAAATATCTATTACACTTTATGTGTACTTCCAGTAATTTGCAAAACGTCATTAACTTGTGTGTCCCCCTTTCGCGTATCAGATCAATTTTTCTGCAGTTCTACTTGCTAGCGATTATCCCATCATGTTTTTGCTGTAATGATTTTCAAGGCAAACAAAGTCAGGATGTAGCTACTTTAATTGTATATCTATTGAATTTAAGTCGGTTTTCAGCAATTTATATATATAGTGACAAATTTTTCCAGAAAATTGTCTTCAACGTGGATACTCTGAACGCCTCTCTGTCCCAGGCCTTCATTGGCCAGAGACATGTGCATACATTCCTCAATGTCACTGGTCTATCGTCTTCTTCTTCCTCTCTTTCTTGGCCCTCCACTGCCAGAATCAGCCTTTTGATACCATCATATCTCTTTAAGCATCCAAAATACTGTAGCTATCTTCTTATGATAGTATTTAGAAGCCACCCTTCATTTAGCTTCAGTAATTTCAAAATTCTTAATTTCTCTGTCCATGATATTTGTAGGATCTTTCTGTGGCACTTCATTTCAAATGAATTTATTCTTCTGGATTGGCCCTATTGTCTTTTTTAAGTCCAAGTCTTGCATCCATATGTTGCAACTAGGAAAACGCATTATCTTAAAAAGGTTACTTTAGTGTCATTGTTATTATTTTGCCACAGCTTTTTCATTTGTGTTAATTTGAGTGTTGCAATTGTGAGTCTCCTAAACAATCTCCAGAACTGTTTATATTTTCTCCCAGATATTCAATTGTGTTCTCACATTCTAATTCTATATTGTATATTTTTATTATTGGTTTAATCTTTGTTTTGTATGTTGTCACAATTTTTGCTTTTTGTATTGTGCGTTTAGATATAGATTTCGGATCTCGTTGTATTTCTTTGTTGTTGTGATTAACTTTTTTCAGTCCCTCAGGATGTGTAGTAAGGATAACTGTGTTTTCTGCATATCATATTTCTGGAATCTTAATGGATCTAACCTATATTTAAACTAAGGATGAAAATAATTTCCCTCTAGTTCTCTTATATTTCTCATTATATTCTCTGCATAAAAAATAAGTGGATAGAGTGCACCCGTCTCACCCACTTTGTACAATGAACCATTCAAATGTTTCTAGTCTAATCTTACTGCTGCTTGTTGTATAGTGTTTCACAAAGATGTGTTAGGCATTTGGGGAAGTCTATGTCTCCTATGATGGACCATAGTTGATGATGTTTAACACAATCAAATGCCTCGGTGTAGTGTATGAAACACATATGTAGGTCTCTAAATTTCTTAACTATGTTTCTCATGTTGGTCTCTTGTGCCTCTTCCTGCTCAAAAACCAACTTGAACTTCATGGATTTCTATTTCTAATTTATATTGCATTCTTTTCATTATGATCTGTAGTAGTATTTTGCTGGCATGACTAATTAGTGCTACTGTTCTATAGTTGGTACATTATTGAAGGTCTCCTTCAAATGGTTAGCAAACCATTTGGCAACCCTGATATAGCCTATTGTATGGCATGGGTGCATAAGCACTCAAGGAAAAGTGTGTCAGATTACTCATTCTAACTTTATTTAATATTGGTGTAGGCTAAATGTGAGAATTACCGTTTCCTGAAATGAAAGCCCTGTCTTAAGAAACAGTAGGCAATGTTCTGACTTTATATTATTCATTGTCTCACAAATGGTATGCACATAGGCCTAAACTTTGGTGACCTAAACGCTAAACTATAATATATTCTGATGATACTTATCAGAACTGTAATAGAGTAAAATATTATTACTAACGCAGGCACGCTTACCTGTCACCTGTTGTAGCAATAAACTATAGCCTATATATGCCCCTATATAATTTATAAGTATGCATAGGCATATGTCCATTTTCGTCTTTCAAAAGTTATTTAGCATCTCCATGTGCTTATGTAGTAGGCCTATTAGTTATAGAATGAATGAGTCAGTGATGTATTGCATTGACTATTACTTACTGTACGCATGTGTACTTACCGAAAATTATTTTAAGTTTTACGCAGTACGACCTTCAAAGGGAAACGCGTCTTCGATCACATTTCCTCAGCTATTGTGGTCATTAGACATCTTTCATTATGGTCTTGCGTGCAATTTTGTATCTCGAAAAGATCTGCTTCAAACCCCTTTCCTTTCCGAAAGCGCGCCAAACAATTTTATAATTATTATAGGCCTAAGTTTTATTTGTTGATGTATTTTTGTAGTTCATAGCAAAGACTAAAAATTCGGATATAAAGAACCCCCAATTTGACAAAAAGTCAGTCAACCAGCTAAATTTAAATTTCTATTACGTTTTTCTTTTCACAAATCTACTTTTAACTTAAAACAATAAACAAATATGGCAGAAATTTGAATTCGTCTACGAGAGAAAGTATCATATAAATATATGTCTTTTTTGTTGTTGTTAAAAGCAATTTCATCGTCTGTAGCCTTGGTTGTGAACATATTACTAGCTTGTCGATAGTGGTCACTGGTCAAAGGTCAAATGTTGGGTGGGAATTCCTCTACTAGAAATAATATAGCGAATTCGTCATCAACGTATGCGCTCTCGTTTTGCGTTTCGCGGTGCTTCCGTTTTGTTCGCTCAAAAAATATTGAGCCATGTGACGTGATTTCATTATTGACCAATGAACTTTTAAGAAAGTAACGTCATATTCTAAATATAGTACGCATGACTCATTCGTTAGATTGGCGGCTCGACATTTTATTAGTAGAGCTTTGGTCTCGCTGCAAACATGAATGTTTGTGACTAACCACATTGGACTCTATCCGATACGGGCAACGCTCTTAGTGACTCATTATATTTTTGACACAGAGAGGCGGAGTCAGTACTGACACGCGTGTCCCTCTTTCAATCTGGATTTACGAACACCCTCATCAAAGTCCAGAATGGACCATTCGTCACTGCACACAGATTCGAACGGATCGGATTCAGACGTCAAAAAGTTAAAGAGGAGCATGACTTTGGATTTTAATTCGAGTTCGGCAACTAAACAAAAGAAACTAGCAAGTGTGCTAGCTTCTCCTGATCTCAACATGCTGAAATTGGCCTCGCCTGAGCTAGAAAGAATGATTATTCAGGCCAATGGTTTAGTGACTACAACACCTACCCCGACGCAGTTTTTGTTTCCGAAGTTCGTAACTGAGGAACAAGATGCATATGCTTGGGGTTTCATCGATGCTTTAGCAGAACTTCAGGGTAGCGGCGCTTTAGTAGCAAATCGTACACATGAACTATCTAGGACTTTTACAACGCTAACAGTGCCAACTGCTCTTTCACAGAGCGCAACGGTACCAGCTACTGCCAGTTTTCCTGTGTTTTCATCACCCAACGAACTATCTACAACTACTTCTTTACCAGGAGGTATAACTGGTAGAGCACCACATACCGTCAGCCCACCAAATACTGCACTTCCCACCTCCAGAGCTAATATGCCAGTGTCCACGGCTGGGCTGGACATAAGGATATCACACGTCAAAGAGGAGGCACAAACTGCACCTTGTTTCTCATCATCACCACCGTTATCACCCATCAACATGGAATCTCAGGAAAAAATTAAACTTGAACGGAAACGAGCTCGTAATAGAGTTGCAGCACGTAAGTGTCGTACACGAAAGTTGGAAAGAATTTCACGCCTTGAGGATAGAGTGAAAGAACTTAAAGGACAAAATGGTGATCTTGTGTCCACAGCTACGAATCTGCGTGATCAAGTTATGAAACTCAAGCAGAAAATAGTTGAACATGTGAACGGTGGATGTCGGATTATTACACCTATGCAGAACATTGGACTTTAGAATACCAAAGACATAACCCGGTGTTTTGTGTTCTCAACATAATAACATTCAGTTAATCTTGTGACTTGGCTTCAGTTAAGGTAATCTGCAGTTGTATAGGCTAAGTCTTTATACAATAATAATATAGGATATTTTCTCAGTGGTTGTCTCTTTATTATTTTGGGTGCTTCCAGATAAGTAAAGCTGCCATGACTGTGATGTTAAAAATGCATTTCATTTTGTAATGAAATAATTAGTACGGTACAACTATGTTTATTTTATTTAGCACAGTTTTCCTATATGTCTGGCTTATTCATTTTATTTAAGCCATATAATTGTGATTTTATTTTGGTTTTTCTCTATTTGTCTTTTTTTAGAAATATGAATTTCCACCACTCTTGTTTTCATATTCTATTGGTTGATTTGAGAAAAAGATCATTTTTATTATGGAATACTACACTTCTACTAGTCATGTTACTGTGTGTTATGGCCAATGTGATATATATGTATATTGAATTGAGTAATGAAATGTATATGACAATACAAGACTATTTTGAATTGATATATCAGAGTATTTGTCAAAATACTTATTCTTTGTTTAGTAAATAAATATTGAAAATAATATATAAAAATGATTAAATAGCAGTTTTACATTGAACAAGACACATGATTAAAACATTTGAACCATAAGGTAATGCACACCAGAGTGCACCGGCCGGCGCTACATAGCTGGTTGAGCATCAGGGTCAGTGAACCACAGCTGGCCAAGACCCTCAGTACACTTCCGCGCATTGGACCTGGAAACAGGAGTGCAGCAACCCTGCTGTAGCCTGGCCAAGTACTAGGGATCGAAGATACGGGAATGCCAACCCGGTTCAACAAAATGCTTGCTGAAGATGGATGTGTCAGGTCGAAAGGCGCAGATAACACAGATTGCTGTAAAACATGACACAACGCAGATCATCCTCATAGTCCTTATCAGGACGGTCAGCGGAATGCTTTCAGGGGGTCCACCGCATAGCGTACGACGAAGAACCATATGGTCATTATAAAGATAGAGACAAACGAATACAAAATGGAACCACAAAATCAAATGGAGACTACATGCATGCAATGTGGTATAAAACTAGCAGGTATGGAAAATAACAGACAATGAGGCGAGAACCACAGAAATATAGTTAGTTAGTTGTTGGATCATCATCACTGCACTTCGGACAGTCCATAGGTGCTCAGATCTCTCCTTGAGTGTAGCCGCCATTACATGTTGAATGACAGTCCCAGAACGCCGTTGATTGACCACCATTCTTTCTTGCCCACGAAGCTGCTTCTTTCTAGTGACACCACATTTCAAACCAAACTCCCTTATTCTAGTCATGGAATCAGAAATATAATTATGCCTACATGATGAGAGAGTGCGCAGTAGGATATAAAGAAGGGGTTCTAGCCTCTCTGTTTCTGTTGTTTTCAACGCACAACTACTCTTTAACCCTTTTAATATACTGTAGTCGCAATATTTAATATGGCTCATTAGCCATCTCGAACCCATAATCTACAAACCAAAGGACAAAACTCTAATTGAATTTTCAAAAGTGGATGTAACAAATGGTCATCATCACTTGTGATGGACAAACAGCATGTAGTCGCAATATTTACTTAGACCTACTCCTAGTTGCACAGTTTTACTACAGTCCAATGCTTACTCAATTTGTTTTGTTTACAGTAATTACAGCTACTTGCATATTAGTTAGTTTACTGGGTTAAAAAGTAACTATTAAGCAACTTCCAGTCAAACTGGCGTAGCATAACAGTTGTCTTTCTGCTTGCAATAAACCAAATTTCGTAGTGGAGTTGGACGCCACTAAGTAAAACTATGCACGTGGGAATGCTACACTGGAGTATCAGCACAAATGAATTATTTTATTCGCCTAGAACATGCATATATCTGAAGCCCTATTTCCTCTATAAATCTGACTGTTCTGTAACTCGCACAGAGGTCCGTAGAGTTTTTCTTTCATTGTTGTTTCTCTGGGCCAGTGTATTTGCCTCAGTATTTCATATTCCTGGAAGGTCTGAAGAATATGCCCTGCTGTCGGAGGTGCATGTACACATGGCCGTGTTGCCAATCTTGAACTTTGTATAGGTGCCTACATGTGGCTGCGGAGTTGGTTATGTCCTGTTTTGAGGCGCAGAATGACTACATGTTTGGTCTTTTCATAATTTTTGGTAGTCATCTTGTGTTGGAGTTGGCTTTCCTATTGCCTTGATCATCTGTTTCTTTTGATGGTACATTATTGGCACATCTGGTTGATCCCTCCTTAGCCAGACGATCTACTTTCCTGTTTCCTGGTATTCCACAAAGTGATGGTATCTACTGCATAGCTACTTTACGCTGATTGCACAGTTGAGGCAGTAGTACCCGCAGATCTGGTAGTTTTCTGGACTGGAGTACTGATCTTTCATATGTCAAGAATACTACAGGCTGTGATTCAAGATTAATGCTCAGCAGTTTTTCAGTTGCCACCTTGATTGTCTGGAATTCTGCCTCGCAATTATGGCAGAATTGTATCATTGGTACTTTAATTGTATCCCTAACATTGTTTTGGAACTCTATATATATTCCTCCATTTTTTCACTGCCATCTCTGCTGACCCATCTGTATAGACTCTGATCCATATTTCATGTGGGTATTCTTGATCAAGTAGACTGAGAGTAACTGTCCTTCATTGTACACTATTCTATTCATTCTCACTTAAAATTTCTTTCACCTCAGTTTGAATATGAATAGGTAAACCACTATCCTCTCTCCAAGGGATGTGTTCTGGTATAGACTTTAGGGTGGTATCAACTTCCGGCAAGTTTGAGATTTTTCTATGAAGTCGTTTGGCCTGATGGATAAAGCTACTTCTTTTCAGTCACTTCACTGCTAAATTTTGAAATCTTTCTTTCATTGGATGACGTAGCATACAGTGAAACTTTTCTGAATGTATAAGCACTTTTGTGTTTGTATTCTCCCCATTTTCTCCATCTCTACTATGGGTGTTAATTTTATTGCTCCTGTGATGATCCTAAGTACCTGGTTTTACACCTTATCTAGCTTATGTAATGTAGTATTTGATGCTGAACACCATGCAGTAGACCCATATTCCAGGTGTGGTCATATGCCCTGCTGGTAAACTTTACTAAGTATTTTCCCATTTGCTCCCATTGTGGTTCCACTTAGTTTTCTCAGGATTAACTTTCTTCTGGCCATTGTTGTTGCTTTGTTGATGTGTTCCTTCCATGTAAGCCTACTGTCAAATGTGACTCCAAGATATGTTGGTTGTGCATCTTCCATTTATCTTGATGTCACCAGCTTTTTGTTTTGGTGAGTAAAGAGAGTAGTGCTGCACTTATCTATATTGATGCTGACACACCATCTATTTGCCCATTGCTTTCTGTGCCTGTTTGGAAGTCACTGTCGCATGTTCTTCCATGCACCATATTACCAAGTCATCAACTTACATTGCCACTCTTTCACCATGTAGTTCAGCCACCAGATCGTTGATGTAGACCAGGAACGTGGAGGATAATATCGTTCCCTGTGGTACTCCATGTTGTATAGTAGGACTTGCTTGTGTAACCATCTAGTTGTACTCTAGCTATTCTGTTTTGGAGGTATACTTTTATCCATTTAAAAGTGCTACTATTCACTCTACAATTTCTCAATTTTTTTAGAAGTCCTCCTTTTCAAACCTTGTCAAAAGCTTTCTTCAGGTCTATCTAGGCTGCTAGGGCCAGTTTCTTATCTTGAAATGTATCCTCTATCTCTTGAGAAAGGCAGGTTGCCTGATCTTCAGTAGAGTAGCATTGCCTGAAGCCTGCTTGTTGTGATACAAGAAGGTTTTTGCTCTTAAGGTACCAGTGAAACCTGTGGTTGATAATACACTCCATAAGTTTGCATATACAGCTTGTGAGACTGATTGATCTGTAGTTGGAGACAGTAATACTGTCTTTTCCTGATTTAGGGATTGGTATCATGGTTGCTTCCCTCCAGATCTGTGGAACTTTGCCTGTAGTTCAACATATATTCATGATCTGCAGCGGCTTTATTTTTGCTGCAATTCCCAGATTTTTTTATCATATCATTAGACACTCCATCAGCACCAGGTGACTTCTTCATTTTCGGTTTATATACTGCACGCTCCAAACCTCTGAGTGAAAGTTGCCTCCATGACTTCAGATATGGTCCCATCATGTTCAATGTTTTCTCGCTTCTCACAAATTTCTTGCTGTTTCTCTGGACTAATTTTTATGTTGTTGTCTTCAGTAAATGAGTCTGCAAAGTAGTCAGCTGCTTTTTTTTCCTATGAGGATGTTTCCATCCTTTTGTAATTTTGACTCCTCCCAGTACCCTCGTCGTTTGGTTGTTTTATCAACTTCCACAGTCTCTTGGTATCCCTCTCAAGATTCAGCTATTCTGTTTTCTCTTTCCAGCTGCTCCGCCTGGCTCTCTGAAATTTGGCCATAGCTTGTTGATATTTATTGTGGTGCTCTTGACATGGTCTTGTCTCTGACTGCTGTCGAGTTGTTTCCACTTCATTTTGCAGTATTTCTAGTCCACTACTCCAATAAGGTTTGTAGTGTCTACAGGGTCCTCTAGGGATGGTTTTACGAGCAGCCTGTAATATACATCTACAGAATTCATTGACTACCTTATTGATATCTTTGTCTGTAGTTAGGTCTCTGGTTAGTACACTGGTGTAGTGTCAGTACATTGTCCAGTTTGCCTTCTTGTATTTCCACCTAGAGAGAGTGCTGCTATCTTTAATATATTCACTATCAGACTGGACGGTGGTCGCTGCCTCCAAGCTGCTTTCCAACAATACGATTGATGTTCCACTCCAAACCTAGTGAGTGAAAAGCCAAGTCTTGTGTAGAGGTATGCCATGATCTGGAGTAGAAGGTTGGGGAGTCAGTTGGTTGATTGATCAGGATAAGTTCATGTTCTTCCTGCCAGTTTTCTAGTTCCTCTCCTGTCCATGTGATCATAACCCCAACTCTGCGAGTGGCTATTGAAGTATCCGTACACAATTAGTTTTCCTTGCACTGATATTGTGTCCAGTGCTAATAGGCAGTTATTCGGACAGTAGTAGATGAGGTGGTGGAATTCTGTACTTTCTGTCATGAGGTGAAGTATCTGATATTCCGCTCCTTCCATCTATGGTTTTAACTGATATGCTCTGATATTCTTCTTAACCAGCGTCATTACTCCACATTTTTGCCTGCCTTTTCGGTCTGATTGATAGCATTGGTAGAGTTTTATTTTGAAAGCAATATCCTTTTTAAGATATGTTTCTTGCAAGCAGCATACATTTACTTATTCTTCATTTAAGATGCATTCAAGTTCCACTTTTTTTATTGTTGATTCCTTCAGCATTCCAATACATTATTTTTAATGGTCTTGTTTTTTGGTCAGTTGCTCTATAATCTATTCTCATGCCTCCTGGCTCATTGGGGCAATTGAGAAGAATTCCAGTAGCTGAGGTTGGACCCTTTCGAAGCTTAGGGTCCGGGACAGTCCCTGCCTGGATGTCCGTCACAGTGCAGGCACCATAACATATATCAGATATAGGCCTAAGCATATTCCAATTGTATCGGTTGGTGGGTGGCATCATGATTGCTGTGGTGCGCCTCTTGGCTGGTTGCCTCCGTCTGCAGCACATGTACTTGCTAAGGCAGACTGTGCTTGATTTTAGGAGGGCCTGGCCAGTCTTAGTATACAGCCTCTGGTGGCTAGAATAAACACCTAATCGACAAGGAGCTGGCCTCGATGGGGCACAAATGAATAACATTCTTAATTATTCTAGAGTTTAAGACTCCATATGATGATGGCTGCCATGACAAAGTTGAATGTGATTTTGGAAAAGTACGATCAGTAAAGTGGAATCCCTCTGTAGCACATCCTTTTATAATAAATGTCCCTTTTTATCAACACATTTCAAAATCCTCAATTATAGGCACTATTATTTGTACTGTATTATTTTCATTGAACGTCCGGACCAAGTTATTATAATGGGATGTAATTTTATTACAGTAAATATCAATCTATTCATATCGTTAGTATATTTTTAATATGCATGTGAAAGCTGGACACAATGCAAACATTGAAAGGATTCAGGCTTTTGAATACAAGTGCTGCAGATGTTTGTTAAGAATTAGCGGCGCAACTAAGGATCAACTCTTCACTGTGACCTTTGTTCTAGTTTCAAGGTATAACCTAACCTTTCCAGTGTGATTGCAGAAGTTGCAATTAAAATTAAAGTATGTTATTTGAAACAAAATAGTAATTTGGCATTAGCATTTAGATTATGGAGGGGGGTAAGGATTAGGATCAGCTATAAATTAAAAAATGAATTAGTTATAAAAGTTATAATTAAAAATGTGGTTTATATCGTTTGCATCGGGAAATGTGACATCACGGCAGCCATTAATTTTATACAGCATCCATTAATTTCATTGGTGTTACACAGAAATCCATGACATCTTTCAGTTAAAAATGTAAACATTGTGTGCTTCATTTATAGCACAGTGAAGAGTTTATCCTTAGTTTTACAGAATTAGCTATTGGCCTATAGATCACAAGACAAATATGAGGCAGCAAATAAACAAACTTGCAAGTTATCAAGAACCAATTTGGGTGGTGGTGAAACAACACAAACTTGTATAGTTCTTGTTGACCTGCATGCGTATGTATTATGTTCCTCATGCATACTTTGGTTTTATGTTATGTATAATCGATATGCAATACCCGTCTATAACATTTGTTTTCATAAGCCTGTATTAATTTTCACTGTTGTCCATTTCTCACATTCGTGCAAATAATAGGTATTATTATAGATTTATAACAGGTGAATATTCACTTGTCAGAGAAAAGCCACAGGAGTGACCAGAAGACACAGAATTAGAAATGATGTCATAAGAGAAAGAGTGGGTGTCATATCAATTCTACAATACATACAAAAGCAACAGATACAATGGTTTGGTCTCTGGAAAGAATGCTGTGTGATTCATTAGTTTATAAAGCATATATGAAGAGAGGAGAAGCAGAAAGAAGAGCCAGGGAAAAACCTAGAGTATTCGGGATCGACAACATCAAAGAGACATTACACGAACACCAAATAATATTATCTGAAGCTGCCAGAAAAGCGAGAACAAGAACATTGTATCTCCCTCGACACCCGTAAAGGGTAAAAGAGGAAGGAAAGAAGAAGAATATTCACTGCAGTACTTATTCTGTTCATTCATATTGTACTCAATTTGGACATTCCAGCTAAAGCTATTTCAAGTCTAGTCTTTATTTAATTTTTAGTGTTCCATCATTACTCATATAAGACGCTAAGTATTTAAAGAAGGCAGCTCCTGCTAGATACAGGCCTAAGAGAGAAGTAAAAACATCAGTAAAGCAGAGTTTGAAAAAAAATCTCAGATCCTTTACCTGTACACAGATGGAAACAAACTGGAATTTTGCCATAGCCTTGAGTGATTGAAACAGCAGCCAACCACCAGTACCATTTAAATATAATTTTTTTAAATTCACACTGGAAAAACAGAACAAATATTCTCATAAGAAATTATGCAGTTGTTAGCCAGATAAACATACCAAAAGAAAGAGAGAAAAAAGGAAGTAAATCCAAGAAATAAAGGATATGTTGTAATAGTTTATAGAAACTGAGCTAGAGGTGGCACTGAGATCCTAAAACTCAAGAAGTAACCAGGCAAAGATGGTATTACCAATGATATGTATTAAATAGGGACATAAAGCAAATAGAAAACTTCTGAAGGTAGAAAACACCAGCATGAGAGTAGAACAAGTGCCCACTGCATGGAAAAATTTTATCACAGTACTCATCCTAAAGCAAGGAAAAGACAAACTTGACCCAAGTAGCTATAGACCAGGAACCATTCATTCTGCTTAGCTATGTGGGAAAATTAATGGAGAAACTGGTCAACAGAAGACTCATGTAGCTCCTAGGAGGAAAACGACTAATTTCAACACAACAGAGTGACTTCCAACACACAGATCAACAGAATACCAGGTTTCCTACATACCCCAAGAGACTGAAGATGCATTCCAAGAAAAAAAAGTATAACCTTGTAGTGTGCAATTCACATGAAGAATGCTTTTGTCAAAGTTTGGAAAGAAGACCTCAAGATAAAAATTCTTAGACTAGGAATCAGAGGATACTTATATCGTCGAATATAGACCTACCACTATGTGGATAAAAATTAAACAGCTTCAAAAACAAATATCTCTGGAAACTGGTGAACTTAAAATAGTGATTTGATCACAAATAGTTATTTCAGAAACAAAACACACCAAGAATATGTGTCAAACGTCATAAGAAAACACAGATGGAAATACCTCGGTCAAGTATTAAGACTAGATGACAACATAATAAACAAGCCCTTATGAATGTGGATACCTGAGCTGAGGGTAAAAGAAAATGAGGAAGGATTAACGTTTAAAAAAACGCATGTGTGGGGCAACTATATTCACCAAAATCTTCCCTTCTTTTATTAGCGAGCGGCAAGTATATTTTCCGCCGTAGCTAGGTACACTTCAATTAATTAACAATCCCCAATTTTTAATAAATTTTTTACCAGATTTCATAAATCTGGTATTTTATTCACTGAAATCACTGACTACCTTTTCCTGCAGTTTTAGTGGCAACCATTTGTTACATGTCATTTAAATATAGATATTTTCGCAATACATTGACAATTTCAAACAAAAGCATCGCCGTGACGGTGAATTGGGTTTTATAGACTTTTATTATATCGAATTTTCATTAAAATCATTATAGATTGTGATTCAGATAGTTATTAAGAGATAAGTTATTTCCACACTCAAAAATCTATTCACGCTGCTTAAAGTATCTAATTTGATATTAAAACATCAACCAAGCTCCAACGATACATTTCTATATTAGATCTAGGTTTATAGACAAATTTTAAGACATACCTATAGGTTTAATCCCTGAAATTACAACAAATATTACCGTAAATTGCTCCAGATTCAGTCTATGTTGACTGTTTCCACTCCAGAAGATTTGTAAAATAATATCGGAAATTTCGTACTATTATATTATCGTTTTAAAGGTAAAATTTGCGGTGGGTTTTGTTTGAGACTGTATTACATATCTCATATCACACAAACAAAACCTACACTAATATATGCATAATTCAATTCTTTATTTATATGTGCAAAAATTATTTAAATATCTCTAGCAACAAAAACGTTATCACGATTTCAAAACAGCCACCAACTATTACGTAATATTTAAGAAACTTAATTGAGCGGTAGGAGAGAAATTACGTAATTGTAAACACAGAGCAACCCTAAAAAACATCATACTTAAAGAAGGGAAATAAAAGAATACAAGAACTAAAACTGTAGGCAGAGGACTGCAACACATGGAGAATCAGAACCTCTGCCCTCTGTGCTGCCTATGGCACGAAAAGAACAAACTAACAAATTACATGAAATATTGAACAGCTAGGTACAGAGAAAATATAGCAGGAAGACAGCTCTGCTAGAGCTGTTTCAGATGACCATAGCTTTCTTCTTGTGGTGTCGCACAGTGGGCAATTCTGTAACATATTTTATGTTTTCTGGAGTTGTTCACATGAGCGCATAACCGAGTCGCCAATTCCAAATTTCTCTTTTTCTTCTTCTGCGTTCAGCATCTGTGGTCATGCTATACCGTCAGGTCTGTCGTCAAGACGAAGTCCACTGTCTTCTCCAGGTCAGAGCGGCTGCCCCATAGCTTTTGCCTCAAGTCTGTATCCTCTGGCCAGGTCTGCTGTCTCTGCTCTTTGTATGTTGGACAGTCCTGAAGATATGTGTTCCGGATCCACATGGACATTCATCTGTGTATGAGATCCTTATTCGGTAAAGGTGACCCAACAGTCTGCAGTTGCCTGTTCAAGGCGAAATATTGTGGTCTGTTGATATCTTTGAAGGAGATGTATTGCATCATGTTCGTATTCCCCTTCCATTTGTTTCTTCCACTTTGCTGTACATGTGTTGCGGAATATTATTTTTGCTTCTCCGTAAGGCAGTGGGTTTCTGTGTTGCTCCATTTCACTTCCTGCCTTTGACAGAGCACCCGGTTTCTCATTTCCCATGATTCCACAGTGTGATGGTATCAACTGAAGGGCAATAAAAAGGTAAATGTAGGTCCTATGGCATCTGCCGTCGGGGATGAAGATAACTCTCATGTACTAAGCCGCAGCAACTATTAGGTGGGGTGGCCAGTTCCCTTCCTTGCTGTTTTTTACCTTCCCTAACTCATGCGTCAGGTACTCATTTACAGCTGAGTCGACTGGAGGAGTGGTCGTGTCAAGTGAGAAATCACAACTCTTTTTTTTTAATGTCCGGACGTGGTTTCGAACCTGGCACGCTGTAACCAGATGATAAAAAGCAAGCTCACTATCCACTAAGCTACCGCGCTCCTCTGAAGGGCAATAGCTGTTGATTTTTTAATCTCTCTTAGCGCATGTCTGATGTTGTGCAGGAGGTTTCTGTTGCTCTGGATTGATTCCAGTAGGGATCTGCAATCTGTTAATATCTTCTTTGGTCTTGGCAGGCCTGGTTCGGTAAAGGCTTTCAGCCTTGATGAAGTGCAACAGCTTCTGCTCTAAAATTAGAGTAGTATTTCCCGGTTCGAAAAGCTTTTGATATTGTCTTCCCATCTTTGAGTCTTATAAAAATTCCACCTCCTCCATTCCTTACTGCTCCTTCTGCCGATCCATCTGTGTAGACATGTGTCCATTCCTTGGGATTGTATTTTATATCATCTCCAGTGGCAATGCTTTTAGTTGTGGAAGAGTTTGGTATTCCTTATTAATTATTCCAATTACCTGTGTTATTATGGGGACATTCTGGAGACTATTGTCTGGCTCTTCAAAGTCCGTTAGTGTTTCAATTTCATTTGGGAGGTTTGTGAGGATTTCTTTATGTTGTTCATAGAGATCTTCGGAGATGTGACAGAAGCTGGTTCTCTTCAACCTGATTGTGGTTAATCTAGAAATTTACGCATACATCGGATGGTTTGGCATGCGCTTAATTTTTTCCCTTTCAACAAGCACTCATTCTTCTCTTCTGTCATCCAGTGGGCGGATGTTTACATGTTTTTTTCATTGCATAGATTGGAGTGGTTTTCATCCCTTCTGAGATAAGTCGAAGTCCTGCATTTTGTACTATAGATTGGCGATCAGTATTTGTTTTTTATGCTGATGCCCAGGCTGTCATTCCATATTCTACTACAGGCCTGATTGTACCCATGTAGACTTTTCGGAGAATATTTCCATTTGCTCCCCAGCTTGTTTCTTCATCAAGGATAGCCTCCTGGTTGCTTTTTTGCTCAGTGGTTATTAGGTGTGGTTTCCAGGTGAGTCGCTTGTCTAGTGTGACCCCTAGATATGTATGGTTCTCCACATGTGCTAGCTCACATCCATTTATTTTAAGATTTGCTTTTTCTTGTGGTTTGAAAGTGAGAAGATGGTTGTCACAGTTTTGGAGAGTTTGATCTGGACTCCCCAGTCAGATGCCCATTCACTTAGGGTGTCAAGTGCGGTCTGCATTCTGTTTTTTTTTGTTGCAGTGGTTAGGTTACCTGCCGCACTCCAGGCAGAAAAGTCTTCTGCATGGAGGGCCTTTGAAATATGATGTGACAGTTTCTCTCCTATATCATTGATGAATACTAGGAAGAGGGTTGGAGATATCACTCCTCCTTGAGGTACTCCTTGTTCGAGAGTAACACGTTTGCTTAGTTTACCATCTACTTTTACTCTTGCAGTGCGGTAGCAGAGGAAATCTTTTATCCAGCTAAACATTCTGCCTTCAATTTTGTTTTGGAGAAGCTTGAAGAGGACTCCTCTTTCCACACCTTATCGAAGGCCGTACTCAAGTCCATAAAAGTAGCCAGCACCTTTTCCTTCTTTTGAAAAGCATTTTCTTTTTCCTGTGCTAGGTATATAAGCTGGTCTTCAGTGCTTCGATTTTTCCTATAGGCCGACTGTGTCTTGGTGAGCTTTTGATTTTCTTCTAGGTATTTTATCAGTCTAGAGTTGACCATTGTCTCCATTGTTTTCCCTACGCAACTCAAGAGGCTGGCTTGTCGGTAGCTTGACTTGCTTGTTTTTCCTTTTTGTTTTTTTCCCTATTGGGATGATGACAGCTTCACGCTACAAGTCTGGAATTTTACCAGTTGTCCATGATTGGTTGAAGATGGTAAGGAGCTTGTTTCTGCTGATTGTCCCTAGGATCATATCATTGGTACGCCGTCTTTTCCTTGGTTCTTTTTGGTTTTTAGTTTTCCTATGGCACAATTTAGTTCTGCGATGGTGAAGGGTATCTTCATGCAGGGCTCTGGATTTTGATTTTTCAGTTTTCTTTTAATTAATTTTATAACTTCTTTGATATGTGTATGAGAGAGTATTGTTGTGCTTTCTTCCTTGTGGAAGTCAGCTAAAATGTTTGCTGCCATTTTCCCTGTGTGGAATTTCCCCTCTTCTTCGATAACAGTCTTGTAGTGTGAATTCTTTGTTTCTTCATTTAGAGTTCTTGTAAGGTTCCATAGTTTACTTGTGTCTTTTGTCATGTTTAGGCTGCTGGCCTTTTCATGCCAGCTCTTTTGTATCTCTGTTATTTTCTGTTCATTGAACGTGTGTTTGATTTCATTGTGTTTCATTGTGTTTTCTGTTGTAGGGTTTTGCTCCATTGTATGTCTTGCATCATTCAGCTCGTTATGCAATATTTCTACAGTCTCACTCTAATAAGACTTGCATTCTCTTCGTCTGTCCCTTGGGATTGTCTTCTTGCGAATTGTAGTATCACTTTGTTTATTTGTGAGATGTTATGGTTTATGTTGTTATTGCCGTAGATTCAAAGATTCAGTGATAATGCATGAAGCTTGATTGGTGATTGCAGGGCAGCAATTTTAAAAAAAAAATCCCTCCTTCCCTAGCACGCTCCTGACTCGGAGTTAATAACTCCATGCCAGCAGCATGACCTTATAGCGGCTCATACTCGTTTGAAGCTGCCCGTCACTGGACACATGGGGTATTTCACTGGGGATATCAGCACCGACTGATATCCCGCCCCGTCCTGGTAGGCTGCAACACCGGTTTGGTCCGCGGCTGCTTAATTGCGGCAATCACTTCATATAAGGACATATATGGAGTGCCCTCCGCCACTTGTGGGCGCGCCTGGTAGGGGTCGGTAGCCCCCCCCCCCGGCCATATTTCTCTTAATGTGTTATTTGAGTCTGTTGTGGACTGATCTCAATCAAAAAAATTATTGTCATTTCTTTCTTCCAAGCTTGTAGATAGCATTTTCTTTTGGCTGCATGGGTGAGTTGATTTCAATTCTGCGTTAATTGAGCTTTTAGATGATGGACTTTATTTAGATGATGGAACAGGAAGAAGCACAAACATAACACTCGTACAGAATGGCAAAATGATTACAGGAAGCAAGCAGTAGATAATTTCGCTAGGATATTTGCTCAAGACTGCAATATTGAAATTAGTCCAGAGAAACAGCATACAGTGCAGAGCGACCAAAAAAATAAATTGGAACATGCTCAGACTAGAATCAGTGATGAAAACAGCGCAGATGAAATTATGGATACATTGTTCACATATAGTGAATTAGAATTAGCAGTCTCTAAACTAAAGCTAAATAAGTCCCCAGGAATTGATGAAATATCAAATGAAATGATAAAGAATCTAGGAACAACAGCCAGAAGGAAACTATTGGACATCCTAAATATTAGCTGGACTACTGGGAAAATACCACAAATCTGGAGAGAATCAATTATGGTCCCTTTGCTTAAACCTGGAAAAGATGGAACAACACCAACTAGCTACAGACCAATTAGTCTTACAAGTTGCCTGTGCAAAACAATGGAGCGCATCATAAACCTAAGACTAAAATTTCACCTGGAAAGTAGAAAATTCCTTGCACTACAGCAGGCAGGTTTCAGGCAATGCTACTCCACAGAGGATCAAACCACATACCTCTCACAGGAAATTGAGGATGCTTTCCAAGACAAAAAATCAGTTTTGGTGGCATGGATTGATTTACAGAAGGCCTTTGATAAGGTATGGAGAGAAGGATTGCTTCAAAAAATGAGAAACTACAAGATATGTTGAAATATGTACAGATGGACGAAAGCCTTTCTTCACAATAGAAGAGCCAGAGTACAAGTAAATGGCAAAAAAAGTAGGAAAGTATTACTACGCCATGGAGTGCCTCAAGGAGGAGTTCTATCACCCACTCTTTTTCTCATATTTATCAATGATCTAATTGAAGAAATACCCTGTGGAACTAAGGCAGCACTATATGCAGATGACTTGGTTCTATGGTGCACACATGAGAGCGCCATGGTTACCACAAAAATGCTTCAGAGAGCCATGGACATTTTGACTAATTGGGCTGACAAATGGCGTGTAAGTATCAATATAGAGAAGTCAGCAACAACCCTTTTTACACTTTCACCAAAACAAAGAGCAGGAAACATCTATGTAAATAAAACTATCTTAAAGGTAGATGACCAACCCACATATCTTGGTGTAACATTTGATGCCAAAATGACATGGAAACATCATATCAGCAAAGCAGAAACAAAGGCTAGAAGGAAGATAGCTATACTAAGAAAACTGAGTGGGACAACTTGGGGAGCTAATGAAAGAATTCTAAAAAATGTATACCAACAAGCCATTCGACCACACTTGGAATATGGTTCTACAGCATGGAGGTCATCATCAAACACTACACTACAAAACATAGATAGAGTACAGAACCAAGCACTTAGAATCATTACATGCGCAATGAGATCCACACCAATCATAGAAATGCAGAATATCGAAGGGATGCAGTCATTGAAAGAGCGTAGAGATACTAAAGTTATAATTCACGGAGAAAAGTTTCTTTCCCACCATAGTCACCCAATGAAGGAAAGATTCCAGAATCTATCACAAGGACGGCTTAAAAGAAGCAGCTTCATACACCAGGCCAAGCGTCTACGTAGACAGGTATCGGATCTGCCAGAGGTAACAATACCACTGACATCTCAACCAGAACACACCCCATAGGAAAAACGGACGTGCCTACCAGTGACCATCCAAACAACAGTAGCTGGTGTGCATGGGGATGAACATCAGAATAATCTGCAGAAAAGAGTAGCAGCTCTCAGTTTCATTGATGATGTTTACCTAAGTGATCTATGGACCAGAGTATATACAGATGGATCAGCACAGAATGCAGTAAAAAATGGAGGAAGTGGTGTATATGTAGAATACCCAGATGGCACCACTGATACCACTTGTATACCAACAGGGAATTACTGCAACAACTATGACTCTGAAGTCAAAGCTATTTATACAGCTGCAGAGAAACTGTTAACATTGGACAGGACCTCACACCCTATTGTAATACTTACAGATGCAAGGTCAGTACTAGAGGCATTACAATCCAATAAACTTCCAGAGTTAAAAGAGGTATTGTCCATAGTACAAAATAGGTGTAGAGTTATACTGCAATGGATTCCATCACACTGTGGAATAGCAGGAAATGAGAGAGCTGATCAACTCGCCAAGGAAGGTGCTAACATGCAGCAACCGGATGTACCAATCAGCTATCACCAAAAGAAATCCATGATAAAGGCACAACGAAAGCCTCTTACCTCCACGGGATGACTACCATCTACTTAGCAGACAAGAACAGGTCATCATATTTCGACTGAGAACTGGACACAATAGACTAAACAGTCATATGTATACAAAATTTAAAATTGGCACAACAGCAAAGTGTAATTGTGGACAAGTCAACCATACTTCAGAACATATCCTTCAAGAATGTGCAAACTATGACACATTAAGATGCACATACTGGCCTTCTGATACACCAATGAATGTTAAGCTTTATGGTACAAAACAAGAAATGGAAAACACTGTCAAATTTATACAAGAAACAACACTGCAGATATAGACACTATTAGCGAACGAAAGAAGAAGAAGAAGAAGTCTTACCAGTATATGGTAACCATGCAGTAGATACCATCTCACTGTGGAATACCAGGAAATGAAAAAGCGGACCACCTGGCTAAGGAAGGTGCTGCCGAAGACCAACCAGATATACCAATCACCTACCATCAGAAGAAATAGATGATCAAGTCAATAAGAAAGCCACAAACACCAACACAAGATGACTATCATATTATGAACAGACCAGAACAAGTTATAATTCTATGTCTCAGAACAGGACACAACCGACTCCGCAGTCACATGTATACAAAGTTCAAGATGATCAACACGGCCATGTGGACAGGCAGCACAGAGTGCCAAACATATACTTCAAGAGTGTTCTGAGCATGAAACGCTGAGACAGACATATTGGCCAGAGGAAACAACACTGGAATCAAAACTCTATGGAACACTGTATGAACTACAAAAGACAGTGAGTTTTATTAAGGAGACAGAATTACAGATATAGACATGTTTCAAGTGAACGAAAGAAGAAGAAGAAGATACAAATTGTCTCAGAAAAGTTATGAACATCAGATGGCAAGACAAGATTCCAGATACCACTGTCCTTGATAGAGCTGGTATCCCAAGCATTGACATGCAGACACAGATTTGTTGGGCAGGTCATTTGGTGCGTATGCCAGACCATCGTCTGCCAAGGATACTTCTCTATGGTGAGCTAGAGAAGGGTATACGATCTCAAGGTGGCCGGAGGAAGCGCTACAAGAGCTCGTTAAAGAACTCACTGAAAGCCTTTGAAATAGACCACCATACATGGGATAACTTGCACAAAATAGATCTACACGGCGTTCTAAAATAAAAAAGAGCGCATCATCTTGTGAAAAGAATAGAAATGCAGCAGCTCAACAGCGGAGAGCAGCTAGAAAGTCACGGATAGACCAAGATCCGTCTACTGTCGTCATTCCATGTCCGGACTGTCCAAGGACATTTACAGCTCGAATAGGGCTCATTAGCCATCTACAAACTCATAATCAAGGAAATAATTAAAATTGGATTTTCAAGTGGATGTAACAAATGGTCATCATCACTTGTGATGGACGAACAAAAAAAAAAAAAAACATATACTCTTGTCCAAGAGAGTTTCAGGTAGTCATTTTGGAGCATCTTTAACACTATTTGATTTAGGGCACTTAGATCTTGATCAGATTTTATCTTTACATTCTTTTATTCTTGGTAAGGATCTTGGGCCCAAGGGGGACATGGGCTGTATGGGTTACTTTTCTTTTTTTGCAGGGAGACAATGTTAGAATTAATTTACCTCTGGTATGTGAGTCTCATTCACAAAGCTGGTTCTTTTTAGTTTTTTTTTTTTTTAGCTGGGATTGTTTACCCTGTAGCTTAGATGGTGTTTTTCAGAGACATATATGACATATTCAGTTGCAATTTTGACATATCTATAAATTGTACTAACTGCGCAAAACTGAAATTCAACAGGTAGATCTAGGAATAGGGTGATAAAGTTTTGCTAATACTGAATAACACACCTAATGATACACACAAATCGACGTTTCGACCAAAAGGTCTTTATCAAGACAGACTTTGGATCAAATATAAAACATATAACAGAAGGCGAACAATATTTCATGGCACTCCTGACATAGCTGTCGCATGTTTTCTTCGGTACCAAGGAGTTAACACCCCCCCCCTTTCCCGCATGTACCAGTCAATTTCTTCATTAAGGTCAACCATTAGGTTGCATGCCTTTAATTTGTTTTTGTTTTTTTTAATCTAGTTTTTCCAAGTCAGTCTGGGATCAAAAGTGATTCCACGATGAGAGTATATCTTCTTTCACGAGTGGGGTTCCATATACGAGTTTTGTCTTTTGGTGTTTTGTTGATGCTACAACATTTTAAAAAATCGCTCCCGCTAGAGCAAAATCCAACATATTTGTACAGTAGAATGACATTGGCAAAGCGGACAGAAAAGAGTCAGAAATAAAAGATATGGAACAAACAAATCTTGAACATACCATACACAGGAAGAGTTGCGTCAGTACTGGATATGATATCATAGATTCTGCCACATCTAAAACCACATATTAAACAGAATCAAGCTTCGTGCATTATCACTGGATCTTTGAATCCACAGCAATAATTACTTTAGAACAAATATCTGGCCTGCAGTCAATGGAAGATAGATGAGATAAAACGTGTTCATCTAGCAGAAAAATACAAGAGACCCCTGAACCGATCACATAATTCATGGTTATGGTAGAAATAGGTTGTAGAGTAATTTTTCTGTAAATTCAAAAACATGAAACGGAAGGATTCAATTACAGCACAAGCAAAAATAAGGCCCAAAAAACCAGTCAGCGCCATGAAAAAAATCAAAGAAAGGATAGAAAAGAAAGGAACTTTTAGAAAGTGTATTACAAAACAATACATTGAACACCAGTGGATTACTGGACTTGCGCCTATACAGATGGCTCGGTTACAAATGTAGTGTAGCCGATAATAGAGGAGTAGGAATCAGACTAAAAATGGGGAAGATGCCAACGCTACAGGCATGTTTACAACAATTGTTAGTGCCGAAATAAAGTTCACAAGAAATCATCTGAAATGGCCTTACAACATAAAGGACACATACACGGGAATGTTGTATTAACAGTTGCTCTTTCTGTCTTAACAACATTGATGGAACTGGTTGAGTTTATGGCAGCTCTAGTTTAGCTGCATAGCAATTTCTTTGTCTAATGTCTTCATTTCTCACTCTGTCTCTTAGCGACATTCCTATAATTCTGCGTAAGCATGCCATTTCAGCTGTCACAAGTTTACGTTTATCTTGTGCTGTCGTTGTCCATGTTGAGCATTGGTAGTAGAGCGTTGGCATAATGATTGTTTTGAATAGTGCTATTTTGGTGTTTAAATCTTGATTCTTGATTAGAAACTGGCTTCACAGCACGCGGGACATTCCCATAAGTGCTCCGTTCGAGCAGCCGTCCCAGTGTATGTAGATTCAAAGTCCCAGTCAGGTGGTGATTGTGTGATCTTCGGGACTTTCCACAAAAAAAATTACTTTTTCTTGCCTCACTTCTAGATACTCCCATTTCTAACATTCTCAGAGCAGAGATGGGTGTATCTTTAGTACACCCCAGTACCGTTCTCATTGCCTCATTTTGGATTTTTTTCTAATCTATTGACTTGTGACAATGTTAGTAGACCAAGACCATAATGTATGATAGATAGCACTTTCACTTGTAGAAGCGGAAAAAGGACCTTTTGCTGCATGTCGAAGGTCGCCAGAACCTTGGTAACACTGATCCCTCTTTTAGCCTTCTGAATCATATTTGTGATGTTTTTGTTGAATGGGAGACTTCTATCAAAGGTTATCCCAAGATATTTAAGGTCATGTTCCCTTTCAATGAATGAGCCCATTCAACTGACAGCTGGTATTGTGTCACTGACAAGATTATTTAAGGAGTACCAGACGACCTTTGCTTTCGAAGGATTGATCACAGCGTTGTATGTTCTGCACCATATGGACAATTGATCTAATCCATTTTGTACACTGTCAGCGATATCTGTTCTGTTCCTGCCAATGTTGTTATTTACAGCCATGTTAACGGAAACACACCATAGTAATGAAGCAGCAGACATAATGATCAATTACAGAACGGATGGTGGTCTTTTCAATTTACGTCGTCTAAAAGCAAACACGAAAACTAAATCTAGTACTGTTAGAGAATTACTTTATGCTGACGACTGTGCATTGTATGCTGACTCTGTCGTAAACATGCAGAGCACCATAGACCGCTTCTCAAAGGCCTGCAACAACTTTGGTCTCACTATTAACACCAAAAAAACAGAAGTCATGCAACAAGCAACATCAAAAAGCCAACATACTGCTACTTCCATCATCGTCAATCAGGAAAAACTGCATGTAGTCGACAATTTTACTTACCTTGGAAGCACTCTCTCTCGCGATGTCAACATTGATGTGGAAATTAACAATAGACTGGCAAAAGCTAGTGCTGTATTTGGCAGATTACGCAAAAATGTATGGGACAGAAGAGGTATAAGAACAACCACCAAACTACAAGTATATCATGCTGCTGTTATACCAACCTTACTATACGCCTGCGAAACGTGGACAGTGTATGCTAGACATGCAAGAAAGTTAAATCATTTCCATCTTACCTGCCTACGTAAATTACTAAACATCCATTGGTGGGACAAAGTACCAGACTACGAGGTCTTGGAAAAATCAACCTCAATAAGCATCCACACAATACTTATGAAGGCGCAGGCACGCTGGGCAGGCCATCTTGTGCGTATGGAGAACTCGCGTTTGCCAAAACAAATATATTATGGAGAACTCAAGGCAGGATTTCGAAAAGCTGGTGGACAGAAAAAGCGTTTCAAAGACACGCTCAAGTCATCCTTGAAACATCTTAACATTGACGTAGGCGCTTGGGAGAGCCTCGCTCAGGATAGAACAGCATGGCGTTACAGCATTAGAACGGGAGCACTAGCGGCAGAAGAATTCAGACAAGAAACTGCAAGACAGAAGCGGACACGTAGAAAAGAAAAAACATCTCAACCTCACACAGATACCTTCTATTGTTGTCAATTCTGTAAAAGAACATTTTGTGCGCGCATTGGACTTGCTAGTCATTTAAAAACGCACTATTAACTTTATTATTTTATTATTTATTGTTATTATTATTATGGTTGAGTTTTTGGTCATCGTCGATCACGACGGACGAACATCATCATCATAGTAGTATAGCAGCATCGTATGTTAGAACTCTACAATTGCTTGAGGTTTTCAATTGAGTAATTCTCAACGTATAGGGCCTACACATTAAACAGCTCTGGGGACTGAGGAGATCCTTGTGGCAGACCAGGTGCTATTGTTATGATAGACGTCCAGGATCCACACCTCAGAGCAAGGTTTCTATAGATTAACATATTTACAATCCAGCGTATGATCCAGGGATGCATATTGTTTTCCCTTAGCATATCGACAAGATGGGTGTACTAACTCTATTGTATGTATCTTCTTGGTCTATCACTGTAACCACAGTTTCTTCTTTATTCTGAAAACCTTAATAAACTTCATATGCAAGAACTGCTGCATTTGTTAATGTGTCTCTTCTGGGTCTGTATGCACCTAAGTTGTTTGGGAGAATGCCGTTGATCTCTAGTTCCCTGGTTATGCGTCTAGCAACAATTCTTTCCATAATCTTACCGTACACATCATGCTGTGTGATGATGCGATAACCCTTTGTCAGTAGAATCTTTGCCTGGTTTTAGCACAGGTATACGATAGCTATGTGGACACTCCTCTGGTACTACTCCTGTTTTCAGACTCGCATTATAATCACCTGTCATCATAACTACCATATTATCCCCAATGTCCTTGAGTAAGCTTTACCTGGTTCCACCCGGGCATGGAGCGCCATCGAATATATTCTTAATAACTAGTTGCACTTCTTCAACAACTGCAAGATAATCTTCTTTGACCCTAAAATCTGTGACAGATGTCAGAGTATGCATCATTTAAGTCTACATTTCTATTTCAGAAGATTGGTGTCATTTGCCCTAGGGCTGGGTATGCTTTACTGTATATAGCTCCCCCCCCCTATTGTGTATTTCTTTACTACTTTTGTCGTCTGTTGTAATATTGCTTCTTTTTTATTGTAATATTGCTATATATATATATATATATATATATATATATATATATATATATATATATATATATATATATATATATATATATATATATATATATAATATATATATATATATATATATATATATATATATATATATATATAGGTGTTACTTTCTGTTCTTCCTATCTGTTTAAATAGTTTCAACATCAATAAAAGAAAACAAGGGTTCCATCAAACGGAAGCCGCCACTATCTACATTACTCTCAGAATTATCAGTTTCTTCAATACATTCAGAATCAACTGGTCTGGACAAAGTGTCTAAAGCGTGGTCTGACTCTTTCAACTGAAGTCAATATATAATGTTAATACTTTCACTAGCCTACCAAGCCGATAACCATTACCTTTCGGATGATCACAATTCAACATGATTCTATTTCAAACTTGGCCGACGCTATGTTTCTCCTTTCCTTAACAATATTAACATTATTGTTAATACTTTCAATACATATCAATCCGATAACAATTACCTTTTGGATGATCACAATTTAACGTGATTCTATTTCAAACTTGGGTGTCGTTACGGGTCTCATTCAAAGTGATTGTATTTCAAACTTGGCTGACGCTATGTTTCTCCTTTCGTGATCTGACTCTTTCAACTGAAGTCAATGTATAATGTTAATACTCTTAATATCCCATCAAGTCGATAACCATTACATTTCGGATGATCACAATTCAACATGATTCTATTTCAAGCTTGGCTGAAGCTATATTTCTCCTTTCGTGATCTGACTCTCTTAACTGAAGTAGGCCTATGTGTATAGGCCTAATGTTAATCCATTCATTAGCCTATCAAGCCAACAACCCTTTTCCTTTCGTATGTACACAATTCAAGTGTTTTCATTCCACAAACTAAGGAGCCACCATTGTCTATCCCCAGGTGGTTTGTGATCCACTCTTGACGTTAATCGTAGGGGTGATTGGAGCTCGAGCTTGCGTTCTAAAGCCAGATGTTTAGCCTCGGTTGTGATATCACAGTGTCTGTTAAGGATGTCCATGACGTTTTCTGTCCATGTTTTCCGTGGTCTTCTTCTGATCTCATTTGGTTACATGCTTGTACGGGCAACTTTCCGTGATTTATTCTCATAATATGGCCATAAAGAACTTGATCTGTTCTGTCTCTATGTAATCTGTACAAGATATTATATCTATTTTCCCCCTGATATATTCATTTCGTAATCTATCAAGCCTGGTGGCCTGGCAGCTTTCCTCAATCATTTCATCTCACGTCACTATCTTTCTGTAATGTGAAGATGAGAGAGACCAGGTTTGGCACTGGTAACACAGTGTTGGTAGAAATATACTGTAGATAATTTGTCTCTTGACTTCCATCTCGATCTTGGGGGTGAAGAAGTAGTGGTGACAGTTGGGTATGTTACTGCATTTATCTTTTGACATCTTATCTCTATTTCTCTATCCAGGCTTCCATTTTCTGTAAAAATACTACCGAGATATTTTAACTCTGTTACTTATTTTACTCCTATATTGTCTATCTGTATATTTAGTGGACTCGGTGTTCTGCATATTTTCATAGTTTCCGTCTTTTGTGTATTGATCTTCATGTTGTATTTTCTACATGTTTCAGATAGTGAGTTAACATGATTTTGTAGTTGTTCTTCATTTTTGTATATAAGGCTCTGGTCGTCTGCGAAAAGTAGTTCATTTATTTAATTGTTTGGTTGCTCTGAGTTGTCTTGTTCTGAATCGGTGTTGTCCTCAGTACTTTTTGCCTCTTTTATTATTCTTTCTATGTATATATTGAATAGCAAAGGTGAGATCACCCAACCTTGACGCACTCCCGTTTTGTATCCAATGCGTCTGTGATACCATCTGATGTTCTTACTACACATTGGCCGTTGTTATACAAAGATCTTATACTTTCTAACAGTTGTCCTCTAATACAATACATTTCTACAGTTTCCCATAGTACGTCTGTGTTGACTCTATCAAACACCTTCTCTTGATCTATAAATATTGCGTTTAGTTCGTTGTTGTATTCTATCGCTATCTTACTCATTTGTCTCAGCATGAACAAATTGTCTGCACAGCATTGTCTGTGCAGCTAACCCCTCTTCTGAAGCCAAATCGAGAGGAGCTCAATTGTGGTTTGACGATGCATCGTGCATGTTGTTCTATTATCTTTGCATAAATTTCTCTGGTGTGGCTTAATAACGAGATGCCTCGGTATGTTTCGCACTCTTTTGTTGCCCTTGTTTTTCCACAAAAGTACGATTACTGACTTTTGTCAGTCCTCTGGGACTTCCCCTTATTTCCACGCTATTGTAAATATTCTCTGGAGCCATTTTACCCCAATATCTTTACATGCTTTAATGGCTTCGTTAGGAATGCCATCTATGCCTGGTGATTTCTTATTTGGGCTGTTCTTGATAGCCATTTATATTTCTTTGCTTAACATTTCTGGCTCTGTGATGTCTTTGTCTATTCCTTTATATGTATGATGCTATTTATGTTAGGATTATACAGTTCTTGGAAGTATTCCTTCCACCTATTCTTTCTATCATTTCCATTAAGTAGAGGTATACCATCTCTGCTGTTTATTATTGCAGTTGGGTTGTAGCTTTCGTTTCTCATTCTCATTGCGTTGATACTTTTAAAGAAATCTCTAGGATTATTCTTACATAGGAGTTGCAAATCTTGCTCCTTTTCATGCTCTAACTGACTGACGTCATCTGTCTCCAAGTGAGGTCATCACTTTATGTTCACTACTTTTTCTTGTTTCCCATCATCAATGAACTCTTTTACTCAAATCATGTGATGTAAACAAACCGCTCTGGTAAAGTATTCACTTCTGTTTGTTAGATTATGTCTGCATACTTATCCCAATATATGGTTCAGGCTTCAGGACTCCAGGTGTTGTCATACCATTGGCACATATGGTTCTTTGTAGATGGACAAACCTGAAAATCAGATATATTATTCTACAAATAATCAGAAATTGAGGAGATCACTGAGAAATAATATGATAAACAACAACAACAAAGAAGGAAACCTTCATATTAGGAGGTTTCAAACACTTGGGACCAGAAAGATATGGAATAGAAGAATACATTGGACCATTCAGAGACAAAATAGACAAGACAAATGACAACTGCTACAGATTAATTGAAATGTGCATTCAACAAAACCTAATTATAAACAACACATTCTTCAAGCACAATGAATCCAAAGTTCACAGCTCGTAAAAGTCGAATGATTTAAACTGCAAAAGCCAAGATAGATTTTATATTAACAAGAAGAACCAACAGAAGAAAATACCAAAACACAAGAGCGATACCGAACGTGTATAGATACCGACCATAAAACAGAAATAGTAGATGTAAAAACAAAGAGAAACAAGAAAGACAACAACAAAGATAAACAATCCAACACAAATTAGAATACACAAACATAAGGAAGACATGGTACGGGAACACTACACACACAAAAATCACATAAAAATTCGAAAAACTACCAATAGGTGCTACAACAACAGAAGAAAAATGGAGATTATTCAAAGACACTATCATACAAAAAGCGGCAGAATCGTGCGGATACAAGTACAACAATATAAAGTAACAAAAAATAGCATGGTGGAATAAAGAAGTCACAAGGGAAGAAAAATGGGTCAAAAGTGAAAACCAAGTAGATACACAAGACGACAAAAACAAATAAGAAAGACCATGTTCAAAGCAGAGTACAAAAATGATCAAAAAAGGGTCTACAAAAAAAATTACGTACATGAGAAACAAAGAAGATATATATAAACCAACATAAATAATAAATAACTAAACGGTCATGCACTAAAAGAAGCAAGCAAATAATAGAAATATGGCAACAATATTTCAAAGAACTACTGAGCCTAAAGGAAGGAAAAGAAAAAACAACAACACTACAACAACAAACCTAGAACCAAATATACTACTATCTGAAATAGAAAATGCAATAAACATGGCACCAATAAACAAAGAAGCAGGTTCTAATAACATACAAAAATAACTTATCAAAGCAGCAGTAGAGAGCAGGAAAAAATGGCTACACTGACTTTTCAATGTAATATGGAAGAAACTAGAAACACCAGAAGAATGGAGAAACGCGACAATCTTTCTCATATGGAAGAAAAAAGATAATAAGAGAGGGTATGTTACTGCATACAAATTAATCTAACAAAATACAAAGGTATATCTTTACTAGGACACACAGGGAAAATTTATAACAAAATATTAGAACAACGATTATGTTCATACATTGAACCACAAATTAAAAACACCTAAATGAGCTACCGTAAGAACAAAAGCAGTAAGGATGCTATTTTTACACTTAGACAACTAATATAAAGAGCCACAAAACAACAAAGAATTATACATCGCATTCGTCGACCATGAAAATTCCTTCGACAGAGTAGACAGACAACAACTTTGGAAAACACTATCAATATACTGCGTACCAGAACATTTAATCAATATATGCAAGAGTATTTAAACTATTAGCCAATGTGAAATAAGAACAAATACAGGCGTGTCCAATAAGTTTAAAATGCAAACAGGAGTTCGCCAGGAGTGTGTCCTATCCCCTTTACTTTTTATAACATATATCAACCACATCTGTAAACTAACAAGTACTAACAAAGAAGAAAACATGAACGACAAATTGAACAAACTACTCTATGCAGACCACCAAGTACTAATAGCGACATCAGAAGACAAATTGCAAGAACATATGAACAGACTCCAAGCAACGTGTCAAAAATTCAACATGAAGATTAATATTAAGATCGAAATAATGAAACTAATAGTAAAAATAACAGAAACAATAACAAAGATAGAAATATCACTATCTCCATTGATAATAAACACCGTAAACATGTAAAGGAGTTCATTTACATAGGAAGCATTATATCGAGTGAAGGAAAAAACAGTAGATGCAACAAAACATACCAGATCCTAGGACAGATGACATGTATTTTTAAGAACAAAAATGTAAACATAGACGCTGAAGTTGCATTATACAAGACTATTATTATCCAATCACTGTGTACCAGTGCCAAACCTGGATAGTGACAGCACAATAGAAAAGAAAAATAGTGACATCAGAAATGGCATGGACTTGAGTAAGGCCTTCGATAAGGTGTGGAAAGAGGAGTCCTCTTCAAACTTCTCCAAAACAAAATTGAAGGCAGAATGTTTAGCTGGATAAAAGATTTCCTCTGCTACCGCACTGCAAGAGTAAAAGTAGATGGTAAACTAAGCAAACGTGTTACTCTGCAACAAGGAGTACCTCAAGGAGGAGTGATCTCTCCTACCCTCTTCCTAGTATTCATCAATGATATGGGAGAGAAACTGTCACATCATATTTCAAAGGCTCTTCATGCAGATGACTTTGCTGCCTGGAGTGCGGCAGGAAACCTATCCACTGGAAAGAACAGAATGCAGACAGCACTTGACACCTTAAGTGAATGGGCATCTGACTGGGGAGTCCAGATCAACCTCTCCAAAACGGTGACAACCATCTTCTAACTTTCAAACCACAAGAAAAAGCAAATCTTAAAATAAATGGAAGTGAGATAGCACATGTGGAGAACCCTACATATCTGGGGGTCACACTAGACAAGCGACTCACCTGGAAACCACACCTAATAACCACAGAGCAAAAAGCAACCAGGAGGCTATCCTTGATGAAGAAACTTGCAGGAACAAGCTGGGGAGCAAATGGAAATATTCTCCGAAAAGTCTACATGGGTACAGTCAGACCTGTAGTAGAATATGGAATGACAGCCTGGGCATCAGCATCAAAAACAAACACTAATCGCCTATCTAAAGTACAAAATGCAGGACTTCGACTTATCTCTGGAGGGATGAAAACCACTCCAATCCATGCAATGGAAAAACATGCAAACATCCGCCCACTGGATGACAGAAGAGAAGAAAGAGTGCTTGTTCAAAGGAAAAAAAATTAAGTGCATGCCAAACCATCCGATGTATGCGCAAATTTCTAGATCAACCACAAGCAGGTTGAAGAGAACCAGCTTCTGTCACATCTGTAAAGATATCCATGAACAACATAAAGAAATCCTCACAAACCTCCCAAATGAAATTGAAACACTAACGGACTTTGAAGAGCCAGGCAATTGTCTCCAGAATGTCTCCATAATAACACAGGTTCCTGGAATAATTAATAAGGAATACCAAACTCCACCTCAACTAAAAGCATTGACACTGGAGATGATAGAAATAAAATACAATCCCAAGGATTGGACACATGTCTACACAGATGGATCGACAGAAGGAGCAGTAAGGAATGGAGGAGGTGGAATTTTTATAAGACTCAAAGATGGGAAGACAATATCAAAAGCTTTTCGAACCGGGAAATACTCCTCTAATTTTAGAGCAGAAGCATTTGCACTCCATCAAGCACTTAAAGCCTTCACTGAACCAGGACTGCCAAGACCAAAGAAGATAGTTATATTCACAGATTGCAGATCCCTACTGGAATCAATCCAGAGCAACAGAAACAAAAGCCTTCTGTACATCAGACATGAGCTAAGACAGATCAAAAAATCAACAGCTATTGCCCTTCAGGGGATACCATCACACTGTGGAATCATGGGAAATGAGAAAGCGGATGCTCTGTCAAAGGCAGGAAGTGAAATGGAGCAACACTGACACCCACTGTCTTACGGAGAAGTAAAAACAATAATCCACAACACATACTCAGCAAAGTGGAAGAAACAAATGGAAGGGGAATACGAACATGATGCAATACATCTCCTCCAAAGATATCAACAGACCACAATATTTCGCCTTAGAACAGGCCACTGCAGACTGTTGGGTCACCTTTATCGATTAAGGATCTCATACACAGATGAATGTCCATGTGGATCCGGAACCCAGACTCCAGAACACATACTTCAGGACTGCCCAACATACAAAGAGCAAAGACAGCAGACCTGGCCAGAGGATACAGACTTGAGGCAAAAGCTATGGGGCAGCCGCTCTGACCTGGAGAAGACAGCGGACTTCGTCTTGATGACAGGTCTAATGGTATAGCATGACCACATGCTGAACGCAGAAAAGAAGAAGAATGGCATGTCTATGAAGAATACTTGGAGTGTCATTAAGAGATAGAAATAGAAATGATAACATTAGACAGATAAATAAAACATTACCAGTATTGGAATACAATGAAAGACTACAGATCAAGTAGTTTTGACACACTTCCAGACTACCAACAGACAGAATGGCAGAGATGGTCATGACACATAGACATCATGGCTATAAAGCCAGAGGCAGACCATGTAAAAGATGGACCACAGAAATCAAAGAAGCCACAGGAACAAACTTACAAACAGCACACAAGAAGGCTATCTCCAGAGAACTCTTCTACCCCTGACGCTGCAAAGCAAACAAGGACAACAACTTGTAGATAGAGAGAAAAATATACTTAAATGTGGAAAGATGGAGTCCTCTTCAAGCTTCTCCACAACAAAATGGAAGGCAGAAGCTGGATAAAAGATTTCCTCTGCTACCCCAGAGCAAGAGTAAAAGTAGATGGTAAACTAAGCAAGCGTGTTTCTCTTCAACAAAGAGTGCTTCAAGGAGTAGTGATCTCTCCTACCCTCTTCCTAGTATTCATTAATGATATTGGAGAGAAACTGTCACATCATATTTCAAAGGCCCTCCATGCAGAAGACTTTTCTGCCTGTAGTGTGACAGGCATCCTATCCACTGGAAAGAACAGAATGCAGACCGCACTTGACACCCTAAGTGAATGGGCATCTGACTGGGGGGTCCAGATCAACCTCTCCAAAATTGTGACAACTATCTTCTTACTTTCAAAACACCAAGAAAAATCAAATCTACAAATAAATGGAATAGAGTTAGCACATGAGGAGAACCTTACATATCTCAGGGTCAAATTAGACAAGCGACTCACCTGGAAACCACATATGATAACCACTGAGAAAAAAAGCAACCAGGAAACTATCCTTGATGAAGAAATTTGCAGGCACAAGCTGGGGGGCAAATAGAAATATTCTCTGAAAAATCTACATGGGTACAGTCAGACCTATAGTGGAATATGGAACAACAATCTATGCATCAGCATACAAAACAAATACGGATCTCCTATACAATACAAAATACAAATCTTCTACTAATCTCAGGAGAGATAAAGACCACTATAATACATGAAATAGAAAAACATTCAAACATCCTCTCGCTGGACGTCAGAAGAGAAGAAAGAGTGCGTGTTCAAAGATTAAAAAAAATTTACATATACCAAAACATCTGTTGTGCAAATCTTTAGATCAACTTCAAGCAGACTGAAGAGAATTAGTATATGTCACATCTCCATCAACTGCACAAAGATGTCATAAGAAACCTACTAACAGAAATTGAAACTCTAATTGACTGAGAGCCAGACAACGATCTCCGACACATCTTCATAATAACATGTTTCTGGAATTAAAAAAAAATTCATCATACAATTCAAAATAGAAAGCATTGTCACTAGAAATAATAGAAGGAAAATAAAATGGCAAAGAATAGACACATGCCGACACGCATGGATCTGGAGGTAGCAGTAAAGAATGGCGGGGTGATATACTCATATGACTCAACCACGGAAAGACAATATCTAAAGCTTTTTCAATTGAAAAATATGCTTCAAACTTTAGAGGAGAAGCAGTTGTACTCCATCATGCACTGAAAGTTCTCACAGACTAGAACTTTAAGACCATCAAATGTATCAATATTCACTGACTGCAGATCCCTATTGGAATCATTTAAGAGCACCAGAAATAAAAGCCTTCTGAAAAAACATCAGCCATGAGCTCAGAAGTATTTAAAAATTGTCACATATTACCATTTAATGGATACCATCACATTGGAATTATGAGAAATGAGAAAGCTAATGCTCTGTCAAGAACAGGTAGTGAAATGGAACAACATAGCCACCCACTGTCCTACAGAGAAAAATAATTCATAACACATACGCATCAAAGTAGACGAAACTAATGAAAACTAGTGAAGACAGACTCGATGCAATATATCACATAAACAGACCATACTATTTCACCTTAGAATAGACAACAACTGCAGACTGTTAGGGCACCTTTACCAACTGAGGATTTCATACACAGATGAATGTCCATGTGGATCTGGATAAACACCCGAACACATATTTCAAGATTGCCCAACATACAAATAGAGACGGTGAGTCTGGCAGGAGGGTACAGATTTGAAGTAAAAGTTATGGGATAACAGCTCTGATCTGGAGAAGACAGTGGACTTCGCCCTAGCGACAGGCTTGATAATCTAACATGACCGCAGATGCTAAACGCAGAAAACGAAGAAGACATGACTGTGACACACATTTCCCTTTGGTTTTTGTTTGTATTTGAAGACAATGAATGCATCACTCCTTAGCTCCCCATTGCACACAGGAAAAGCATTGAACAAATATCAGGGAGAACTTTGTTTGGAACTCGTGTAGAAGCAGTGTTGAGATACGGCCCCTGGACGCTCAGCGCAACATAGACGGGAAGCAAATCCTTATCTTCGAGGACATCACTAACTTAGCCTAACTCGATTGCTGGAGTTGCCCAACACGGCTCATACAAAGAGAATTGAGTTCAGTACCCAAGGGCATAGAAGGGAGTTGCCTTTCTTACTTCTTTGGGTAATAAATGCAATGGGGGAGAGCCAAAACACTGGCTGAGTCTGACGATGTATTAGAAGGTGATCACAGACGGACGAAGCGAGTGCATGAAAAATACAAAAGCCTAAGTCAAATTACATACAATCAGGGATCTCCTATTTGTTGATGACTGTGCCATAAATGCCAACTCTGAGGCTGATCTACAAATGATTAGTCTGTGCCAACTTTGGACTTACTATTAACACAGAGAAAACAGAAGTCATGTTATTGCAGCCAGCACCTTGCAAAAGGTATCTCGAGCACTGCATAAAGGTAAATAGCGTAGCACTGAAAGTTGTGAATAGATTCACATACCTGGGTAGTACGTTATCACAAGATGCCAACATAGATGATGAAGTGTATACAAGGATCGTCAAGGCAAGTAGCACTTTCAGCAGATTGTACACAAATGTGTGGCATAGAAATGGCATTAACCTACAGACTAAACTGAAAGTTTACAGAGAAGGTAATACTTTCAGTGCTGTTATACTCTGGTGAAACATGGACTGTGTATAAATGACATGTGAGGAAACTCAATCACGTTCATACAGCTTGTCTCAGAAAAGTTATGAACTTCAGATGGCAAGATAAGATTCAAATACCACTGTGACAGATCTGGTATCCACGGCATTGACACTATCCTGATGCAGACACAGATTCGTTGGGCAGGTCATTTGGTGCATATGCCAGACCATCGTCTGCCAAGGATATGCGCCATGGTGAGCTGGAGAAGGGTACACAATCTCAAGGTGGCCAAAAGAAGCGCTACAAGGACTCTTTAAAGACCTCACTGAAAGCCAATGAAATAGACAAAGATACATGGGAAGAATTTGTAAAAAATAGATCTACATGACGCTCTACAATAAAAAAGAGTGCATCGCCTTGTGAAAAGGGGAGAAATGCAGCAGCTCAACAACAGAGAGTAGCTAGAAAGTCACAGATAGACCAAAATCCATCTACAGTGGTCATTACATGCCCGAACTGTCCAAAGACATTTACAGCTCGAATATGCCTCATTAGCCATCTACGAACTATTAGACATGGTCATAATTATAACTGAATTTTCAAAAGTGGATGTAAAATATGGTCACCATCACTTGTGATGGACGAACACACATTAAATATACCGAAATGTTTTATAATGTCTATAGACATTAACCACTGGATATAGTGTTATATATCGTAAGAGACAACAAGGATATGGGAGACTATTCAAGTTTTCATCTGGTTGATGGTTTATTCTCATCTGTTGTCTGCTGATAACGGATTAGTGATACGTAAATACTTATGAAGGCGCAGGCACGCTGGGCAGGCCATCTTGTGCGTATGGAGAACTCGCGTTTGCCAAAACAAATATATTATGGAGAACTCAAGGCAGGATTTTGAAAAGCTGGTGGGCAGAAAAAGCATTTCAAAGACACGCTCAAGTCATCCTTGAAACATCTTAACATTGACGTAGGCGCTTGGGAGAGCCTTGCTCAGGATAGAACAGCATGGCGTTACAGCATTAGAATGGGAGCACTAGCGGCGGAAGAATTCAGACAAGAAACTGCAAGACAGAAGCGGACACGTAGAAAAGAAAAAACATCTCAACCTCACACAGATACCTTCTATTGTTGTCAATTCTGTAAAAGAACATTTTGTGCGTGCATTGGACTTGCTAGTCATTTAAAAACGCACTATTAACTTTATTATTTTATTATTTATTGTTATTATTATTATTGAGTTTTTGGTCATCGTCGATCACGACGGACGAACATCATCATCATCAGTGATGCGTGCATGTTATTCTGATGATAGTGACCTAACCATTGAGCAGTTTTAGTGCACAAATAGACAAAGAGAGAAAGACTTCGATTACCCATATGTGTGTATATGAATCAGAGCATAGGCGCATGTGCGTTTGGTAGTATGTAGGGGTCTCTGCTGGTTTAAAGTTCACAGAGTGAGTTTAAAGATAGGTAGGGGTGAAGGTTATGATTGCTGGCTGTTGATTATGGTCACTATCTACATGTTCCAGCTGAAATCTAGATGCTATGTTAGAGGTTGACTGCGCTGAATCAGCAACATATTTGTTCCATCCAATTCTAATCTGTTGTACCATGCTTCTGTTTTTATGGCCATGTGATAATGGCAGTGTGATGAGCATGTTTTTCTACTGATTTGGCACAATAAATTTAGCACAATAAACATCTGTGCCCTACAAAATAAAGAAGAATATCTTATAGAAGAAATGAGAAAATAAAATGTCAAAATTTTAGAACTGTCAGACACAAGAATTAAGGGTCAAAGCAACAAAAAATTATACAAAGACTATATATTAACCGAGATGGAATGTGTGGATAAATTTGAATACTTAGGAGCAAACACCAATGGTGCAGGAGACTTTATGGCAGAGATAAGGAAGAGATTGACAATGGCATATTGTAAAATAATACGGTTGAAAAACATATGGAAAAATAACAAAATAGAAATGAAATTGCTAATGTTACGAACTTTTATTTTTCCGATGGTAACATAAGGCTGTGAAATATGGACACTAAGTGAAACAGCGGCAATGAAGATAAATGCCATTAAGATGAAATGCTATAGAAAGATACTTCGAATAGCATGGAAGGAAAAAACAAGAAACTAAGATAACAAATTGAAGATTCCAGAGTGTTGGTTACTAAACACAATAGCAAAAAGAAAACGATACCTGTTTGGTCATATAAAGAGACACAACTATTGAGAAAGACAAATAATAGAGGGCTAGGAGGAAAAGCAAAGGCATGCCAAGAAGACGGTGGACTGACGACATTAAATATAGCATGAATACGTCGCTGGAAAATGCAAGCTGCATCGCCAAAGACAGAGAAGGGTTCAGGAAGTTCATTGGGAAGACAACGTTCTGGAGAGAATACATCACATGATGCACGTCCTGCTAACCAGCAGGTGTTTGAGAATGAACACAGTAGAATTTTGACTGCCTAAGCTCTGGAAACTTCCCAATAAAAATATATCTGAAAAACATCACTCTGTAGCTGAAGGTTCAACTCCATTGTCTGGCATAAGAAACCAGAGTAATAAAAATCACATTCCTTCTGTGATCTACCATCATAATCCCTCGTGATTACAAATATCACATTTAATGTAACAGCACTGCGCATAGAAGACATTTTTAACATGGAAAACTGGGAATACTGCTACTTGAAGAATCACATCATTATCATCCTCTTCAATACCAATATGACAATCAATACAAGGTAACTGCGTGAAACGTAACAACAATTAGACTTACGTAAAACACAGGTTTATATATCGTCTCAATGGGACACCATAGACTATATCTAAAACTAGTGGATAATGATGGGCAATGATGAGCACACAAGAAATCATAAAAATTACAATACACAAATCATATTCAACGTTTCAACCAAAAGGTCTTTATCAAGACACAAACAAAACATTAAAAGACGACGAATAGAAAAATTATCACAACGTCCAACGGAAATGATATGCCGGAAGGTCAGAAAGTACATAAAAATGTAAATTTATGTGGAAACAAAACGAACAAAAAGATGAGTAATTGACGGAACAAAAAGAATAAAGACAAAGACCACACCAAACCAGTACTAGACATAAGAGTGGTCGGAATTGAGTCCAAAAGGCTTGAGTGTACCCATTTCGAAAATGAGACTATTTTCTAGAGCATACCTAGATCTATCATCGGTGGTGCAAGATCTGATGGCGGTGACCTGAATATCCAAAGCACCATGATGACCATCGCCGTTGAAATGTTTGGCCACAGGAGTGGGTGTTCTGTGATTGATGGCATGAAGATGGTTACAAAAGCGATCGCTCAATCGTAGGCCGGTTTCCCCGATGTACTGTTTGCCACAGCGTTTACATATGATCACGTAAATGACATTACGGGATTCACATGTAAAGGCCTCATCGATGGAGAAAGTGGCCTTGGGAAATGAAATGGAGCGCATCTGAACCACATAAGGACATGTAAAGCAACGGACACGTGTGCAACGAACAGTGCCAAAATGGTCAGGAACAGAAGACTTAAGGTGGCTAAGAACCAAGATGTCCCTCAGATTTCTATCACGCCTATAAGCCACCAGAGGTAAGTCATGGAAAGCGTCACGGGTGTCAGGATCAGACTGGAGAAGAGAATAATGTTTGAGCATGATACGTCGAACAGAAGAGTTATGGGGATGAAAGGTAAGAACAAGTTTAACCCTATCAGAGGAGGAGGAAGAACCCTGAGAGTTAGTCAAGGTATCGAGGCGAGACAAATGGCGCACACGGAGCCAAGCGGAAGAAAGAATGCTGTCAGGGAACGATCGTCTACGGAAAAACTCAATCATCTCAGAGGACTTGTCGAGAAAATCGTCGTAATCGCTACATAAGCGACGCAGGCGAAGAAGCTGGGAGTACGGTAGAGAGTTGCGACAAGCAGGAGGATGAGAAGAAGTGTAGAGAAGAAAGCCATGTGCATCAGTAGGTTTATAGTAAACGGATGTGCTAAGGTAAGGGGGATGAATGGTGACAATAATGTCAAGGAAGTTGACAGAAGTAGTGGAGATATTAGATGTAAATTGAATAGCAGGGTTAAAACTGCTGATGAAACGAGACAATTCAACTTCGGACATGTCGGTGATACCTATCCCATCGTCAATGTATCTATGGAAAAGAGATGGGAACGGGCCATCATAGGTAGACCAAACTAAATGTTCCAGATGTCCCATGAAGAGACACGCATAGCTAGGTCCCATTTTGGTTCCCATGGCAACGCCACTGATCTGATCGAAAAAGTGTCTATCAAATTCAAAAGAGTTGAGCGTAAGCACCAGTTCAGCAAGACAGATAAGAGTAGAAGTGGATACAGAGGGGTGGGGACTCTTGTCAAGAAAGAACTGTAGAGCCCTGAGACCATCTGCATGGGGTATAGAAGTGTACAGAGAACAGACATCAAGCAAGAACAGACGATAGGTATGGTCAGAAGACAACTGGACGGTAGAAAAAATGGTTAGGGCATGCTTAGTGTCTTTCAAGAATGAAGGCAGTTGTTCGACTAACAGCTGAAAAATGCTGTCAAGGAAGTCGGAGATGCGCTCAGTCGGACGAGAGCAAGCAGAGACAATAGGTCTACCCGGATTCGATGCCTTATGGATTTTAGGCAGCATATAGAAAACAGGTTTGCCTAATCAACTTTGATCGATGCAAAGGGATTTGGCAGTGGTAGGAAGGTCATTGTTAAGGATAAGGGTTTTCACAGTGTTGTTAACAACCTTCTGGTTAGTTACAGTCGTATCAGATGTACGTGCAGTGTAGAAAGAAGGATTGGAGAGTTGTTGGTGGCCCTCCTGGAGGTAAAGGTCGTCGTTCAAACATCACCCCTGAAGAATCTCGCGCCTTGGCACATCATCGTCGCCGTGATGATATTGTCATCAAACCAGCAGATAAGGGTGGGGCCGTTGTGGTTTGGCGTAAGGACCTTTACCTCCAGGAGGGCCACCAACAACTCTCCAATCCTTCTTTCTACACTGCACGTACATCTGATACGACTGTAACTAACCAGAAGGTTGTTAACAACACTGTGAAAACCCTTATCCTTAACAATGACCTTCCTACCACTGCCAAATCCCTTTGCATCAATCAAAGTTGTTTAGGCAAACCTGTTCTCTATATGCTGCCTAAAATCCATAAGGCATCGAATCCGGGTAGACCTATTGTCTCTGCTTGCTCTCGTCCGACTGAGCGCATCTCCGACTTCCTTGACAGCATTTTTCAGCCGTTAGTCGAACAACTGCCTTCATTCTTGAAAGACACTAAGCATGCCCTAACCATTTTTTCTACTGTCCAGTTGTCTTCTGACCGTACCTATCGTCTGTTCTTGCTTGATGTCTGTTCTCTGTACACTTCTATACCCCATGCAGATGGTCTCAGGGCTCTACAGTTCTTTCTTGACAAGAGTCCCCACCCCTCTGTATCCACTTCTACTCTTATCCGTCTTGCTGAACTGGTGCTTACGCTCAACTCTTTTGAATTTGATAGACACTTTTTCGATCAGATCAGTGGCGTTGCCATGGGAACCAAAATGGGACCTAGCTATGCGTGTCTCTTCATGGGACATCTGGAACATTTAGTTTGGTCTACCTATGATGGCCCGTTCCCATCTCTTTTCCATAGATACATTGACGATGGGATAGGTATCACCGACATGTCCGAAGTTGAATTGTCTCGTTTCATCAACTTCATCGGCAGTTTTAACCCTGCTATTCAATTTACATCTAATATCTCCACTACTTCTGTCAACTTCCTTGACATCATTGTCACCATTCATCCCCCTTACCTTAGCACATCCGTTTACTATAAACCTACTGATGCACATGGCTTTCTTCTCTACACTTCTTCTCATCCTCCTGCTTATCGCAACTCTCTACCGTACTCCCAGCTTCTTCGCCTGCGTCGCTTATGTAGCGATTACGACGATTTTCTCGACAAGTCCTCTGAGATGATTGAGTTTTTCCGTAGACGATCGTTCCCTGACAGCATTCTTTCTTCCGCTTGGCTCCGTGTGCGCCATTTGTCTCGCCTCGATACCTTGACTAACTCTCAGGGTTCTCCTCCTCTGATAGGGTTAAACTTGTTCTTACCTTTCATCCCCATAACTCTTCTGTTCGACGTATCATGCTCAAACATTATTCTCTTCTCCAGTCTGATCCTGACACCTGTGACGCTTTCCATGACTTACCTCTGGTGGCTTATAGGCGTGATAGAAATCTGAGGGACATCTTGGTTCATAGCCACCTTAAGTCTTCTGTTCCTGACCATTTTGGCACTGTTCGTTGCACACGTGTCCGTTGCTTTACATGTCCTTATGTGGTTCAGATGCGCTCCATTTCATTTCCCAAGGCCACTTTCTCCATCGATGAGGCCTTTACATGTGAATCCCGTAATGTCATTTATGTGATCATATGTAAACGCTGTGGCAAACAGTACATCGGGGAAACCGGCCTACGATTGAGCGATCGCTTTTGTAACCATCTTCATGCCATCAAGCACAGAACACCCACTCCTGTGGCCACACACTTCAACGGCGATGGTCATCATGGTGCTTTGGATATTCAGGTCACCGCCATCAGATCTTGCACCACCGATGATAGATCTAGGTATGCTCGAGAAAATAGTCTCATTTTCGAAATGGGTACACTCAAGCCTTTTGGACTCAATTCCGACCATTCTTATTTCTAGTACTGGTTTGGTGTGGTCTTTGTCTTTATTCTTTTTGTTCCGTCATTTACTCATCTTTTTGTTCGTTTCGTTTCCACATAAATTTACGTTTTTATGTACTTTCTGACCTTCCAGCATATCATTTCCATATTTCCGTTGGACATTGTGATAATTTTTCTATTCGTCGTCTTTTAATGTTTTGTTTGTGTCTTGATAAAGACCTTTTGGTTGAAACGTTGAATATGATTTGTGTATTGTAATTTTTATGATTTCTTGTGTGCTCATCATTGCCCATCATTACCCACTAGTTTTAGATATAGTCTATGGTGTCCCATTGAGACGATATATAAACCTGTGTTTTACGTAAGTCAATACCAATAGTCTGTTTCTTAGAATATGATTCAGAAGTTGACCATTCAAGTACCAGTAGTTTCAAGCTACAATTTTTGTAGAACTTTCCTGTAGCTACTAGAAAAGAAACAAGTAGGTCATGAAGTGTTACAATGTTGAACAAAAATTAGCTAGTATATGATAATCCATGTCAGCTACTGAAATTTTGTGAACTTAGGCCTATGATTCAGTAATTGACCACACCCATAACTCATAAATCTTACCAAGTAAGTGAATCATGTAGTTAGTTTAAAAAAAAATAACAATACCACAACATATACAAAATATATTGACCATGTTGTCAATTACTGAAAAAAACAACAACATAGAACAAGTGAATCATTTAAATAGTTTAAAAAATATTTTCAAACAAGTATTATAGATATAAAATACCAATGAAGTATTTTTAGATGGAGCCACTTTACAACATTATTTTAACAAGGTACATAAGAAATCATGAACATCAAAATAATGGGCTGACCATTGAAGTGCCTTCGTTCTAGTACCTCTGTAATAGTAACATTATTTTTATTGTTTGTTCACTGTTTGTTTTGTATATACTTGATAAATACCTAATGGTATAAACATTGAAATGTCTTGTATATTGTATTTTTGTTTTCATTTATATATAATATCATAGTCTGATAGTTCGTAAGTTGGTGATTGTAAAAATTCAAAAACTTGTGTTCTAAGTAAGTACTATCAGGGATGCTCATTCAGTGGCAGGAACACTGGATACAATCACAAAGACTACTTTGAAGGAAATAGAACCAAGTAGACTGCAAGTATAATGGTTTTTCTGAAAAAAGTTACCGTTAAATTCCGTGTATAACCCGAGAATTTTTGGACAAAAAACAGAGATGACTTCATACTCCTAGGCTTATTTTCGAGAGTAAGATCAAATTTAAAAAAAATTACGTCCAAATCACAGTAAAAATGGAGAAAAACACTTTTTAAAAAATTAGTCACATGTCCCGATATATTAAGCCAGGATAAAATGACTAGGGCTCACCAGCAATCTAGAGCGTACTTACCATAATGCTAGGCCTCTAATTACATTAATTTCTATATATCATACAATATTTCCTTCAAAATCTCTGATATTTCTTGATAAAAACTCACTTACTAGGTCTATATCGTTATTTCAGAGACTCCGCCATTTTTTAGAATAATTTCCCGGAAACGCTATTTTTAGCAATGGGTATTGCCGGTTTTATTTACTGTTTATAGTACATATATTTATATCATAAAGGTTTCAATTGATCATCGAAATTGGTCAGAAAAGTATACCAGTATCTGATGTTATTTATTGACCAAAATACGGTAATGGTCTGTGGAAAAAACAAATGAAATACCATAGCCTAAGCTGATTGGTAGCTTAGGCCTAGTCTTGTTTGTGTAGGGAAACACTAAATACCAGTAATCTAAACACTGTCACACACTTTCTTGTTGCGGTAAAGCAAATGTTACAACAGTTACTGACCGTCTACTAGGCTATAATACCTGTGTACAGAAAATTTAAAACAACACCTCAAAGGCAGATTTGGAGTATTTCCGTGCATGTCGCTGGTCGGTCTTGCCAATTTTTAACATGGGACTCCAAGTATATAAATATTGACCAAGACAATAATCAGAAACATAGAATGAAGTCCTAATTAATTCTGTACAGAGGTCTTACTCTACATACTACAGTCTTGCACAAACACATTTTTGACATCCAAAACTTTGCCACTTAGGCAGTGTTGGAGGGAGGGGAATGGAGGAAATAAATCAATAGTGAAACTGTCTGAGCTGTGCCTCAGTTTATATTACCGTATAAGGTAAACATACAGGTCAGACAAAGTTCAAACTCTTCTGTATCTTTTAAAAACAAACGTGATCTGGCATGTTTTTGTCTGGCCATTCATCTTTCCCATTTGTTTCCCCGCTTACACTTACAGGAATAAAATCACAATGACAATAAAAATGTATGAACTGGAAGCTAAACTACTTGTGCAGTATTCTTGGCTAGCTAAGTCAGCCGTATATTCTGTTAATTAGTCCAGCCCACTGAGGCCGCAGTTCCAAATCACAACACATCATAGGCATTTTGTAGTAAAATTGCGCTGTAATTGATTCCCTCCCCCAACCACTGTACATTTAGTGGAAGACAAGATCAATTTCACAATCCTCTGTTATGTTTATTTTATTACCGTATTCTCCCCACACGGTAAACATAACCAGTTACAAAGTTCAAACTCTTCTGTATCTTATAAAAACAAACGTGATCTTGCTGTCTTGCCTTTCATCGTTTCCCACTTAAACGTTTCCCACTTAAATGTCACTGTCAGAAGCCAGCTGGTGACATAATAGTTACATAGTAATTACTATTCACTAGCGCTGTTCAGCGTCATAAGGCCCAGACACCCTACACAGACAATTCATTCAGGAAAAACTTTGTTCCCCAAAGTCTCGCCACCTCATAAACTGTCTATAGTCATGGATAGGGAAGTCAGCCTACGGGGTATTCATTATTTTCGGATATATTGTTCCAGAATACAGTAGCCACCAGGGTTTCATTCCTTGATTCATTCAAGTTATGTGAGTGAAGCAAATGAAAGGAATGCCATTTTCTTAGAGTTGCAAAAGTTTGTGTTAATTTCCATTTAGCATGTGGGTTCTTTCTTATGATGATGAAGTTCATTATTGCTGGCTTTGTTAAGTTGGGGATGTCGGTCTATAGTCTTACCTTCGACTTTCTCCACTTTTGGGAAGGGATAGTTAGGTTCTCTGCCTACAATCGGATGGGTTTATATTCAGAATTTAACGGTATGTCAAAAACGAATGTGTTGGACCACTTGGCGCAAATAAAACGGTGACACAATGCATTTCCATCCTAAGGACTACATCCTGATGGAAATCTAGTAGGATAATTGTCCTGCAATATGAGATATCCAGATGGAGTTTGAGAATGAACGCTTTAGAAGAAAATATGTTAAGTCCTGGAACGTACTGAACCAAACATATATACACAAGCCATTGTACACAAATATTCATATATTATAATAAATATTTTATTTTGTAGCATCAGCTATTACAGAAATGTATTACTATTTAATAGTCTTATAGTTTTATATCACCAGTTGAACCACACCCTCCTATCATTATTCTATTGAAAATACTACCAAAAAATTCAAAACACATGCTTATCAAAATTGTTCATAACTACAAGTCCAGAACATATCAGTGCTATAGGAGATTAAAGAAATATCACACTAGTCAAATTTGTAGGTGTTTTCAGTTTTAATAAGCTTCATTCTACAGGAGTCTGGACTCCTGCAGATTAGTAGGATTAATTATGATAATGTAATGTATTGTTTCATGTTTACAATTTGGCTGCAACACTTGTGCCATTCAACATGAAATATCCAACTTCAGCATGACTTCTAGGGAATTTTATACCCCTATATGATATAGGTCAGCCAACTCTACTACAAAAACCTTCTTAGTTACATCATATGACATGTATGGCAGATTACAGAGCTGCCATTTCCTGCTTCAATTTTGGGGTCTGGCAACACAGGGGCTCAGAAACAAATAAAACAGAAAGTACATAAATAATCCTTAATATAGGAATGCTAATATCATTACTCTGCCCTGAATTACATTTTTTTAGTAGTGATCAGATAATTGTTCTGCTGTCAAAGAGCTAGCAAACAATTAATGACAACAATTTTATTACAGTGTATATAATTCAATAAAGAATTACGCCTATAACATATTTTTTGCTTCATTGAACATGGTATAAATTTAATATAGGATTCTTACATGCTCACACACAAATATGTAGATTTACATATGTAGATTTACATATGTATACATACATACACAACACACAAAATTATATAATCTACTTATTGATGCTTTTTCATATTGTGCCAACTAGCTCTTACTGAAAGTTTTACTTACCTTTGCTTTGAAAACTCTATAGAAAACTCTAGTGTTGCTACATGTGACAGTGATTTTTAAGGAGTGTAGGGAGGATTTTAGTTGTGACATTAAAAGCTGTTTTCCCATAGATTTCTACAGGGTGATTTTCTAATTATACCTAAATAAAATACAAATATCAAATCCTTAATCCTTTCACCCCTATGAGATTTCCCAATTGTCAATCCCTAATACAAGGGGCACAACCCCTCCAAATTATGGATATGGTGATGATAAAATTGCATTTTCTTTCAAACTATTCATCATATCATACTCAGACTTGGCAGATCAACAGAAAAATGAATAGTCTTACATAAACCTATATCAAAGATAATTTAATACATATATGTTTTAAATAATAAACTGTCAAACTTGACATAATATTGGAAAAATTATTTTTTTACCTTTGGGGTGTTGAGCAGAGGAGTCATATTGAGATGAAAATATTGAGATATATTCTCAAATCTCCTTTTTCCCAAACAGTTGATATGCCCAAAATGTTGAAACGGTCATCTTTACCCCAGTACATGGCATACTAAAACAGACTACACAGGTCCATCATAATATAAATTAAAAAAATTACGTTTTATTTCAATGGCAGTTGCAGATATTCAGCACGTGTCTTCTTTCTATGTTTGTTCTTTGTGTTATGTCACATACAAATTTTTCCAATCGGCTGCAATTTGATAAACTCATCGTTGACAATGATGCTAAAGTATTCATAACGTATGGCAATCTCATCAAGATTGTGTACAGACCCAACATTTTGTACAAAATTCTCAATTTCTACTTGAAAAACTACATCACTACGGCGAAATTCGCGATGTCACAATTAGTACCACGTATGTTCATCTCTTAGTCAGAAACATTAGGCCAAAAAGGAACATCATTGTCACTTTCCACATTATATTTGATACGCATATTACCTACATTGTGCATATTTCCATCGTAACTACGGCTGTCATCATTAGTGTACATATGAATAATATCGTCCATTTCCAAAACTAGGTCTAATACTTCGCTAATTTAAAAAAAATTGTAATAAATCAGTCTTATGTCCAATTGAAACATAAAACAGGAAGCTAAACCACGGATCTACGCAATAGTCATGTTTTTAATAGACCTGGCGCAAACTAAAAATGTAATATTGATAGCAACGAAACAAGTAAAACAAAAGTGACTGGCAGCGACTGGTAAATCGGTTAAAACTTCGCTAATGAAAAAAATTGTAATAAATCAGTTTTACTTCTGATCGCTTCGATTGAAACTAAAAACTGGAAGCTAAACCACGGATCTATGAAATGGTCATGGTTTTTAATAGACCCACAAAAAATGTCATATCGATCACAACGACACAAGTTAAAAAAATTGATCTGCCGCGACTGTAAGGGGCAGGTAATAACGGTGATGCACAGCGACTCTAATTACAATCTGGTTAATATGATCTGAACCTGAGCAGTCACAATTGTAAAACTTACATTCTAACCATTTGATTACATGCTCCATATTACATAAAGTTTCCTTGTGAATAAGAGTACCAACAGATTGTGTCTTCGTATGGGGATTCTTTAGTTATTCAGTTGAAGATGGATACCCTGACTTTCTTAACCGAGATAAAGTTTTAAATCATTGCAACAGTTACTGTGTAAAGCATTCTGTCATTGATAATTTCAGCTGGCTAAAAAGGGACTGAATACTTCGTGCGGTTCTATACAAATACCAGTGGACAAGGTCACAACTTTTAATGTCATGCGCAGACACCGTTTGCGCATCTCATCCTACTTTTTAATGTGCTATGCGTAAGACACTGTGTGTGCATCTTTCATGTTGACTCGTTAACAAAATGACTAATGTAATCGATGTCTGTCTACTAAGCTTGCCAGCTACTAAGAAAGATGTTGTACGCTTGTTACAAACATGAGGAGAGCTATAATAGGACAATATGTGCGATCAGGGCCATCCAATAGTATTGCAATGTAAGGCGACACCGCCAGCATATAAATACAAAGTAAGAAAAACAGTAGAATAGCACGGCATCACTTAAGCAGCTACCTAGCAGAGTTCATGAAGCGATCTAGGCTACAGAACAATGACAATAATTTCTATGCTATATTGGAGGCAATGAGAAATAAGCAGATACTGGCCATCTGTGTCCCCACCAACACCTGTTCCTCACACATTGGCTACACTGTTGCAAATCCTAAACCCAATACTGAAAGCGGTCTGGTACCAAATTCTAAACATCTAACCAACCCCTTACTGTAAATCTCCCCCCCCCACCACAACACTCAATTACGCAGCCATTCCTCCCAGCAGTACATTAGTGAGATTCGCACTAACAAAGGGACATAGTAAATGTCATGTTACTGCTAACACTGGTTAGTTGCCCCTAACTGTACTGATCAGTTCCACTGAAATGAAATATCCAAACGAAAGTTTGTTCTGGTAAATATGTGTCCACTGGTTCTTGTATAGTACCTTTCGTGTGCATTGATGCATAATTTATTGAGCTTTTCAACTTATGTACACTTAACTTATGTTAAGATTTATGTACACAATTGTTTAAAATATGACTGGCATCAGTTTAAACACAAGTGTTCAGTTCATATAGAAAGCATTCTACAAATAAACTGAGATTATGATTATTTCCAAGTTTTACATCCAATACTGGTGCATACCAAGTAATAATTATTTAGTAATGCTGTGAGTGATAGTTATCTTGAACTGTTTGGATCAATCAGTACGTGTCGAGCTATATCTTCAAGCAAAAATTTGTTCTCCTTTCTGTCATCTTCAACAAAATGATTCCCCCGTAGATCTAACACAGCAAGTGAACGTCTTTTCTTCATAATCTCTGCTCCAGATTTTAAAATGCTGCAGATGTTTGCTTTCGACATTTCATTTCTCCTGTAAAATAGCAGAAGAAAATTAATCTATACTTCTGCACATAATATCATGCTATTTGACTTGCCTAAATAATTTTATGAAAAATGAAAAATATATTGTGTAATATGACCTTGTCATTAGACATGAGAAAGAGAGTTCTGCAATGCTATATAACCACTGTACTAACATATGGGTGCGAGTCTTGGACAATAAACAAACTAGAAAGTGTGAAATTAGAGACAATAAAGATGTGGTTCTATAGAATAATGCTGAGAATACAATGGACTGCCAGAAAAACTAATGTACAGGTGTTGAAAGAGTCAAATGCGAAACAGACCTTAATCAATAATATAAGAAATAGACAATCTACTTTTTTTTGCCACTTCATGAGACAGGCAGATTTGGAGAACAGTCATAACAGGCAAAATTGAAGGCAACAGAGACAGAGGGCGACAACGTGAGAAAATATTAGACAGTTTGACAACCTGGCATGGTGGTTTAGCATCAACCTGGCATGGAAACAACAACGATCTTGATACATAATACTGTGGACAGAGAGCTGTGGAGAGCCATGACTGCCTACGCCTGCCGGCATGGCAACTGATGATGATGATGAAATAAGTTTATACATATTCTTTATTACTGAATTAAGTAGAGATGTTGACAATGAACTAGCAACTAGAAGATACAATGGAGTCACTTGATATGTAAATATACAGATTAATAAATGGTACATGTTCCTAAATAATACAAGATTTTGGAAAATGTGTTTGATGGGTTTATACAGAATTAGATGGTTCGCTAAGAAAAAATTTGAGGATTCATAATATGCATACATCATTATTTTCTGTATCAGTTCTGCTACAAAGTGTAAACACATCTCCTAAATCTAATCATGAATTACAATGAGTTATTGCAAAGTTTTCAAACAAAAGAGAAATGCTAGTGTTATTTTGAATGTAATTTTTTAAATATTAAATTTATTCCTTCATATTAATATAAGTCCACCATTCATTGCATAATTTGCATTATACAATTTGCACTCTCCACAAAGTAAATAAAAACACCCCAGAAATTTATTTATATCATTTGCTCTTTGCCAACAACTTATGCTACAGAAACATGTGTACTCACATTTCAAAGTTGGGTGTTATTTGAAGAACACATGCAAGAATAAAGCTTTTAGCAAAAATCAAGACAGGTTCTGGAATAGGTTTGATGAATAGTCTTCTTCATTTTTAACAATTCTATCATACTTCTGATAGTTAAGAGGGTGTAGTTCATGTTTTAATGTGTTGTAAGGATCATTTAAGCATGTTTAATTCTAGTGTTAAACTTGTTCTTACCTTTCATCCCTATAACTCTTCTGTCCGACACATCATGCTTAATCATAATTCCCTTCAGTCTGATCCTTACACCTGTGCCGCTTTCCAGGACTTACTCTGGTGGCCTATAGACGTGACAAAAATCTGAAGGACATCTTGGTCCAAAGCCACCTTAGATCTGTTCCCGACCATTTTGATACTGTTCGTTGTTCACATGGTCATTGCTATACATGTCTTTATGTGGTTCAGATGTCCTCCATTTCATTTCCCAAGCCACTTTCTCCAATGATGAGGCCTTTACATGTGAATCCCATAATGTTATTTACGTGATAATATGTAAACACTGCGGCAAGCAGCACATTGGGAAAACCGGCTTAAGATTGAGCGAAAGCTTCTGTAACCATCTTCATGCCATCAAACACAGAACACCTACTCCTGTTGCCACACACTTCAACGGTGATGGCCATCATGGTGCTATTGATATTCAAATCACTGCCATCAGATCCTGAACCACCAATGATAGATCTAGGTACGCTCTAAAAAATCATCTTATTTTTTAGTTGAGTACCCTCATGCCTTTTGGACTCAATTCCGACCACTCTTTTGTCTAGTTCTCGGTTGGTGTGGTCTTTGTTTTTATTAATTTTATTCTGTCATCTTTGTGTTTGTTTAGTTTTCACCTATATTTATGTTTTTTATGTACTTCCTGTATCTTCCTTCCTGCATCTCACTTCCATATTTCGGTTGGGCACGTTTGTGTGGTGTGGTCAATTCTATTCGTCGTCTTTTGATGTTTTGTACGTATCTTGATAAAGGCCTTTTGCTTGAAACATTGATTATGTCATATGTATTGTTATTTTTATGATTTTAGCTTGTTTTCCATTGTGTGTGTTATTTCACGTGAGCTTCCAATAGTGATAGTGTGTTAGTCATCATGCAGTAAAACATCATCACTTGTTTATCTACGTAAGTACTATTTTCATTCAGTTTTACTAGCAGCATTACCTTTTATTGATTGTCACTTTAAGTGTAGGAAAAACCGTTTTGTATCAAGATACTACCACTATGAATGTTCATTATATAATATGAACACAAATATCATATTGTATTGGGTCAACTATTACAATGCACAAAATTATGCTTTCAATACAGAAACTAATATTTGTGTAAGTAATTACTTGTGTGATTAAGGGGTCCAAAGTGGAAAAAAAAATTTGTAATAATGTGGCCTGTCAATGCATTTTATAAGAGATGGCTATGGAAGGCTGCGCATCAGGATGGCTACCTCAAAAGGCAAAAAATTACTAGTCTGATGTATTAGGCCAAAGGCACAGATATCGTTAAACTGTAAACAATTAACACAATGCATTCAGTTCTTCAGATTATATTCTTCCAACTTTCAGGAATTTGAGAATCAAAGCATACGTATAGGAAATGTTTCGTAAATTTAACAGACTATTAAAGAAAACATGGAACAACATAATGTTAACATTGCAGATAAACATTCAGCGCCATGGGGCCTTATCTGATCACTACATTATTATATGAATCAGACACATAAATAGTTTACTCAGTGACATTAGTGAAGACTCATGTTTTTCATTTTAGCTGTAATGTTGAAGTTGGATGTACTGGGCTGAAAAATGTAGAATTTGCTGCTAATTTGAGAACAGAGATACTACACATTATGTTACTACAGCGCCATTACCCTCTCAACAAGCAAAACTCACTCTCACTGTCTTCACAAATCATGTGCTACGACAAAACAAGAGCGAAGTAATAAAACATTCTCAATGATCTTTTACGAGGTGTTTTGAAATGAAACCATCCCTGCGGCATCACCTATGCCAGCATGGAATGAGCATCAAGGTATCATCACTGACATAATAAGCACACACCAATTAACAAATATTGAACTTATATTGGCCAGTAGCAAGAGCATACATGAAAGTAGAAATAGCAAAAGGCAGAGGAAGACCAAGAAGAAGGTGGATTGAAGGAGTTACCAATGTTCTGAAACATCACAATATTACTGCATATCAAGCAACCATATGTGTCATAGCTAAAAAACTGATCGCTATTGAATTCTGCTAGGCCTTACAGCAAAAGCAGTGAAAAGACAATAGATAGATATAGAAGTTGGCAGCAAGAAGGAATAATCAAGTAAATTCAATCTCTAAGAGCAACTAATTCTAAACTAACCTCAAGCTGAGCTCAGTCACACTAGTTTCAGCAAGAATTCTTGCCACAAATCTTATACCATCACTTCCTGTACAAAAAACATATTTTTAAAGAAACCAAACAATGCAGAAATCAAGATCAAAAGACATGAGAAAAAAATGTATAGAAATTAAAACATTGACTTACATGCCATATAAAATGCATTTATCAAATACAAATTCAAAATCATAGCTCAACCTGCAGTATCCAGATGTCAACATTTTTCGACATGTTTACATCCCGATGTTAACAAATGTCATCATTGAGGAAGCCATTTAAAGTCATGGACAACAATCTCACATTATTATTTTCCATCATGCTTTTATAATATCTATTTGTATTTGTTAGTGTGGTTGTCCTTGAATTTTTCACGCCGATATAAATACTGCTGTAATTTATTCAGCCTCTTCATGTTTGCAAGCCATACTCTACGGACCTAACTTCAGTGATACATTGTTTGTTAATGGATGCTGATTTCTGACGAAGATTTTGAAGGCTCCAGTGTGTTGTTATATTATGGTTATTATATATGATTGATTGATAGTGATAGTTGACAAGATGTATAGATCTACATTATTATTTGCTGCTACAGATATGGATTAACTCTATATTAGGTTGCTACAGGTTAAAAACAAAAGGAGAAATGTAAAGATTTCATCATTAATAAGTGCTATCTTTGCAATAACAATTAGATGCAGCAGAACTGTAACATCATGTTTCCTTTCCATTTGTATCTCTGTCTAGATCTTGCTCACCTCATCTCAAATCTACCTTCAAGTAAGATTTTCAACAAGGTATCATGTTTATTAAAATGTCCAAAATATTTGGTTTTTATTTGGGTCATGTCTGGGAGATGTGATAAAGTTTTAGCAGAACAAACCATAGGCTTTTAAAAAATGAAACTGAGTTTGATAAAGCTGTGAAACTGAAGTTGACAAATATAGCTTGGAGGGTAGACAGTTTATATTAGTTTTTGTGAGAGAGGGAGAAGGGATTAGGATTAGAGTTCTATCATTGTGGATTAGGATGTGTAGTTGTTAGGAGGTGGTTGGTTTCACGGATGAAGTTATGGATGGTGTTAGGTAGTGTAACAGACGTTGGCAATTGCATGATCCACGGTGGTTTAGCATCAATTCATTTGCTAATTGTCCACATATTCACCAACTGGAATATTCTGCTCCAACTACTCTGCAGAAGTACAGACTTTAAATATTGCTGCAGAAATAATTAAAAACACAACAAGTCAATGCCAGCGGGTGGTATTTCTTACTGATGCTATGTCTGTCCTCCAAGCCCTTGACAGCGATAAGCTGCCGGACCTGAAGAAAGCCATGCGAGAAGTGAGCATCCAAAGAAGGGTAGTACTAAAGTGGATACCATCCCACTGTGGCATACCAGGAAATGAAGAGGCAGACAGACTGGCAAAGGATGGAGCAACAGAGGAACAAAAAGACCAAGAAATCACCTACCAAGAAAAGAAGACCCTCATCAAAGCCATCAGGAAAGTTGACCACCAAAAAGACAATTACCACTATCTCAACAGAGCAGAGCAGGTTATCTTCCGCCTCAGAACAGGACACAACAGATTAAACAGCCACTTAAATAGACTAAAATTGGTCCCATCACCACTATGCCCCTGTGGGCAGGCAGCACAGACCGCTGAACATATCCTGCAAGACTGCAATACACTAAACCAGTTAAGGGAAGAACACTGGCCCACACAGATGGATATCCACAGAAAGATGTATGGGAGCGCTGATGAGCTTTCAAATACAGCAGCATTTATTAAGAAAACAGGACTTGCTGTGTAGACATGTCAAACTGTGAACAAGAAGAAGAACAAGAAGATTTGCTAATTCTGCTTAAGTGACATTTCTGTGACGCCACAGAAAATGCACAAATTTACACAGATTTACTTGGCTCTGCACAACATTACACAAGTTGGATTGGTATGACATGATTTGGTCACATCTGCCGGTCATATACCTTTTATTTTTATTTCTTTTGATATTTTTTTTTCCCATATGATGTGTTGTCAGTACCTGCTTATTTATGATTTGTTTAGGTGTTCATATTTTCCTTATGTCATTTAAAGTACTTTTAGCCAATCCTATTCTTCTTTCAAACATCTATTTAACATCTACCATCATTTGTGATTATATGTCCAAGATATTGGTAATATTCTATATGTTGAAACATCTCTCGATGTATTTTATGTTTAGTGCCTGTTCTCCTCTTCTATTATGCTGATTTTCATGGTTTAGTGTTTTTTAAATGTTTATATCTAGTCCATATTCTCTACTTGATCTATTAGTCTTTGTAGTACTTGTTCACTTTCTTCTAAGAGGACAGTGTCATCTACATACAGCAGATTGTTTATTTTCACACTGATCTTGAGAAATGTAATTTTTTCAATATATTTTTCAATATTCTCTGTGTAGATGTTAAATAGGCTGGGTGATCAAATACATCCTTAAATTAAATTACAACAAATGCTTACCCTATTTTTATTTTTATGAGGCATGTTCAAATGAAACAAGCTTCCTGCGAATCTTGGCTGACAACTTGGCTGGTTTGATAACGAATTCAATTTTTGTGTGAATAGTGGCAAGAAACAAATCATGGTGTCATCAATATTTTGAGTCTGCAGCAAAGCAGCCAGCATGCAATAGAAAAATTCTAGATCCCCAAAGAGCAAAACTTCAAATCACAACTTTCTGCAGGAAAGGTTATGTTTACTGCCTTTTTTTAAAGCCAAGAAGGACTCTTGCTGGTGGAGTTAAAGAGTTTAGTGTGAACATCAATGTTATCAACACACTAGTTATAACACTAGACAAACTGTATACAGCCATCAAGAATAAGTGACCCGGCATGTTGTCATGTAGTGTCATTCTATTGCATGACAATGTTGGCCTGGATGTCACGAAAGTTGTGCAGGAAGAGTTAACACAGTAACTATAGGAAGTTCTGCCACATCCAGTCTACAGCCCCAACTTATCATCATGTGACTTTAATTTATTTGGATCTTTAAAGAAAGCTCTAAAGGGGCAATGAATCCACTCTGACGATGTCATGATAGTGAGGACCACACGGTTCAATAAGCGAACAATTTGTTATCACTGTGTTGTTGACTACCTGTACAGGACACTAAGTATACAAAGAGAATGACCTCATGACCTTTTGTTCATCAATGTGTACCTATTACATCAGTGTTCACACTCAGAATAGGTGACACAGAACTGGTGGGTTCCATTTGATACACAATATATATGGAGAGCAGCTGTTTGATGTAGTTTGTTTAAAAAAAATATTTCAAATCAGCCTGAAGTCTTTCTAATCTAGGCCTGTTTCTTAGAGGTATTCAATTAATTTTTCATGATTTGGCTCTGATAGATTTCAGATATGACCATACTAAAGAACAAAGTCATTTAGTCAAATAATTATTGGGGCAACTTCATTACTTGAGTATTTGTTATTAGCTTAGAATGTTGAAGGATACGCATGTTGATAGTTCTCATGCTGTCTTATAAGTACTCACTACCAATAGTTTCATAGTCCTTGTAAAATTCTCTGAATTGCAACTTACATGCACCATTTACATGAAGCATCTGACCGCAGATAACATATGTGGATATAAAAATCACAAAGGCACGAAACCAAAAATAGCAGCTTGGTTGACAGAAGAGGTAAAGAACGCAACGAAAGATAAAAAGAAAAATACAAGAAATGGGCAATAAGCAAAACGCATGAAGATTATTTAACATACAAGACAGCAAAGATTAACACCAAGAAAATCATCAAATCTGCAAAAATTAAGTCCTGGCAAGAATAAGGAGAAATGCTTAACAAAGATAGACAAATGCACCAAAGATGTTCTACAAAACATGAGAAATAAAAAAGACATCTATGAACCAACAGAAATAATCAACAATGAACTGGGCAACATACTAAATAGGCCCCAAGAAATCATGGAAAAATTACTTCAAACAACTGTTAAACTTAAAGGAAGGAAAAGAGATCACAACAATAAATACAATAGAAGAAGACTTAGAACCATACATCCTGAAATCTGAAATTTAAGACACAGTTAAACATGCACCAAACAGCAAAGCACCAAGAATAGACAGTATACCGATAGAACTAATAAAAATGCTAACAGTGACAGGTATACCGTATAAAGTAGTTAAACAGATTGTTCAATGTGATATGGAAGACACAAAAGACACCACAAGAGTGGAATACAGAGGTGATTGTTCCCATCTGGAAGTAAAAAAGGCAGTAAGAGGGACTGCACTAAGTATAGAGGCATATCACTCTTAAGCAACATAGGAAAATACTTTAGCAAGATACTAGAGACGTATGATGTGCACATATATAGAACCACTGCTAAATAACACACAAATGGGCTTTAGGAAAAATAAAAGCTGTACTGATGCAATCTTCACCCTCAAACAACTTGCAGAAAGAGCGACAGAACATAACCAAGATTTATATTTGGCTTCCGCTGAACAAGAGAAAGCATTTTAGAGTGGATAGAGCACAATTATAGATAACATTACAGACATATGGAGTTCCACAACATCTGATAAGCCTATGTCAGAGAATATATGCCAATAGTAATAGTCAATGCGCAGTAAGAATGAGCGCATGGACATCCAATAATTTTCAAATCCACTCGAGAGTGAGACAGGGATGTGTACTATCCCCTTATCGTTTATAAAATACATAGATCACATCTGCAAAGTAGCAAAGACAACGGAAGAAAACAATCTGAAGGATAACTTAAATGAATTGCTATTTGCAGATGACCAAGTACTAGTAGCATCATCAGAAGAGCAACTACAAAGACAAATAAGATTACATCAAACATGCAAAACCTTTAACATGAAGATAAACATAGAAAAGACTGAAGTAATTATGAACAGAAAGAAACACCAATATATATATATATATATATATATATATATATATATATATATATATATATATATATATATATATATATATATATATATATATATATATATATATATTGGAAACAACAGACTTAAACAAGTGACAGAATTCACATATCTAGGAAGAAATATAACAACAGATGGCAAGAGCAGTAAAGAAATACACAATAGATGTAGTAAAGCATACCAAGCCCTAGGGCAAATGACACCAATCTTCAGAAACAAAAATGTAGATTTAAACACCAAAATAACACTACTCAAAACGATTATTATGCCAATGCTCTGCTGCCAATGCCAAACATAGACAACAACAGTACAAGACAAACATAAACTAGTGACAGCTTAAATGGCATGCTTACGCAGAATTCTAGGAACATCACTAAGAGATAGAGTGAGAAATGAGGACATTAGACAAAGATCCGGCACTCCCAGTCTTGGAGTATATTAAGAGCCAACAGATCAAATGGTTTGCACATATCACCAGACAGCATACCACAGCAAGCTAAGCTACATAGATACAGTGAAGGCAGACCTAGAGGTCGACCTCAAAATCGATGTACCACCGAAATAAAAGAGGTGACAAATTCCACAATATACTTAGAACACATGAGGGTCATCTCCAGAGAACTCTTCTACCCCTGATGCTGAAAGGCAATAAAGGGTCTAGCGAATAGATAGATAGATAGATGCACCATTTATAAGTGTCCATATCTAGCTTTTGCTTGCTATGCAGATTTGGCAAGTTTGTTATTACGGTATATCTGATCAACAATAGGTTGCCTGTGACAGATTAAGACAGAACCATAGACATATTTAATACAAATATCACTCACTGAATTACTGACTAGGTTGTTCGGCAACTGTATGTTCTCATTTGACTTACATACTACATATGCATTGTAAGAACTAATGCAGACAAAATATCTCATCAGAAGAAACAGACAAATTATTTAAATAAAAAAGTCTTTATCAAATAAAGAGCACCGACAAAAAATAATTTGACAAATATATTTCAAAGCTGTGAATTTATATTTTCATAAATAATTCTTATTTTGTTAAATTTATATGTACATTCTTATAACACATAAATCTGTATAAATGCTGTAAATCTGTATAATAAATATGGAAAATATGTAGTAGTTAACACCTATGATATTTGTATCTTGCATCAAAAAAGTCATTCAGTAAGGTTTAAACTTTGAGAAAATTGTTGAGAATGTGACAAACAGTGAACATCATAACTTTGAAATAAGTTAAAAGAACTCTCATAAACTGGATTCTGTGATGCTCCATGATTGCTCAAGAGAGTAAGTAATGTTTTTAGTTGACTTATATGACAAAAACTGGTCTCACCGAGCTTGTTCTCTGATAAATCAATATGCTGTAGGTTCTTGCAAGCAGCCACAGCTTCAATTATATCTGTAGACAAGTTATCAACAAGTTAATAATTATTACCATTCTGCTTAAAAACTCCAATCCACTTGGTTTTCCACATATATCATCTGTATCTTTCAATGGAACAGCAGGTCCCCTACCAAGCTCAGAACACTTATCTCTGGGGCAATGAGTAATAATTATTGGGAACCTATGACTTAGTTTAGTTTATTTAATCAGTATAGATATACTTGCAGGTGCTTGGTTGCTGCCATAACATGACTACCCAGGCAGATGGAGCTCATTAATCCTGGAAGGCAAGCTAACCAGAAGAAAGAAAAATCCACTGTCATGTGAATAATGCTTGAATGGGTAAGAATTAGAGAAACAAATCCTGAATCAAAAGTAAAATGGAAGGTACAAAATAGTTCTGCTAGGCTGAATACCAATGTGTCATGCAATTACTTCATATGTCAGATAAAAGGTTATAAATAATACATTATGGTTCTTCATCTGTCCAATCTCAACAGACAAAAGAATTGCCTGACTTTAAACCTCAAAAGAGCCCACCACCAGCAACTGGTGGTACATCTACCTAAATTTGTGGAGCAAAGAAAATAGGCCAGAAGAAAACAATTACTGAATTAAAAAGGACAAGAAATAGATGACAAAAAAGACAATACATTAATTTCCCTATTTTTATACATTTATTACAGGTTTCATTATCGAATAGAAATAATGCTATTATAACAAATATTTATCATAATATGTAGTTGTGCAAGGTTTTACTTACATTTTTCTGACATGCATTATATTTGATCATACTTAACTTTCTGAAGGAGCATTTTATATTTCAGCCCAAAATTAAACCAAAAATGTTGTATTTATTCCAAAATTCTGTATAAATAAAATATATTATACACTATATCAATCAATCAAGTGCCATGCAGACTGGCGTAGGCGATCATGTTTCTCCACAACTCTCTGTCTCTTGTGTTGTCAATAAGCTCGGTTGGTGAGCTTCTACTGTGCCACAATACAAGTCCATCTAATAACTTTTTGTCGACCTCCATCTCTTCTCCCTTTGATCTTTCCAGTGGTTATTAAGTGTTCAAGCTGTGTTCTTCTCAGCACATGCCCCAGAAACCTTGACTGTCTGCCTCTAATATTTGATTGATCTTTTTACGCCAGCATTAATGAGAACCTCTGCATTAGTTTTCTTGGCTGTCCATGGTATTTTCATCATTCTTCTCAGAAACCACATTTCTGTAGCCTCTAATTCACTTTGAATTTTCTTGTTTATAGTCCATGCTTCACATCCATAGAAAAGAATTGGTTTGATATAACATCTCAGCACCCGAATTTGGGTCTGCATTGATAGACTTCCATTGCAAAAAATGGTTCTCATTTTTTGGAATGCTGATTTGGCTTGTGCTGTTCGGCTCTTTATCTCACTTGAGCATCTACCTTCTGATGTTAAGAGGGGGCCAATATATTTCACTTTTTCAACTTGTGATAATTTTGTGTTATTAATTATTATGTTGCATCTTGGTGGTGTATGTCTCTTTGATACAACCATTATTTGTTTTCTTCTTGTTAAACTGAGGCCTTTGTTTTCACTTTCCTTCACTACTTTATCTAATAGGGCTTGCAGTTCTTGTTCGCTTCCTGCGATCAGTACTGTGTCATCAGCATATCTCAAGTTATTTATATTGTATCCTCCCACTTTTATTCCTGACATATCTTCTATATTTCGCATAATGTATTCTGTATACAGGGAGAAAAGGTCTGGTGACATTTCACATCCTTGCCTGACACCCATTTCTTTTTTTTGAAATCTACCTATAGTTAACTCTCATCGCAGCTGTTTGTTTCCAATACATATTTCTTACTATTCTTAGATCTTTCCCATCAACGTTAAGATTTTATAGTAATTTTATAATCTCTGAATGCTTCACCTATATACACTATATACTTAAATTATGCCTAGATATACAGTAAATCCTATTCAGGACGTAGCCATCAACCAAACATATTTTGGCTGTAGTGATTTTCTCTATGTATCTATCTATCTATACGCTGTGGCCATTGTTTGCCTTGTGGCGTCAGGGGTGGAATAGTTCTCTGGAGATGGCCTTCTTGTGTGCTGTTTGTAAGCTTGTTCCTGTGGCTTCTTTGATTTCTGTGTCCATCTTTTACATGGTCTGTCTCTGGCTTTATAACCATTATGTCTATATGTCATGGCCATTTGTGGCATGCTATCTGTCTGTAGTCTGGAAGCGTGTGAAAACCACTTGATCTGTTGTCTTTTGATGTGTTCCAATATTGGTATTGTTTTAGTTATCTGTCTGATGTTATCGTTTCTAATTCTATCTCTTAATGACACTCCGAGTATTCTTCATAGACATGTCATTTCTGTTGTCACTATTTTTCTTTTGTCTTGTGCTGTCATTTTCCAGGTTTGGCATTGGTAGCATAGTAATGGAATAATAATAGCCTTGTATAATGCAACTTTAGTGACTATGTTTACATTTTTTTTCTTGAAAATACATGTCATCTGTCCTAGGATCTGGTATGTTTTGTTGCATCTATTTTGTATCTCTTTACTGGTTTTCCCTTCACTCGATATAATGCTTCCTAAGTAAGTAAACTCATTTACCTGTTTAAGATGTTTATCATTGATGGAGATAGTGATATTTCTTTATTTCCTTGCTATTGCCATTATTTCGGTCTTTTCATTATTGATCTTCATGTTGAATTTTTGACATGTGTGGAGTCTGTTCATATGGTCTTGCAATTGTTCTTCTGATATCGCTATTAGTACTTGGCCGTCTGCAAAGAGTAGTTTGTTCAATTTGTCTTTTATGTTATCTTCTTCGTTGGTACTTGTTAATTTACAGATGTGGTTCATATATGTTATAAAAAGTAGAGGTGATAGGACACACCCATGGCGAACTCCTGATTGAATTTGGAACTTATTGGACACACCTGCATTTGTTCTTACCGCACATTGGCTATTAGCATAAACGCCCTTGCATATGTTGATTAAATGTTCTGGTGCTCCGTATATTGATAGTGTTTTCCATAGTTGTTGTCTGTCTACTCTGTCGAATGCCTTTTCCTGGTCTACGAATGCGATGCATAATTCTTTTTGTTTTCAGTGGCTCTTTCTGTTAGTTGTCTAAGTGTAAAGATAGCATCAGTACAGCTTTTGTTCTTACAGAAGCCCATATTTGGGTGTTTTGAAGTTGTGGTTCAATGTATGATCGTAGTCATTGCGCTAATATTTTGTTAAAAAATTTTCCTGTGTGGCTTAGTAAGGATATCCCTCTGTATTTTGTGCAGTCTCTCTTACTGCTTTTTTCCTTCCATATGGGAATGATTGTCGATCTTCAGGTATTTTTTGTTTCTTCTACATTACATTAAAAAGTTGGTGTAACCATTTTTTCCCGCTCTCGCTGCTTTGATAAGTTCTGTTTGTATGTTATCAGAGCCCTCTGCCTTGTTTATTTGTGCTTTGTTTATTGCATTTTCTTTCTATTTCCGATAGTAGTATATTTGGTTCTAGGTTCGCTGCTGTAGTGTTTATTGTTGTGTCTTCATCTTCTTCTTTTAGATTTAGTAGTTCCTTGAAATATTGTTGCCATATTTCCATTATTTGTTTGGTTCTTTTAGTACATTACTGTTTTCATCATTTATTATTTCTGTCGGTTCATATATATCTTCTTTGTTTCTGAAGTTCTTGATTTTTTTTTTGTAGAACCTCTTTTGTGCATTTTTTATAATCTGCGTTGAGCATATCTCCATATTCTTTCCAAGAATTGATTTTGGCAGTTTTAATGACTTCTTGGCATTTGTTTTTGCTGTCATGTATTCTATGTAATCTACTTGGTTTTTGCTTTTGACCCATTTCTTATATTTTGTTTTTTTTTCTTTTGTGACTTCTTCATTCCACCATGCTGTTATTTTTGGTTTCTTTACACTATGTTCTTGTATCTGCATGCTTCTCCTGCTGCTAGTGTTATAGTGTCTTTGAATAGTTTCCATTCTTTTTCTGTTGTTGTGATTTTCTAGGCAATATAAATACATTCAGTAGTTTGTCATTGATTTCCAAACAGTTTGTACAATTGCCTGTGGTGGGAATTGAACCCAATACTTTCACACCACAGACACAATCTGTACATTAAAGGTAAAGGTAGGTCCCATGGCAGCAACCTGCTGTCGGGATAAAGATAACTCTTCATGTACTAAGCTGCAGCAACTATTAGGTGGGGGTGGCAAGTTCCCTTCCTTGCTGTCTTTACCTCCCCTAACTCATGCGTCAGATACCCTTTACAGCTGAGTCGACTGGAGGAGTGGTCGTGTCAAGCGAGAAATCACAACCCAGATTTTTTTTGTCAATACATGGTTTCGAACCTGGCATGCTGCAACCCGGTGATAGCAAGCAAGCTCACTATGAGCTAGGTTACTGCACTCCTCTTCATTAGCTCCCCACAATACAGATATTTTCAATGAAATTGAGCTAAAATTCAAGTTGATTGATGCCGATGTTCTCAAATGTACCAACCTTTCAAGACTTCTACAAGTGACAGAGACTCTACAAATGTATTTCTTAGATCTACCAGCTTTTCATGACTTCTACAAATGACAAGGAGATGTAAATCTTAGATGTACCAGGTTTTCAAGACTTCAACAAGAGACAATCATAGGTGTCAACTGCCCGTAAATGCAGTACTTTTTACAGTTTTTTCCAAGCTTTATGGCTGTATGGGCGTACACTGGCATTTATGGGTTTTTATGTGAATTTCTGCAGTTCTGTACGTTATGGGATTTTTTTTACTAAATTTAGTGAAGACATTGATATTTTTGTATATATTTTAGTTTTTATTTAATATCAATAGTGTCATTTGAGGGCTTTAACATCTGATGCTGGTCTTGGGGTATAGTGTTGTTGGAAACAATGCTTTTAACACACTACCAGTACTTTAATTATTCTCTGTGCTGGGGACACAAATGTCTCTGTGTCTTTATACCGAACTTAGAGAATTTTTGTTCACGTGTATTAACATTGTATCTACAGTACACATGTATTTTGTATCTAGGCCTATATACATCATTTAATTTATATTGTAAGTTTTTGTTTGCCTCCTAGACTTAGGTAGTGTAGGTAGGCCTAAAGTTAAATAATATAATGTTATTTTTTTTTATGTTGGCCTAAATCTGATCTTTAGACTTATCTTTGCATAATACTTTTATGATAATTTGTATGGTATAAAGTTGTAAATCTGCTGCTGGAAAATACAGAACAATAAATACAATATAATATCATGTGTTTATTCTGTCACATATGATGCTGGTAATAAAGCATTATGCTTTATTTATGGCATATGTTATGTGACGTATTCCTTCCAGAACGTTGTCTTCCCAATGAACTCTCTGAACCTCTCTCTGTCTTGGGCGATGTGGCTAGCATTTTCTAGCGATGTATTCATGTTATGTTATGGCATATAGCAATACTATATTTTTTATATATTAGATCAGTAATAAAATAGGGTGCAAAGGGAACACATTGCTCTAGGCGGACCTAGGGTTAGCAGATAACCAAGATCCCAAATGTACCTCCTCGCAGCGCACCCTGGTAACAGAAAACAGCAGCTCGAGCTCATTCTGGCCAAATCATTTGGGGATCGTGTCCGAGAATGTGGAAGCAGATGGAAAGAGATTTGACTGCAAAAGAGACAGACAATATCTCTGACACCATTTGCATCACCACATACAGCAACACTGTTGACATACAGTGACGCCTGTTAGTCCAGTCAGAACATTGGCGGCCAATGTAAAAGGCACGTAAAAATAGTTTCATGGAGTGAAACAAATATATGTCATTATGAGTATAATGAAATGGCAGAACAGCGCCAGAGGGCAGCGCAAATTGCAAATGAAAAGTGAAACATTCCTAGGGAAGGGGAACTATAAGCTCTGTTAGATCGAGACGAGCTTCTAGTTACCTGTGATCCTTATAAGCAGAGACCCAGACCCAATCGTGGGCGCTCGGAAAAGCAAGGAGACCTAAACCAACTCTAATGTCGAGCCTTCCTATACCGGAAATATGCTCGCGAAGAGAAAGGGTTCCGAACCCAATGGGCTCAGTCAAGAAGGGGACAACGATGGCAGTCATGGCCCAACTCTACTGTCAAGATTTCCTATACCGGAAATACACTTGCAGAGAGAAAGGGTTCCGTACCCGATGGGCTCAGGCACAAAAGGGACAACGTTTTAGCCCTGGCCCAACTCTATTGTCAAGCTTTCCTATACCGGAAATACACTTGCAGAGAGAAAGGGTTCAGTACTTGATGGGCTCAGGCGCTATTGGGACAAGGTCGCTCAGCTCGAGAACGCCTTGCTCTCAAACGCGTGGTGTGAGACTCAAACTTGTGCGAGGGGCTCACGATGTCTGTGAACGACGCCTCGGGTAGGAGGGCGAACAAGCCAGGGTCCAACTCTTCTGGCGAGTTCTTCCTCATACGGAACCAGGCTCGCGGATGAGAAAAGGTTCAGTACCCGATGGACACAGGCAGAGTTCGTCCAATTGCACGAGTATGGAATATGGTTCAGCTGCGTGGTGTCCTGCATCAAACACCACATTACAAGATTTAGATAAAGTCTAAAACCAGGCTTAGGATAATGCTAGGGGCAATGAAATCAACACACATAGTAGTGATGTGGAAAATGGGAAGAATGCAATCACTTGGCGATCGCAGAGTCACAAAAGTGCTAATACAAGCAGAAAAGTTTAAGTGTATGCCAAGTCATCCAATGAAGGAAAGATTCCAAAATCACTGAAAAGAAGCAGTTTTATCCACCAAGCTAAACGACTCCATAGGCAACTTACAGACCTGCCTGAAGTTGACAGTCCCTTAAGGTCTGTACAAGAAAAAACATGGTGAAAGGCATGGAATGACAAAAACATTCTGACCCACGTCAATGAACAGAACAGTGTGCAGCGAAGGACAGTCACCCTCAGTTTCCTGGACAAGGAAGATCCACAAGACATATGAGGCAGAGTATACAACCATGGGTCACCACAGAATGCCGTGAGGAATGGAGGTGCAGGTGTATATATAGAATATCCACACAAGTCTAGAGATACGATCAGAACACCAACAGGAAAACTTTGCAATAATTATGATGCAGAAATTCAGGCAATTAGGATAGCAACTGAAAAACTGCTGAACTCCAATCCTGGACCATAGCCCGTGGTATTTCTGACAGATGCAAGGTGCTTCAAGCTCTCCAGTCTGGAACATTAAGAGACTTGCAAAAACTACTTAATGAACTGTCTTAACAGTATAGGGTAACCATGCAGTGGATACCCTGTCACAGTGGAATACCAGGAAATGAAAAAGCAGACCAACTGGTTAAGGAAGGTGCTGCTGAAGATCAACCAGATGTACTAATCACCTATTATCAGAAAAAACAGATGTTGAAGTCAATAAGAAAGCTACAAACACCAACACAAGATGACTATCACATTATGAATGGATCAGAAAAAGTTGTAATTCTACGCCTCAGAACAGGACACAACCGACTGCGCAATCACATGTACACAAAGTTCAAGATTTGCAACACAGCCATGTGCACATGTGGGCAGGCAGCACAGAGTACCAAGCATTTACTTCAAGATTGTTTTGAGTATGAAACACTGAGGCAGACATATGTCTTGTCCAGAGGAAACAACACTGGAATCAAAGCTCTATGGGCCACTGTATGTACTACAAAAGACAGTGAGTTTTATTAAGGAGACAGAATTACAGATATAGACATGTTTCAAGTGAACGAAAGAAGAAGAAGAAGAACAAGTATACTAGGAACACACACACAAGTATTTATCCGGCATGATAAATGCACAGATATAAGAAAGATATCCACGCAAAATGAACTAGCATGTAAATGTATCCAAACAGAAGTATGGGTTAACACAAGATAATGTGTACATACTGACAAAATAAGCATCAACATATATATATGTATACATGCATTCACATAAACATCTTCTCACATAATTACATATGAATATTCGCACATATAGAGATATATACATGTATTCACATACACATTCATTTACATGAAGATATTCATTTTTACTTATGTAAAACACAGGTTTCTATGTAAAACACAGGTTTCTATAATAGTTTCACTCAGACACGATGGACTATCAATAAAACTAGCGGGTAATAATGTGCACACAAGATAACATACAAATTATAATACACAAAACATATTCAACGTTTCAACCAAAAGGTCTTTATCAAGACACACTATCAAACAAAACATAAAAAAAAAGTTGAATGAAAATTATCACAACCAACAAACGTATCCAACGGAAATATGGAAATGAGATGCCAGAAAGACAGGAAAATCATAAATATATGTGGAAATGAAATAAACAAAAAGATGACGTAAATGATGTACACTCTAAAAAATCGTCTTATTATTTAATTGGGTACCCTCAAGCCTTCTGGACTCAACTTCAACCACTCTTTTGTCTAGTACTGGGTTGGTGTGGTCATGATTCATTGTGATCCGTCATTTAAGTCATCTTTTTGTTCATTTCGTTTCCACATTCATTTACGTGTTTCCTGTCCTTCTGGCATCTCATTTCCCTATTTCCGTTGGATACATTTGTTGGTTGTGATAATTTTCATCCGTTGTCTTTTGATGTTTTGTTTGATAGTGTATCTTGATATAGACAGTTTGGTTGAAACGTTGAATATGTTTTGTGTATTGTAACTTGTATGTTTTCTTGTATGCATATCATTACCCACTAGCTTTATTGATGGTCCGTAGTGTCTGAGTGAAACTATTATAGAAACCTGTGTTTTACCTAAGTACAATTGCTGTTACGTTTCATGCAGTTACCTTATATTGATTGTCATATTGAAGATATTCACATGTATTACTATAACACAAGAATATACACACATACAAATGTGTGATCCAAAGTAACTGTATGGATACATAGAACCATGTAAAATAATATGCATATACAAATACATATCCATGTATAGGTACCCATCTATAAAACAATTACATTAATAAATTGAGGAAACAAAACAATTACAAAATATGTAAATGAAGCAACACAATTACACAATAGGGTATAATCATACACAATTTACAGAATGGAATACAATATACTCAACAGAAACAACAAAGACATATTACAAATACACTGAAATCTACCAAACACAAAGATAATTGCTGATGAGCATGCATATAAAAAAACAGTTACAAGGATCAGTGGAATATGGGAGTAGAGGTTAATAAAAAAAGTAGTGGGTAAATCAAACAAAATGGTGATGAATATTCATACCGTGTTGTTTAAGACTCCCATATGACAAATGAGATGA